>OX451396.1:14633605-14971522 GCA_949629135.1 Eremobia ochroleuca
GATTGTTTTTTTTTTATCACTAGTTCCATTTTAAAAGAATCTGAAAATAATGGAACTAATGTTGAATTTGCTATCACTAGTTCCATTTTTAAAAGAATATGAAAATAATGGAACTAATGTTGAATTTGATATCACTAGTTCCACATTATTATACGTATTTTAGGAACTTGTGAAATTTTTAAGGGTGGTAAAAACACTGGAGTTCAATAAAATCAACAAATATTTATTTTTTCATGTATGATTCAGATTCACATTTATTACAGTACATGCTCAATCAACGAAGTTTATCTAAAAAATGACCCACAGATATTTCGCCTGTTAATAACTGCATTTGGGCTTCAATGATTAAGTCATTTCTGTCTCTGTAAATTCTTCGTTGTTTAGGTTGGGAGCTCTGCCCATAGTTCTGTAGAAGATTCGTTCTATACTTCATTAACATCGCATCATCATATAGAATAATGTAAGAGCTGCAATAAATTTGACTCATTTTTATTAACATTTGTATTCATATTATGATGCCAGCCTTCAAGGACATTATTTGTCCTATGGATCTCACCATAAACACACCATAATTTTTGTATATCTGGTTTCATCCAAAACGAAAAGAAATATTTTTTAAATTTATTAAAAGCTTCGTTTTCGGGCATTTCCTGTTGTATATATTTCCAACCTTCTTCGATTTTATTTGGCGGGAGAAACGCTAAATTGCCACAAAGAAAAATTATCCTTTTGTTTTTTCTGCTACTGTTGTACATACATTACCCTTTTTTCGATGTAAGGCCCGGTTTGGTTGCTTTTCGAAAAAGGCTATTAGTATAATGATAATGACAAACTTTAACATCTATAGCAACATTGAATGATAAAAGAGCCTTTATTGTGGCTTCCTCAAAATCGATCATTACTTTGGTTGGGTTCCACTGGGGTATCTGCGATTTTATTAGTGAAAATAAAATTTCATAAGAATATTTATTTCTATTTGTCATAAACGCATAAAGAACGGGCACGACATTAGTAAAATTACTATTGCTGCCAATGTTATTAAATTATTTTCAAACTTTCCGACGCGGAATCGGCTTGAGCCAGTCAGAAAGTGCATGGACATAAAGCTTTTTCTGACCGGCTCAAGCCGGTTCCGAATCGGTAAGTGTGGTTTACTCCCTTAGCGAAAAAAAAAATCGCAGACTGAAAAGCATTGCCACGAAAAGTCCAAAGTTCTTTGAAAGAATTGAAAAAATATACACTAAGCTTATGAAATTGTTATACGCATACGAATTGCTTAAAGTTTTTGTATTCAATAGTTTTACAATGAATTAAATGTTTACACTGTTATATAATATTACGAAATGTACAAACGACATTGTTGAATTCATCATAATAAACGCTACACACGCTTTAAGTATACACTGTGTTTTTATTTGGTAGGGTCGGTGTTGTTTCATCCAAGCATGTCTAATTGAATATTAAAGTCGACTGTAAGGGTGTATTCGCGTAATGGTAGTCGGTGCCGATATGCCAGCGTTTGTCAGCACTGACAAGCGCTGGTTGTCAACGCTGGTCGGCGCGACGAAAACCGTCCCGCACTTGGCTAATAAGCGTAATTTTTATCGCCGCAGCGAATGGGTTAAACGCTTGGCCATCTGGAGTTCCCACTTCCGCTACTTTCATTTCTAGACAATCCCTGTAAGCCCTGTAATAAAGTGCGTAGTCCTATCGCCTCCATTCGCTTCAAATAATCTAGATCTGCCCACTTCCTACTTCAATTAAAGTTTAATCACTAATCTATTGCTCCATATGTTCGAAAAATGTGTTTGCTCAGCAACGTAAATAACGCAATGAATGTTGTTCAACTGTCAAAATGAAACCCATTACTACTGATAATGTGTTACGCAATTACCCTGCTGAATTCGGCTACATGTTTGTCGCCATCACTAGCGTCCACAGTTCCTGTGACGTGCAGCTGACAGGACACGTAGGACATGATATTATTAAGTGTCCCATCGTTCGTGGAACAGCTCCACATTTACCTACACTCTAAGGCGAAGTCGTCTATGATTCTCTACCAGGTTTTCCTTGCTTCGCCAAATCAGGGTTCGGAGTTTATTAAAAGACTTCTAGTTGGGCGGTTGCAGCACGGTGGTGGCAGAGGTAGTTGATTGATTCGGCGAACGCAAAAAGTTAAATACCTACAAACAAACACGACTCTTCTATACGATTTTCTTATTCTATGTTAGGTATGTAGGTACAAGAGACATACTGACAACGGCTCGGTAACTCGACGCCGAACTTCAATCTAACTTAAGGCGCTCTAGTTGAAAGCTTTGATGGACTTCCCTTATTCTCTAGTTTATTACTTGGAACTTCACTCCATCTTGATCTTGATCGAGCCATGGATCATTGGTTTTGTGAAAATTGGTTTATAAATGGAATCGATGTAGTACCTATTGCCTACGTGGGACGATGGGACAGGTGTGGGACGAAAAGTCCCGGATTTTGTTTGAATTATAAATTATTTTATGTTGATTTAATGCTGCGAGTGTTCGTAGGCGTTTGCTATCTGATACTGCAGGTATTTTTTTTATTATATTTTTTTTTTAACTTAAACTACACTAGGAATGGACTGTGGGTATCGTGATTGGGTGCGTTTATAGGCATTAATCTCACTTGCATTATCACCCAGACCCGAAAGTCTCAAAGTCTGTAAGTGAAAGCTAAAGTGATGTGTACTCATGCCGTTATCGACTTCTATGTTCAGCCGGTCGATTCTGTAAAAATCTCACCGTGAAATCATAAGTGAAGTGAGCACTTAATAGTGTCAATCCCTACACGGAGAGAAAATTCTTAGAAAAATTACTGTGCTCGTCACTGTAAAGTGAGTGCAAGTGAAATCTACAGTAAATTTTCTGAGTGAGATTGGGAAAAATTCACTATTTGTCCAATAAATTTTACTGTACAGCATAAGAATTTTTACTGTGCTAGCATGGTAATTTTTCCATTACCACTCAAATGCACTCAGATTATGAGACAGCACAGCATTTTTTCTAAGATTTTTCTTTCCGTGTACCATTAGGGAATGACAGAGCTCACTTCCCGCTCGAAGCGACCTAAGTTCTCACGGTAAGATTTTTACAGAATAGCACTGCTGGATGGTGAAATAGAAAGTAGCGATTTCTTGATACATTTTCGACCTCTAATCTATCTATTTAGGTTTATACCTTTAAAGAAATCAGTTGCCGTGCGTTAGTCTCGCAAAACCTCGAAAATGGCGCGATCGATTAAAAATATTGAAAAGTTGGTAATTTGGAAAATTTAAGTACCTGGTAGTAAGTTATTAAGTACCTACAAAGGAAAGGATTTTCAAAAGTATCGGACATCGGTACAAAGTTAGAATAAGTGTAGGTAAATATAAAATGTTAAAAGGGCATTAAAGTGGTTTTAGTACATACGTGACCCATGAGACGAGACCATCACATCGTCCGAACAGGCTGTATGTTAACGACGCCTTTACCGCTATAAAGAAAATCGTTTGTGCAACAAGCAACAATGTAGGTACTAAGGAGATGTGATAAACCCTCTTGAAAGGCTTTAGTACCCACTTCCCTGTAAATATATCGTTTTCAGACAAATTATCAGCATAAAACACACGTTAATGTCAAAACATCACTGAAAGCCTCGCGAGTCATCGCTGAAGCGCTGAAAAGGACTTTAAATGAATGCGAGCTATTATGGCGCGAAATACAACATCCTTCCTACAAAATAATATGCTCTCTCGGGAAATGTTAGGTACTGCTTTTAGCGCAGGACAGCTGCTGTGATGTTGCTAAAGTTAGAGAAAGTCAAAATACCTACTCACTACGAATGGTTGCATGGCATGGGTCTGCTACTTAAAGTTGTGAAACAAAAGCCGGTCGATTCTGGGAAAATCTCACCTTGATAACTAAGGTGAAGTGAGCTTAGAGTGAGCTGTGAGTCATGCTGATGCTAGGGATTGACACTATTGACGTCTCACTCCAAACTCACTTCACCCAAGTTTTCACGTTGAGATGGTTACAGAATCGCACGGCTGGTTAGTACAAACGCCAGCACATCAAGCTACCCGAAACTCTCTTCCCAATCAACTTTGAACCTTATGCTTAAACGATAAAGTTGGAAATCTATTAAAGAAATTTGACAGACTGTAGTAGCTTGATGTGCTGGCATCAGAGAGTAGCTGAAATGAACCAAATGTTTTTTTTTTACCCTTCTATTTTTCAAATCGTAGGTAAATAGGTAATCGTAATCGGCTTAAGTAATCAATCTTTGGCGGTTATATTGTTCATAAGGTAGGTTAGGTAATCCCGAGCTTCTTAATACCTATAACTAAAACCTAGTAGTAGGTTACGGATAAACAGGTTTATGGCAGTCCCTAGTCCAATGTAGTAGGCAGGGGCTTCGTTTGAGAATTACAAATAAATAGGAACGAGCAAAATATTTCCCGTTTTTTGCGTCAGCGTAACACCGTCCGCCGATACAGACACAAAGCGGAAACCTTTTTCGACACGCTTTGAGCTTTGAGCAGGCGAAAATATTTTGTTTTGTTCCCAAACGTACCTACTGTCGAACGATACAATTGATTACAGCGCATTTTACTGGTAATAATTAATTCTTTCTCCTTTGTAGTGCAAGCTCGCTGATTCATCGCGCTAATGACGAAGTTCTTGGTAATCATTTCGAAAACAAATGTGATTTGTGTACGTTACAGTTAATAAAGCGAGATACTCGTATCTTTGCGCTGCATCTTCATAAAGCATTTTAGTACGCGGAAATGGATGATGTAGGTATGTAATGTCATTACCTGAGTTTGATGAGTTTGTTGCGCCACTTCTTCTCCCCAGCGAAAGCACTAGGAAGTGGTGAAGGGCGGGCGTTTTGGGGGACTGTCTTTTGTAATTATGTCGTTCGAAAAGTGCTGATTCTCAGCCTAGTTTAAATAGATGACTTTGATTTTTGATTTTATATCGTGAAATGAACACGGATTTATATTCTTGTAGGTACACACACAAACTTGTTGTATACATATATTATAGCAATTTTTAACAAACTATTTAATTAGGTACTCAATATAATATCAAAGACTTCTTGAAGACAACCTTTTGGTTTCGAGCATAGATATTATATCTATGGATTCGAGGCACAAAGAGAAAACTTTAACTTGTAACTAGGCGGTGCTCCAAACATCATATTTCCATACCGTTTCGTTAAAAAAACAAGTATTTTACGGTAACTATCAAATGAGATACTTTAAAACTTTACGATACAAAAATCTGCACTGATACAAAAATCATTTGAGGTAAATCACATACTTTCAATTTTAAATGTAGTATTTAAAATCACTACAAATCTTATTGATATTTGGAAATCATGACAACCGCTTCATTTCACTTAGTAGTAGGTACTCGTACTAGGTAGGTAGATACATACGTAAAATCATAAAAACGACGTACTAACTACCTACATCGCAATGTGTCTCAGGCTACGGGGTCTCAAATCATTTTTACAGTTTTGTTCCTAACATATTTTTCCCAGTTGTGGTTTTCATATTATTTCAGCAGTCATAAATCCACTGTTATGTATTTCTACCATTCATCTGTTCATTGTTGAAAAGGCCACGCTACATAAAAAAGTAGCTAGGTATATGTTTATACCTATTATCTGCCAGACTCCGACTAGATTAATGTTCTTGAATACCACTAAGGACAAAGATATCTACTTTGTATAGCTCTGAAACTCGTTTTGATGGTTTGTTACATTTTACAATAACAACAATACTGAAACTATTCAGGTCATGAACGTGGGTATTTAAATGTTTTGTAAATCCGTTCGTGAATAATGCGCTTTATTTTATGGGCCATTAAATGAATGCTGTACAAAATTGAGTAATGGTATTGAATAATGTTAAAGACACTCTTTAATGAACGGGTTTAAATTGTAAGTCATCTACATAAATAGAAATCCCTTGTGGAGGGGCTTGTGGCTAAGTAATAACAGCCGCACGGGTCGATCGATCAGGTTAAGCTACGCTTGCCACGGTTGGTCTGTGGATGGGTGACCATCTTCAGCTAACAAGACCCCTCCGTGCCTCGGAAAGCACGTTAAGCCGTTGGTCCCGGCTGTCATTCGTGGATCTTTGGCAGTCGTTACGGGTCGTCAGTAGCCCGAAACTGACAACCAGTCTTACCAAGGAGTATCGTATTACCTAGTAACTGGGTTGTGGAGGTCAGATAGGCAGTCGCTCCACGTGAAATACTGGTATTCAGTTGCATCAAGACTAGGCAGATGATGATGATCTACATAAATACAAATTAAATGTTGTTCGTTGGTAAGCGCATCACTTGAGAACGGCTGGGCTGATTTACCTATTCTTTTGTTTTAAAATGTTCGTAAATAGTCCAAATTAGGTTTTTATGGAAATAAATTTTGGAAAATTTTCCTAGATACGTTTTAAATTCGCGAGAACGTTACGGACAGGCCAACGTTTGCCGGGTCAGCGAGTTTATAATAAAAATAAATGTTTTATTTTGAACTCTTTTGTCGATCGACCGATAATAGTCTTGTACTGAGCAAGGTTTCGAATATTTAAACTTTAGGGCTCCCGCAGATAAGCGCGACGCGACGGTGCGACACGATCCTGGTAGAACAAATCCCACGAAGTTTTCATAGAAATTGTTCTACTAGTGTCGCGTCGCGCTTGTCTGCGGGAGCCTTTAGTCAGGTGTGATATTTTAGGGAATTCCGAAATAATCTCTTTCGTTTATTTTTATGAATGAATGTTTTATCTGGTATAGTAATAAAGTAGGCGGCGCGGGCGCGCGGTGGGCGGCTTTTTGTTGAGGTGGAGTTCAACGTGCAAAGATAATGATTCTGTTGTTTTTTTTTATAAAATACTTTTTTACAAAAACAAAAAAAAAAAACAAAACAAGAAACAACCAACCTTAAAAAAAAACATTAAGTACAAAGTGAAAACATTACTTACTTTAATTTCGGAAGCCGGTGTCGTTGGTTCCGCATTTTCGATTTTTGAAATTAAAGTTATTTTTTGTAGTGTTGTTTTTGGAAGTCGGTTGTTTTTTTTTTTTTTTTTTTTGTAAAAATGTTTGTATTTTTCACTTTTTAGTTGTACCTAACCCACACAAATTCAATTAATACTATTTGCTATGTAAATATCAGTGACAGGAACTACAGGAAGCTATTAAAACATGATAAATACGAGTATAAACTAAGTGGCAAAAATACGTATTATTGAAGCTAACTCAAAACTACCCAAGGAAAGTTAAATATGGGACCACCCCTGAGGCATACCTTAAAATTTCATGTTCCCCCGCCCCACCCCGTTGCATCACATCGCCTGCCCGCATTATTACATAGTTTTCGCTTAGGTTTCTGTCTGACTTTTTCTTTTTGCTCGGCTCTAAGGTTCTTAACGTGATTAAGTTCCTTCCTCAAGTCAAGTGCAAATAAATTTGTCAAATTCAACAGAGTGGCAATTCTAGTAATTTTAAGAACGTTCACAGTCTAATCTCAGTTTCAATGTTTCAAAAATACCTAAATAATATTCCCCATTTTTGACAAGATTTTGACATTTTTCTGTCGCTGAGATGAAATTGCGAGTAGATTTTGAATTTTTTTAATTATGGGAATTGACATTCAGCAGTACGATTCTGTAACCATCTCACCGTGAAAACTTGGGTGAAGTGAGCGTGGAGTGAGTCGTCAATAGTGTCAATCCCTAGCATCAGCATGACTCACAGCTCACTCCAAGCTCACTTCACCTTAGTTATCACGGTGAGATTTTCCAGAATCGACCGGCAGGTGGTTCCAGAGATTAGCGCGTTCGAACAAACAAACGAACTCTTCAGCTTTATTATTAATAGATATATGTAGGTAAAGATAATGTGCCTGGAATGGTATTAATTCGATGCTAACACGATTGAGCGACGGAATATTAAATGTCTGAACGCAAATTGAACGAATATTATTATGCAAACGTTAATGGGGATCTAGCGGCAACCACATTCAGTTGCACAGCGCCTCTATCTAGATGTGTGTCGGCTGTCACCTGTGCACTTGATTCTCTTATGACTGTAGAAGTAGTTCAATAGTAGTTCAAATAGTGAGGAAGTAGAAGTGAAGTTCGCGTAGCTGAATTTTGGGCTAAACGTGTTTGAACTTTTTGCCATCGATACGCTAAGAAGAAGACTGTATAATCTTCATAAGAGAATGTTTGACGATTTATACAGAAGCAGCGTAGAAAACAACCGCGTCCTCTAAACCTATCAAGCGTTCAGAAGCGTGTCCAGTCGCCGCACGATGACGCCGGTGGATGATAGTGTTAGGTTCATTCGCAATTAATCGGCCACGGATCCTGCATCGAATAAACCTTTGAATTGTAGATTATTCACTAAGGGGATAAATCCATCTCATGTCACGAGCGCTTTATTGAATTCCGAGCGCAGTGGGGGACGTACAAGACCAAAACACCTCTAACCCCGAGGAATACTCTACTTTTCGCACCATCTGCGAGATACTCCATAGCAATTTACATAATTTATATTTTTTTGTACGAATACAGAATTTTGGTTGAGCTTCTAAATTCAAATGACATTATTGGCAATATTATTATTACCCGGCTGGACCACAGACTATAATGACTTACTGTAGTTTAGGTTTGCATGACATAACTAGCAGGTTATATGAAAGCTCTATTAGGAATAGCTATCATTGCCCAGTAACTAGGCTATGTTTGATTATGATTTTGTCAGATTGTGCTTTGTATGTAATATTTCGTCAACTAGTGTCAAGTCTGCTCAAAAACGTCTCGCTCCTGAAAAATTCAACAAGGTCCGTCTGCTAGTAACAACAGAGAAGATTTGGCGATATTGCGAATTCTGTTTTATATTTTCCAGAACTTCTCATATACTCGAAATGAAATTTCTAGCTAAAATAGGGCTGAAATAACCGCAACGAAAGCGCCGGCTATTTGGGCGGACACTCGCTGCGTCTCGGCGAATGCCGCGATCCTAAAATACTATAGTTGTCAAAAAATAAGAGGCCCGTTTTGACATTTGTCATCGCGACGTAACTAGTGAAGTAACCATACGACTCGGCACTCGATACTCACGATAAATCGATTCAAGTTTGTATGAGTATTTGATCGATTTGATTAGGTATGTATTGTATTTTCTAATCAGAAGTTTAATCCAATGCACTTTGCATTGGATTAAACTCAACCTGATAGTAAACAGTAATAGTCCAAAAGCAAAGCCGAGTCGAGAAAAAAATATCAAACATAAACAAGCGCGCAGTCAACTTCACAAGATGGCGAACGAAAGACTGCGCAGTGCGCGCGTGGACGCTAAGTCACGTACCGCTTGGTCAGAGACAAGCCATTCTATAGAAACCAGTGTCGCCAATTCATTTAATTACTATTAAAATCGAATGAAGCTGGTGAAATTCAGTAATTAATTGGTTACAACACTAGTATTTAAAAAAAAAAGACTGAGAACGTAACTGTTTTTGAGATGTTTCGTATTAATTAGAAATTGCATGCTACTATAAAGTAAGTGCAAAAAGAATACTCGTAATATATTCCATTGTATTATGTAACGCGCCAAAAAATGTATGTATTTTTTTAAAACACTTTATGTAATGAATTATTATTTTATTGTTTCTTTCAGTTTCATTCCAAGTTACATTCTAGGGTCTTTCCCAAATGTCAAAACGGGCCTCTTATTTTTTGACAACTATATGTAGTATGAATGGCGGTCGTTCGGCGTGGTTCACACAATAGCGTGAGCAGTTGGCACGCACGCCGCACAGTTATGGTGTCACGGTGTTGGCAGCGTCCCCGGCGGCCCGGCTGCACGGGCACTGTGCCATGGACCCATAGTTCAACGGCACCGCACTAGCCCAGTTACTTTGCAGGAACGATCAGCAATTGATTAAACTTCCGAGACAAGATTTATTACGCATACTCGTACTTACCTATTTTTCTCTTGGTATGGCATGTGCATTTTAAATTGGACGTGTTAGTCATAGGTATGCCGAACGCTCCAGTTTAGATACTTACATACCGAACTACAATGTTAGAATTACATTTAAATTACTTCAATGTTACAGTTAGAATTAGCGCCAGACTAAGTACGTAGAAGATTTCAGCCAAAAATTGATATCCAACTAAAAACGTCCATCCAAACTTCGAATTATACGAGACTACAGGCTAACTGGAATAATAGTAGAGGAGAACAAAGGAATGCTGATACTAGCTATAGTACTTCGACAAGAATATCACACAATAACAATGATAATTTTATAGAGGGGTGTTAAAATTCAAAGACGAGATACCAGACGGGTACAGTGCTATAAAACCCGTTATAGATTGCAACTTATTGCATTGCGCATGCCTCATTGGGAATTCATAATTTAATATGACAGGTGTTGTAACCTATGTAGTAACATACGAGCGCCAACACCGAGTTATTGCGACGAGTGTCAAGGAATAAGTATTCAATAATTCACGATTTGTAAGCGGACACATAGCGGCATAGGTTCTCAACGTGGGCGATAACGACCCCTCGTGTGCGTTTGAGATTTTTAGGGGGCAGTAGAAGACCCAGAGAAAATGATATATCCTATCTTACGACTATATAATAATAGGTCTTTACCTATGAAATTGCCGTTTTGTATGAAAAAAATTAAACGAATTTTTTTCATGTATTTTTTATCCGTATTAATCGAAGTAATCACCCATGCAATCAATGCATCTTTGCAAACGCAGTGGCAGTTTATTGATGCCCTTCTTATAGAAATCAGCTGGACGGGAGGCAACAAATTCTTCAAAGGTATTTTGTACTGCCTCTCGGGTATTGAATTTTTTTCCCGCCAAGAAGTTATCCAAATTCTGGAAAAAGTAGTAGTCTGTAGGCGCAAGGTCTGGTGAGTAGGGTGGGATGACGGAGAGCCTCCAACCCCAGTTCTTGCAACTTGGAGACCGTCTGCTGTGCAGTATGCGGTCGCGCTTTATCGTGCAGGAGCAGCGGAGACGAGCGATTGACCAATGCTGGTTGGAGATGTGCCAGCTTCTCCATCACTGTGTTCAGTTCTTCACAGTACACATCTGCAGTAATGCTCACCCCGTTTGGTAAGAAGCTGTGATGAATCACACCGGCGCTGGACCACCAAACAGTGACCATCACTTTTCTAGGGGTAAGTTTTCGTTTAGGACATTGTTTAGGTGCTGAACCAGGATCCAACCAACTTGCTGAGCGCTTGCGGTTATCAAACAGAATCCATTTTTCATCGCAGGTAACAATGCGGTTCAAAATTCCTTCATTTGTGTGTCTGTTGAGCAGTGCAAGGCACGTCTCGACGCGTACTTCGCGCTGGCGATCATTGAGTTCGTGGGGCACCCATTTGTCAAGCTTTTTTACCTTGCCAATTTGACGCAAATGGACCAATATTGTTACACGCTAACGTCGAAAGCTGCTGCTAATTCAGCCGTAGATTGTGTATCATCAGCTTCCACAATCGCCTTTAATTCGTCACTGTCGACCAAAGTCTTCGGACGACCGCGAGGTTCATTTTTCAGGTCGAAATTTCCAGAACGGAAGCGAGCAAACCAATAACAGGTGGTGCGTTGGTTTGTAGTGTTAGCTCCGTAAACGTCGTTGATGTTGCGTGCCGCTTGTGCCGCGTTGCTGCCACGACGGTACTCATATTCCATAATTACGCGAATTTTTAACGTATCAATAAACAAATGACTACTTTTGGAAACAAAATTCCATGTTTTAAAAATAAAATTAATTTGCAATTAAAATTCTTAGCCAAACAAAAATTATTTTGATTTGAAATGGCCAGTACTGCAGAACGGCAATTTCATAGGTAAAGACCTAATATTACACGTTTACATATAACTACAATCGACATGCTGTATAAAATATGTAACAAAATGTTATGTAGGTAACACCTATCCGCCGCATGGTTGATTTGTACATACAATAAAACTTTTGTAAAAATTGACATCTTTAATAGCCCAATAGGAAAATTCAAAGGTCTTATTTAAAAACTCTTCAAAATGAATTCATACACACTCGTAGATGTAATCTTCAAATTATTGTTTTAAATCTGTCCTGGTTGTATACGTTTTATTTGTCATCCTTTTTTTATTTTATAATTTTTTACTTTTAACTTTTTTTTCTTCACCCCTGGTGATTATTATTGTTTTTTTTTTTTAATATTATTATGATAGCCCGTGGACAGTGTTGTGGGTTACATTATTATCAAAATGAAAATATTGTTATACTAGTTTTAAGTTTTCATAATGCAACTGTTTGCTGTTCCTTTTACTAAAAATAAAATAAAATAATAAACATAAATCGTAGCAATATCTGTTTCAGATTTGCGACAGATGGTTGGTAAGTAAATAAAATTGGGGGCGCTAGAAAAACAAAATAAAAATAAAGCGGGCGTTGAGCAAAATACGGCTGAGAACCTATGACCTAAAGGAAAGGTTCTATGACATATGAGTTACGTTTAGGGTAAAGAGTTCTGTGACATATTTTTCGTTGACCACCATGAAGTCTACCTACTTGTCTCCTCAAATCGAAGAGACAAGTAGGAAGAAGATGCACGTTTCGGGTGACATGATTTTGAGATTTTGAGTTACCATCAGAGTGCACACACATCCACATCACTGGTACGTGATAAATGATTGAGTAATTTAAGTTTGAGTAGTAGATAATATATCTTTTAAAGACAACCTTTGGATGGATTGAAAAGGGAACGAGAGACAAATAAGAGGTAGTCTGTTGTGTACCATTTACATAATACACACATAAAGTATATTATACTAATCTAAATAAAGATATACAAATAACAATAGACACGAAACAGGAGTAAAGAAAATATAATGACGATGTTGAAGGAGAGAGTAAGTGCTTTTTTATCATAATTTTAAAAGTGGACAAAGATTGAGCACGCTTCACCGACACGGGCAAGTCATTCCAAAACCGTACTGCTTGAACAGTAAAAGTTAGTTAGTTTGAAAGGCAAATCATCAATTACTTGTCCAATAAAGATTTGTAAGTATCTAACTAGCAAAGCGCCAAGTCAAGCGAGATGAATTGTTGTAAAAGTGACAATTAATATTTCATAATTGAGTTCTAAAATTTGCAGTTACATACAATTTCTGTAACTGTAAATCAAGAATTTTCTTTAATAACCCTTCCATTGGAAAACAAAAGGTTATTTATCTGTGTTAGAAAAGTTTTCTCTCTTATTAAATTGCGGCCCCGTATCGAAAGTGCTGCCAGCAACTTAAATGATGGCAATTATTTACAAAGGAAAGCTTATAACGATAGCTTAGAATTAGTTTTTAAATTACTATGTTAGTGGATCTTAAGGTTTAGGCAAGTAAAAATTACCGGTTCCTTCTATCTGGCAGAATCTTGATGCTACGAAATTTATTTGGCATAATACACTTGGCATAATCTTCTTTAAGCGAATATTTTTAAGGCATAAACATTATTTAATATAATTGTTGTTTGGCCGAATGTTTATATAACCGAATTAACAATGGCATACTTTTAAGATAGCAGAATTTTATTTGGCATAATTACCTTTGGCAAAGTTAACGTTTATTTAGAGCGACCATTATTTGGTATAATGCCATTTCTATAAAGTAGCATTTATAACCTTAAATTAAAATTAAAATTTTCTAAAAAGTCAATGCGTTGTGCAACAAAAGTTAGTGACAGAAACAAATCGCTGCAAAACCGACTCCACGTAGTCTTGCCGTAGTCTCGCGCCAGAGCCGCGACAGAAACCATATTTGCCGCAAGTTGCATGCTCGTTTGCATGCTACATGCTTGCTGCATCCATGGGTGTATGCTCGTTTGCATGTTTGCATGCTGCGTGCATGGTATTTGCTTGTTTGCATGCTTCTCTTATAGGATTAGAATTAGGGACCAATTAGTTCAACCAGGTTTCAGACTGGCTAAAGTAGACTCATCCTTCATGGGGTACTGTTTAAAATGCTACAATAAAATACCTCCACACATACTCCAACTCAATGAAACGAAATTCAAATCTTACATAAAACGCTCACTATGCAGCCAAGCATAAGTTGGGGGATTACATCGCTGACAAAAATACTTGGCTCACCGCTAGTCCTGCTCCACAAGGGCGCATAAACTAATTAATTAGCATTCGAAAATATAGTTGGAGCTGCTGAAGATTGAAAAAACTATCTTTGTATTGTATAAATTCAATCTCTTAATATTGTATAATTGCATAACACACGTGTGAGCACTATGTACCTAAACTATAAAGCTACCATTTACTGGGTACGTCTTTCATTGACTTGAATGTGCCCTGGCGGCTGGGGGTATGTCATGCTCACTTAAATGTCTCGCTGGTGGTGGCGTGTGTGTTGGATCATTGAGTTCCCTTCAAAATGGTTGAGCTAAATGGTGCTGATCCATACGTCATGTTCGTGAACGGGCGCCGCCAGTAGGGACTGGTCATCTATTAGCCGCCACGGCTTATTTTAATTTTAATCTAAGTATTTTAATTTCTGAATTGTTATTTTTTTTTGTTTTTATATTTTTTAGTACGGACGCTTTTAACGTGCACGTCTTTCTACATCGTTCTCACGTGTATAAATTCAGCTTGAATGATGTGACCAAAATTTTGTAACAATTTTTATTATTTAAAAGCGTGTCCGTTGAGTTTCTCCACAGCCCACAGGTACCTACTACGCTTTGGAATGGGCAAATAGCTTCATCTTTCTGACTGACCGACCCCTTGACAATTCAAAAGTGCCTGTAATTGGTTTACTTGAAATAAATGCTTTGAGTTTGAGGTTGAGTTTGAGTGTCTTACAGGGAAATAAAAACCACATATATGTTATGGTTTGGTTTCCGCACTTAGGCCATGGCGGCCATCGGTGGTTATTCCAACCAGCCCACCTCCCTCCAGAAGTCTCCTGGTCTGTTGAGAACATCTGTGTAAAATATTGGTGTCCCGAGGGTTTCTGACCTAATCTGGGTGACGCCTGTGCATTCAAAGAGCACATGTGCAACAGTTTCATCAGCCTCCATGAAAGCCCTGCACAGGGGACTGTCCCTTATGCCTATTGTGTGGAAGTGATTGTTTAGTGAGCAGTGTCCCGTGATGGTACCCATCACCAGGCGCAGGCCTTTCCTGTCCAGGCGTAGCAAGCGCCTGGTTAGTTTGCCATCTAATGACGGCAAGGCTTCCTGGGATTGCCTACAGCCCGGTGACGACGTCCACCAGCACTCTGCTTGTGTGTGGGTGTGCTCCTGTAGCCACCTGCGTAGTTGGTTGAAGGGAATTGAAACGACTGGTTCCGGTCTACAGACTGAGGTACTGGGCGCCCTTCTGGCCAAAGGTTCGAAGGGCATCCAGTACCAGTAATGACCACTGGTATTATAGTTACTTGAAGTAGATAGTTGAGAAAATCTTTCATTTTGTTTTAACTTGTTAAGATAACTACACCTCTAACGTCTGTGAAGGTTTTTACGTCTACGGATTTTCGCTAGGTAATTTAATTTGCCCCAGTATAGTAGTTTCATACTACATTTGCTTCTAATCGAGTGTTATATTTAATTTTTGTCGTAAAATATCGTGCCGATCACGTAAAACATCTACGAAAAATCTTTGCGCAATAAATTATGTTTCGAATCATGATCACTACCTGACCATTGACCCAGCCATTACAATACTCCACTATCCTTGAAATTGGATCGTCTTTAATACTAATTCAATTCGGCTGAAATATTAAAGGAGTGCGGCTGAATATCATTTACATAGAGCGAGGCGTTAAGCGAATTTCTAAACGGTATACTACATATTGAAATCTGAAATAAGCATTTTGGGTCCGTCAGCCCATGACGACTGTGATACAACAATGTCAGTGTAATGTGTCCTTTGTAGAGACACTGTATACGGTACGACTGGTCACAAACGAGGGAGAAGATATTTTAAATCAGAAAAAAGGTATTAAGAAAACACTCTTTTCTTGCTACTATTAATACTTCTAATCACATCACTATACTCTTTCACAATCCAACAACGGCTGACTTTGCACATTTTACCATTTTAAAAATGACTTTTGCCCAACCCAGCAATAACGATAATATCATAACCGTTATTTCTAAGTGTTGCCAAAGTAGAACAATAGGTACATATTAGGAATGAGATTCGAATACTTAGATACTTTTCTTCAATAAGTCTGTCAGCATGTATTTTGAGTGCGCGTTAGTCACTGCGGTGTATTCCAGACGAGAAGGTACCTACTACCTATACGTGTCTGGGATTTGTCGGTGTCTTAACATTTTATGGCTCCTGCAGGTACAATTTATACACCAGGGTACCTAGTAAACAAACCGCTACAGCGTGTGCTTTGTTGAATGGCTGATATCTGTAAGATTACGTTGTATTTGCTACAGCAATCCGCAAGTTGACTAATTTTTTTTTATTATTTAAATTGAAGCTTTTTTACCTCACTAATAGCTTGGTATAAACAGTTTTTTAATATTTTTAAAAATTGAAAAGATATGAGCGTTCAAAACTCTCAATTAGACAGAGAGGGAAATACTGAATTGTGACGTCATAGTTCAGTATCGCCATATAAATTACATGCAAAACGTCGTTTTGCGAGAAAGAGATAGACAAAAAGTTTCTATAAGTTATAAGTTTTTTATTTTTCGACCGATTTCAAATTTGATTTCGAATTCTATTATTCGGTCATTCTCCAATTTGGCGTTCTTTGCCTAATTACCGTAACCTTTTTTATTTTTCACTGATTTGACTTAAACACATTAAAATATGAAACAGATCAAAGATACGAATTCAATAATTAATGTGGCATGTAACAATTAAAGGTGGTTTTCTAGTTAATGAGACTTAAAAATTTTATGGGTATGGTAATTAGAAAAATTTAATATTTAATGCTACGGTAATTAGAAAATATCATCAAGTCTATGTAAAATATGATATAATGAAATGATAATAACACACATTAATAATTTTTACACATATAATTATAATTAAAGCAATATAATTAACGATGTCACTCATAACCATAACCGACAGTAAAAGAGACACTTTATCATTGCTATAATTTATTAAAAATTAGACACTTTCAATGAAAATCAGGTAAAAACAAACTAAATAAAACAAACATTGTCTTAGTTGGTAATTTTTTTAGTTTGTTGAAACGATATTTATTAAAAAGGTAAGTAGGATGGAACTTAAAAAGAATAATATTCTAAATCTTCTTGGATAATAAGAATAGATCTCAATTGTTTCCAATTTTTCCTTTTCCTTTTGTCTTTTATAGTAAGCTCTGAAATTTTCCCTATTTCTTTTTTGAGTTTTCTTCCGGTTTTTTGGTGATATTTCGCAGATGGCACGATATCGCGGCTACAGTTAGTAAACAAGTATTAATTTTTCATACAACGGTAATTATAAACATATGGTAATTAGTATACGGTAATTAGAAAACGATAGATTTTCTTGAAAATGCTGAAATCCGACACAGTATGCAAATACTAGCTTATTACAACATACGGAGGTCAAAGTAATGTCTCCATTTACATGATCAACTTGGGTCTAACTTAAAAAATCAAGTATTAAAATAAGTACAACGGTAATTAGAAAAGTTTTTAACCAAGGCTACGGTAATTATATACTCACGTGCTTTATTGGCGGTACACTAACTTTAGAGACTTGTAACTGCTGATGGGCCGCGGCACACACTCAGAAGACGCGACGAGTACGGTAGTGATGTGCCAAATACTGTTAATTAGGGATTTGCACCCAAGAACATAAAATGTCACGGCAATTATAACTTTCGATTGGACATGCGGTTACTTAATGATAATTATTTATAGACTGGTTCTATTGAGTCGATATTTTGTTATGCGATACACGTTGCTTAATATCGTTTATAACGTTGAATGGATCAAAGTAAATCTGTACGTTATAAAAATTACAAGCAAGTTTTAACATTAAGTTGGTGTGCGGACACGCCACGGTAATTAGAGAACAGAGGTTCTTTGAACATAGGTTAAATTAATTTAGTCTTAACTACTTAAAACAGAAGCCAATGTTTTGGTTTACAGCTAGATACGGATGCTGTCTAACATATAAAAAAAATTGCATGATTGAATATGATAATATTACGGATTATGCAAGCCCGGACACGTAAAACTTGCTAATCGGAGAATGGCCGTATTGTATTACATCTGTGGATATATTATCTACTAGAATATATAGTATTCAATATCAGGCAACTACCCAATTCTTTGGCATACCATTCTTTAGTAAATTGGGGTCTCTATAATTCAAAACACGAAAGTCTAGCAATGGATTCCTTCTGATTTTATGATAATCTATCAAAAGTGTCATCATATCCGTCCACAAAATAAATGGATTTCATTGTTATGTTTACCTAGTCTTCTTAATGTTTAGTTATTGCAAATTATAAACTGTTAATTAGTGCTATAATATACAGGGGCTTGTGGCTAAGTAATAAAAACCACCCGGGTCCATCGATTAGGTTAAGTTACTCTTGCCGCGGTTGGTCCGTGGATGGGTGACCATCTTCATATACCAAAAACCCCGTCCGTGCCTCGGAAAGCACGCTAAGCCGTTGGTCCCGGCTGTCATTCGAGGATTTTTGACATCCGTTACGGGTCGTCAGAAGCCCGAAAGTCTGACAACCAAGCTTACCAACGGGTATCGTATTACCCAGTAACTGGGTTGTTTAGGTCAGTTAGGCAGTCGCTCCATGTAAAATACTGTTATTCAGCTGCATCCGATTAGACTGGAAGCTGACCCCAACATAGTTGGGAAAAGGTAGGCAGATGATGAATTAGTGCTATAATATGTATTGCACTAAAAACATCATGCTTATTTTTCCCCGAAGGGCTAGGCAGAACTGTTAGGTACACTTATGCCATAGGATACCCTCATTTCACATTGTAATAATAATCTCTGTAAATAATGACTTAACCGTTAACGGTAAAACGGAGTGAGTAGGAAATGTAGGGGTGAATCCGGACGAAACTTTAAAATGGATTTTAGCAATGACATAATATCGTTTTTGGCCAAAAGGTCGCTAATGTGTTTACCATAATTGTAATTAACGATTAAGTGTCTTTGTTGGCAACAAACAACGTTAAAATCCATTTAAAAGTTTCATCCCGATTCACTCCTGCATTTCCTATTCACCCCATTTACGGTATATTAGGTCATCCCACTTCCAGTGTCATATTTTTTTATTATTATTATTTTACAAAAACTGACTACTATACTATATAACCTTGTGACACTAATCAATAATCTCCACCACTATTAATCACTCGCTCTCAGACTTCTGGCAAATCTTGAACACCATTTAAAGTACCACTTTCATTTAATTCATTAATAATGCTCTTTAGTTTAATATCTAACTCCTTTTTGCTATTATATCGAGTACCCGACAATTTCCTCTTCACATGGTCAAAACAATTGAAATCACAAGGATTCATATCCGGGGAATATGGCGGCTGAATAATTTCAATCCATCCTTTATCTTCAATTAAATTCTGAACTATTTTTGATTTGTGCGGTCTGGCGTTATCATGTAAAATTATAGGACTCGTTATATGAAGTTCGTCTGCCCAAATAGGAATATTTTCTTCTAAAAATGACTTATATCGCTCTCCAGTCATAGTTGTATTTTCATCATAAGTTCTCCAAAAAGCAATGCCTCTGACATCCATAGCTACTATTAGTAGTATTTTTCGTTCATGTAGCTCTGCACGTGGTAAATGTTCAGTTGAAGTGCCCGGTTCCACCCAACATCGTGACTGATGTCTTTGACGAGGAGTATAAAATTCGACCCAAGTTTCATCAAGGCATATGAATCTATTAAGTATATTTTTCTTACGGCGATACCACGATAAATGGCTACGCGCAGTTTCATAACGAAACTCCTTCTGATCCGTGTTCAGAGTGTGGGGCACCCACACTGCACTTTTATTGACCAGACATAAATCCTCCGTGAGTAAGAGTCCCTCCACTCAACTTAACATTCCTCATTCCACTATACATAGAGATGTATAGTGGAATGAGGAATGTTAAGTTGAGTGGAGAGATCACTGACACTGACCCTACGTGACTGACGAAGTGCTTCCTTGATTTTGTCCCTTGCTTCTAATCTAGTCGATGATAATGATCGAGGTGCTCGCGGCTCATCTTCAGCTGTGGTTCTTCCTTGTTTGTACATTTCATGCCATCGCTGTACGGTTCTTTTATTTAAGGCGTTACGACCAACACACTTTACCAGTAAGTCGTGCGCAACTCCTCCAGAGTAGTTGAGTAAAGCACAAAACTTTAGAAATATACGTTGCTCCACTACATTAATAGAATTTTTTAAATCTTCCATTTTAAATCAATGCACGTCTTGACAATACAACACACCAAATTAAACTAACATGATTGTACAAGACAACACATGTATTAACTATTGCATACCATTGCGCAATACATAAATATTGGAAATTAAAAATATGACACTGGAAGTGGGATGATCTAATATAAAAAAAATATATTATTATGATAATATTTTAGTAAGCATAGCATAATCTGATTATAATGTTCCCACTGCTGGGACACACCTCCTCTCAGTAAGAGTGAGTCAGCCGTAATTTACTACGGGGCCCCAGTTCGGGTTGGTATATGTCACATCATGTTCGATGTTATTCGTCGGACGTGCCGATTTCCTCACGATGTTTTCTTTTACCGTCTTGAGAGCAGTCGTGATGAAATAATTTACACAAAGTAAAGCGCCTGACTGGGGTTCGAACCTATGACCTACAACTCGTAAGTCACGGCTGTTACAATGGCTGCTAAAAATTAATAGATTTTTCCAAGCACTTTCAAAGAATGGATTTTGATGGGCCATTGTAGAAGCTACATCAGCTAGCACTAAATTTGAACTTTACTTAAACTTATCTTTGTGCGTTAAGTATTAGTGAAGACAGTTATCTCACTCGTCACTTTACGTTTTGATCCTTTGTGTTTATCTCTCGCAGCAATGACACCAATCCTAGACGAATTTCTACTGACCCAAATCTAAAACGCATTTGGGTTATTTGATTTCAAAGACGCTTGAATACACCGTAAACCCAAAAAAATAAAACATAAAACTGATGAAACAGAAGCAATACCTCCTACGGCCGTTTTGTAATGAATGTAAGTTTATACAATATTATATATAGGTACTACTCTCTGTATATAAAATGTCTGGACATAAAAACCTACTAAACGTACCTACATTCTCCCAATATGGGAAACGAATCCGTTGTTGTATCGTTCCTCCTGAGTCCGCCATATTTATACCTCAAGATGTCGGAAAGACCGGTTGTCCTTAATAACGGACAAAATAGGAGATGGCCCTAAGTCCTGAGATTATACAACATTTGAAATTCATTGGTTGACTAAATCAGGTGTAGCAGCGCCGATTTTTAAACGAAAAACTTATATGTGTGTGAGGAAGTACGTCCGGTTATTACAAATGTATATCAGGACTTTATGACATACGATAATTTGTCCGTTATAATGACCTCAGGGACTCAAGAGGGTATATTATAAAAGGAAATAAATACCCTTTGACTCGTTTCTACTTAAATGTATGTTATTATCTTCCAGACAAGATTAGGTACCTCTTGTTGGGGTGGTTTCCTTGATGTCATACATTGTTGATGACATACTACTTAGGTTTAAGAAAGTATCTTATTGCTATTCTTTCATATTACTTAGTTTAATCCAAATACAGAATGATAATAAATGATGTAGCTAACTAGGTATGGTAGGTAGTAGATTTTATTTTGTAGTTTTTCCCAAACGTAGATCTCCAAAGGACAATGTTTCCTTCGATTCGGTCTCCATAGAGAGAAATCATTTAAAAATGTGCACCGTTTTCATATAGCCCACCAAAGAGAGGCTCAATCATGATTGTCGAAGCAGTAGGCCAGGGCCTTGGGGCCCTTTCCCAAGCCAAGATCCCGTTTTTCAGGTACGGTTTTTTGCAGGATCCCGTTTAGCAGTGTATTATTTATACATATTCACACAAGCATCCCGTTTGCAGTATCCGGCAAACGGGATGCTTGTGTGAATATGTATATTAAAAAAAATAAATAAACACGTACACTACTAAACGGGATCCTGCAAAAAACCGTACCTGCAAAAAACGGGATCTTGACGTGGGAAAGAGTCCTTAATAGGCCCAGCAGGGTAATTGCGTAACACACTATCAGTAGCAATGGGTTTCATTTTGACAGTTCAGCAACATTCATTGCGTTATTTACGTTGTTGAGCAGAACATTTTTCGAACATATGGAGCAATAGATTAGCAATATGCTTCAAAATTATTCAAATTGAGAGTAATAGTGTGTTACGCAATTAGGGTGCAGGTTGTAATAAATAACTACAAGAGAATTCTTGAAACTTTTCCTTTTAAAAGTTTGAATTTAATTTGGGGTCTTCTTTGAACCCAAAGTGACAAAGGCGGACATTAAGATCGGTGACTGGTTACAACAAAGCAGCTACCAGTACTACTCGCTCAAATGATTCCTTAAAGCTAATTAGTAACACGTAAGGGTTTCGGGTGTCACCGCAATTACACCTTCCTAAGGGGTATTTTAGGTAACTTGTTTTTCGGTGGTGATTAGGTGGGTTCAGATTCAGTCAATACGTAACTGAGTTGTAGGTACCGGTATGTATATGAGCACGCCTTTTTTTTTTTTTCGCTGAGAAGTGACATTACGCATCTCCGCTCGTCGGGGGACGGAACGGAGTATGTGGGACTCCCTGCCAGAGTGGCAGTATACCCACTAAAACTCAGCGGTGTTCCCCCATCGCCTTGATGGGGGGGTCATGGGACTCCGGCTCAGCCTTTGCGTCCACAATCCCCCCGGCGCATTCCCGCCTAGCTGGCGGGCCCTGCATGTCCCCCCGGGTGGGGGGCTACGGGATGGGCCGGGAACACCTGGCCATTCCCGTCCGGCACTAGTGGAAGCCTGTGCAATGCAGGCGAGGGTGAAACCCCCGCACCCATCGCCTGCTGGCCTCCACCTGGGAGGAGTCGGAGATGACTGTCATACTGACGTCTTCTTCGACCCCTCCTCCGCCTTCGGAGCGGCGCCGCGAGAGGGTCTACTCAGCTACGTTCAACACCTCAGCGTTGAATTATTATACCACAAACCCCAAGTTCTGGGATGATTTAAACACTGGGGTTGGCGTTTTTTGGGGCTGTCTTGTAACTTTTACCATTTAAAGCCGACCAAGTGCGTGTTGGACCACGGACAGTAAAGGGTTCCGCAGTTGGAATTAATTTATCCCAAGAAAAAACTTAACATTGTAGTTTAAAATCATCATCATTGTGTATTCATCATCTGCATAGCCTTTTCCCAACTATGTTGGGGTCGGCTTCCAGTCTATTCGGATGCAGCTGACCACCAGTATTTTACATGAAGCGACTGCCTATCTGACCTCCACAATCCAGTTACTGGGTAATACGATAGCCCTTGGTAAGACTTGTTGTCTTGTCAGACTTTCAGGCTACTGACGACCCGTAACGACTGTCAAAGATCCACGAATGACAGCCGGGGCCAACGGCTTAACGTGCTTTCTAAGGCACGGAGGGGTCTTGGTATGTGAAGATGGTCACCCATCCACCGACCAACCGCGGTAAGCGTAGCCTAACCTGATCGATCGACCCGTGCGGCTGTTATTACTTATATATATTACTGTCGTGATTTTTTTCACATATCCAAAAGCAACCATTTAGCTAGCAAGGGGGGGGGGGGGGAGGACTTAAAGCTGAAAGCTTAATACTTCACAAAAGGATCCCTGAATCGAAAAATGGTTTTCATAAACCCGCAATATTTTTGAAAGACCTATCCCACGATACTACACCACAGGGTAGACGAGAAAAAAAACATCCCCACTTTACGCGTAGAGGAGGTACCCCTAGTACTAAGAATCTCTAAGCTAAGCTGCGGACGGACGTACGGAAGGACGGACGGACAGACGGACATGGGGAAACTATAAGGGTTCCTTGTTGACTACGGAACCGTAAAAAGTCGTATTTCAGATTCTGAAATAACTAATCAACTTAGCTTTCCGTAGTTATTACACTTTCACAAACCTTACGTAACTTTATAATTGTTTACTGCTGCCCCGTTGGTCTCTCGGTCGCAAGCGCGACTGCTGAGCGTGATTCGATTCCCGGATCGTGCAGTGTTTTTGGGTCCATTGGGAATTTCTTAGTAACAGCCCAGAGTTTGGAAGTTGACGATGTTATACCCCCGTGCTTCGGAAAGCACGGTAAGCTGTGGCCCTGCGCCTGATCTCTCTCCGGCCGTGTTGGATTGCCGTCCCATCGGACTATGAGAGTGAGGGAAGAGGTAGTGCACCTGTGTCTGCGCGCACACTTGCACACTACAATATCTCCCGCATCGACGGCTGGTCTCCACTGAGATTGATCGCTATGGTCGAAATAAGGTCTGGAGGATTTTATCTCTTTCTAGCTGATACAACAATTTAATTGTTAAAAGCTCGTCGTTCCCTAGGGCTGGCTGTTAGTAATGGAAAACTTCGGAGCGTTTGTTTAACGGCGTGTCGCTGGCACACGTCATTGACTTTAACGACGCGCCCCGACATTTCATTACAGCATTACGCGTACGTTATGTCAAGTTTGCTGTTAGATTTTAAGTGTAATCACAAACAAAGCTTCGTGATTTTATTTTATTATGCATACTTTCGTTCAATCTACACCTTTCTATTTTATTCAAAGTTTCATTAATATTAGTACAAAGCGTATGGGTGGAGTAAGTAGATCTTGATGATAGATGAGATAGGACAACGTTGCAGTATAAAATAAGATGAAATAGAACGTCCTAGAAGGACGAAGTCCCTACTTTGACCGTATTGGTGCTGATCTCAATAAAGTCGGTGGTTGTTTATTTATTTATTTTATTTTACCATTTATAAACACACATATATAAACAGACAAGAAAAACCGAACAGAAAAATACGTACAAAGGTGATACTTATTTCATAAGAAATCTCTTCCAGCATACCTGCGATAGGACAATAGATAGAGAGATGTAGACAGCGCGTGAAAGAGTAAAGGAGACAAGAAAAAAAAAATTTAAATCGTAATCAATTTTCACTTAACAAAACTAAACAAATAATATGAGAATATACACGCATACATACATACAAATAAACAGATGAGTGGAGTTGAGTTACTGTATTCATTAAAATTTCTAACTATTTATATTACGGTTGCTGAAAATACTTAGTTTGTCAGTTGTCCATTATCGTACAATCTATACCAACGAGCATTCTCTTCAGTAACTAATACGGACCTGGAAGGTTTCGAAGGGTTTCAGAATGCTTCCTCGTCCTGAAATCCTTTCTTGTCGCTGTTGCTGAAATACTTATAGCATACTGCTGGTCGATCTTTTTTTGAAATAGAAAAATAATATGATAATAAGTAGAATAGAAGTATGGAAGAAAGGGCCATGTAGCTTCGACCCCAAATAAATTAGAATAAGTGCAGCAGAGTGATGATAAAGACAGATTATAAGTCTGTTAGGAAACATTTTGTCCGGATTTTGGATGATGGTAATACATAGGCTCGCCCATTGTGGGTGTGTTATAGGTTGGTACCTCTGCCTAACACTTATCTGAATGTAGGGAAATTAGAGGTATTTTTGACAGATGGAGACCAGCCGGTCGATTCTGGAAAATCTCACCGTGATAACTAAGGTGAAGTGAGCTTAGAGTGAGCTGTGAGTCATGCTGATGCTAGGGATTGACATTATTGACGACTCACTCCACGCTCACATCACCCAAGTCTTCACGGTGAGATGGTTACAGAATCGCACGGCAGAGGGGCAATTCTCGTAATTTTAAAAACGTTTAGATCTCAGTCTCAATCTGTCAAAAATACCTCTAATTTCCCCACATTTTAAATTAGCCTTCTGAGTGTGAACCTTCTTTAAATTACGAGAATTCCCCTATATTTACATGTATGATATTATGTTACAAGGTACATTATAGATATTAATAGCACTCGATACATCAAAGGCATTCCCTTGGCATGATAATTAATCAACTAAGTGCTTCTCGCGGATCGATGTTAGTAGTTAACAGTGCTGGGAACATTTTTACGGTAGTTTCGAGCTACTGAGTGATTTAATCTTACACCTTACATATTAAAATCGAATGAAAACCATCTCGCGAATTCTTCGTTTTTAGCGAAATTCTTTTATAGTCAGCATGTGGTTAGCTCAACCATAAAATTGAGATCTGGCAAGCGTCAGCTGCTGATATTTACGTGTTAGTGATTAACGGCATCATTGTTACGGTGTCTGGTGTAGGTATAAGGAAATGTATTTAGTAGATATAGCTGTCGACGATAGACTGCTTATAGTGTTTTACTCGTTTTTTAACGAGGGGAGCAAGCATAGCGTGGAATGATAATGCAGTGGCGTTAATCCCGTCTGCAGAGTAGTCGTGCCCGCGTGTCGGTAATACGCGCACACGCAATCCGTGATTCCCGTCTTATCGTACTGTCGTAGTGTTCGCTGCGATATCTCTACGATCTTATAGTCTGTGTTTATGTGTGACAGGTGTGTTGCTATAGTAACGCCTTTTATTTCGGGGATACCAATCACAGATCGCGGTAAAATTAAAAAACTTGCGTGTGTTTTTTTTTTTAATCAGTCGTTGTTTTGTGTTTTAGAACCGACGAAACAATGAATCTGAAGCTGAACAATGACATCAAAGGATCGATCACAACGGAGAAATCATCAGAATCACTTGTGAAGGTAACAGACTTGAGAAGTTGAATTTAGTGAAAAATTAACATGGTGTTTTAACTAAAAGCTTTTAACAGGCAAGTATGTGTAGCTGTATGTTGTGCTAATGTATGTAGTTTTAGCTTCGAAATAGTTGTTTTCGTTAAAGTTTAACTTAGCACTTGCTTTAGAACCGCAGCAAAGTTTTACACACTTGATAACTTACTTGTAACTAACTACCATCAAGGTTGACATTGCTTGAGGTTCATTCGCACTGTAAAACAGATGAGCACAATTTAACTTAGAAAAATATTATTATTTTTGTTTTTTCTAACGCTTGTTTTCGTTTTTGACGTCTAATTTAACATGTCATAGAAAAAATATTTACTTAATTAATTTAAAGAAGTCGTTAGACATCAATACTGAACTTTTATATTCGATTTCGAATAAAAACGTTATGTCTGTATAAATAAAAAAAATTGCTATTTATTTATTAAGCAGATCAGTTTGTAACATTCACACCTGTTTTATTTTGTTTAATCAAATTGTTTCAAAGAAAGAAATATTTTCCCGCACCGTGTTTACCGGTAAGTTACCTAATATACCAATATCTGTTGTCAGTGTTTTCAATAACACATCACTACATAGTATAAAACAAAGTCACTTCCCGCTGTCTGTCTGTCCCTATGTATGCTTAGATCTTTAAAACTAGGGTGACAAAAACAAAAGGATTTAGGCGTCGAAGTACTCGTTCGCATCGGTGTTATCCGGAAACTTGCCCAGAAGACTTTGTAATTGGATTTTTTAATAATATGATAATTTAATTCGATATGTATTAATTTATTCATTATCGATTGTTTATTTGACTTTTGACTACTTAATTTAATTAAATAATGTTTGGGATGTAATTCTGAAATTTTGGATTTGGCTAGCCAAGCAATAATTTATGTTTTTTGTATTTGTATTTTTATCTACTTTTTTTTTATATGGGTCATAGACCTGAATTGAATGAAATTATTATTATTATTATGTATATTGCGTAACACACGATCAATCACAATTTGAATCAATACATTACTTCATATGTTCAAGAAAATTGCCTGCTCAGCAACGTAAATAACGCAATGAATGTTGTTGAACTGTCAAGATGAAAGCCATTGCT
The DNA here is from genome assembly GCA_949629135.1 of Eremobia ochroleuca. Taxonomy (NCBI): domain Eukaryota; kingdom Metazoa; phylum Arthropoda; class Insecta; order Lepidoptera; family Noctuidae; genus Eremobia; species Eremobia ochroleuca. The sequence continues at coordinate 14,661,683 of OX451396.1, forward strand.
TCTGTTAGTGTTTTAGGCAATCACACCGCAGGCCGGTAATTAATTTGTATTCAGCAGGTACAGACGCCAGCACATCAAGTTACCCGAAACTGTCAGATTTTCCCAATCAACTTTGAACCTTATGCTTTAGCGATAAAGTTGAAAATCTAGTAAAGAAATCTGACAGATTGTTGTAGCTTGATGTGCTGGCGTCTGTACCTAAACCAAACATTTAATAACTTGCTTGGCTCTTGTATTCCCTAGTTTAACGCTTCAATGCCACCGAGTCTTATTAAAATTGTATTATTCCCACGACGATGTTTCTGTGAAGCACATCTTAAAAGATATTTTCAAAGGACGTAACTGATGAATTTATATTTTCTTTTTACAAACTTCAATTAGAATATTTTTTATCGTTAAACATCATACAGGTAGCTAAAAGAGTTTACTTTTAATGACCTCGTAGGCAATGGTTTACTACATCAATAAACTTTACTAACATTTTACAACAAATTATAAATGTCATGAGTCAGATTCATCATTTTGAGTTTACGAATAATCTCACGCACGGTCCGAAATATTCCGAATACTTATAGTTTCAAGTTTTTTTCCAGTACTTAATTTTATCGATATTTTCGCAGGAAGCCAAAATTAGTCTGGAAATCCCGAAGCGCTCTTTTGTGAAAACTCGTTCGCAGTCTATGAACTTTACTTGTTAAAAGTTGTTCGAAATCATATATGAGTTTGAGAGAAGAAACCATGTTGGTTATAGATAAAATTTCAATTTAGGAAACATTGTTTATTTTATAAAGAGAGCCTGCGTGACCGTCGTATATATGTTGAAACAAATTGCCCAGTCGGAACATGATATAAGCATTTACTCTCCCACAGCTCCCATAATTTCAGTGCAAATCAATAAACTATAACACACCAAGGATATTGAACGAAGTAACAAATATCTTTTGTAAATAATGCCCCCTTTATTTTCGCCACAATATAGCCGCCTGAGAGAGAGTCAAAAGCGAATCAGAGGTAACATCAATATGGCGGGAGAAAAATGAGGGTTTGTGGGGAACTCAGAAAAACGACAGCAGTGGGGTAAAATTAGATAAAGGGGGTGAGTTTCCCGAGACCGACACTATCCTTTCGGACCCCGGGGGACTAAGCCGTCTGTCCAAGTCACCGTCAGCTGTGGCCGCGGGGTACTTTCAAAACCAGACAACACTGAATAATCTTCTTTGTGGCCACAATATTTATGACGGATGCTTTATATTAAAACGTAAACTTTACGGAGAGATCAGAATAATTTGAATGACTATAATTACGATTTTCCATATTTTCCGTTTGTTTTTCTTAGCGTGTCGTTGGAAATCTAAATAGAGTCAGCCCAGAATTATAATAAATATACAGGGTGTCCGGTAATTAATGGATAACCTTGAAATGGCTTATAGCAGAACTAATGGCCGTTCAGAAAAAAATGCAAAACCAAATATATTATCCTAAGTAGTATGTTTTAAATTATTTGTTCACTGAAAAATTAATCAAAGTTTTTTTTTTTAAAGTGCTATAGCTAGTCAATCTATTTACTGCCTATCTATCGGAATAGTTAGCGTATAACAATAGAATAACAAAAACCGATGGAATTCATTCAATTGTGGTTGTAGCGTACAATAATGTAAGAAAAGGTAAAAATTTGTAGTCCTTTTAAAAAAAAACATATCTTAGGATATATTTGTTTTTTTTTTTTCTGAACAGCCATAAGTTCTGCTACAAGCCATTTCAAGGTTATCCATTAATTACCGGACACCCTGTATAATGATAACACGCGGGCAGCCACCGTGCGTTATCATTTAGTGCGTTATCATAATTACACAGTAGGACAAAAGAAGTCAAATAATATATCAACTTGCTCTTCTTTTGCAGGATGAGCAGAACGCCAAGCGGTCTCAACGAGAGGTACGTTAGTACTAAATGCTAACAGAGTGCTAACTATATTAAAAACACAACTATAGTACCTCATGCTAATAACAATTTAATAGAACCTAACCTAACGAGGTTATAGTTCGAAGTTCATAACATTGCTTGAGACAACATTCTGAACATAACTCGAAAACCCACTATTCATTTTGCTTTGATATAATACACGCAAGAAGAACATGTTTTACAACAATCCACATTTGGAGCATCTCTGTCCAAACCTTCGGTAGTCCTGGTGGGCATTCTTCGAACGGAACAAAACCCGGTTGCTGTCTTTTTTCGATCGTCAATTTTTTTTCATCGTCTTTTTTTCCTGCTTAGTCCCCTATCCCGGACGAGCCCACAAACATATTATTATAGGCGTGATGTTGTTGCTGTGTGATTAAAAGAACCCTCCATGAGTAAAGGTGAGACCTCTTGTAGACTCGACAGTCAATGCCCACCTTGCTGACTCATCTTTTCATCAAAGCACGAGCTGCCTCGTACAGCTTGCGTTGACTGATAATCACAAGCAGCTTTTAATGTTCCTACTGACGGGACACAGGTCATCTCTCTGTGAGAAGGGTAGCATCCGACATCGACGCGCAAGCTGAACTGACGAAAATTGTTGCATAGGAAAGTGCAATACCTACTCGTTCAAAATGTATGGAAAACCGATTTAAAAAAAAAATAACCGTCGTAAAATCTCAACGCAGTGGGTTTGAGAATCATTTGCTGAATTCATGGTTACAGTTTGCGCGTTGGTGATCCCTGCCACCCGGTTTAGTCTGATAGTACTTGAGTAGGAGGTTTGTTTATTAATCACAAATTAATTGAGTGTGTGGCGAAGCTCCAACCAACCATGGTTCCAATCATGTGGAAGCAAATTGATAACCTTCCGGTCTCGGTGTTGGAAACAGTTGCTCGCTGCTTTGTTTGCATAAAAAAAACTTCAACCTCTCATTAAATCCTTCTCCTTCCTAAATCCTTTGGGGGTGGATTTTCAAAATTACTTTTCTTGTTAAACCAGTACTCACATTTTCAAAGAAACTTCGTTTTCATTTTCAATCGTTTAGACTGTATTTTATCATCCACAATATCAAAGGTGCTTCATCTACAATGTATTTATAAGTTCATTCGTTGTATTGGTCTACGGCGATCTGTCATAACCAGTACCTAAGCAAAACAATAAAACTCTTTGTTACTTAACGATTATTATGTAAACAGATCTTGTTATGGACTACGCGAGGTCTCGAGACAGCGGTTCTAGGAATGAGATAATTTGAGGAATTATGTTCGAAGGGATGAAAACCGCTAAATTAATAAGTTTTTTGTACAAGTACATGCTTTTTCCCAACATAACACAACTGTAGTATCTACAATCCTGCTCTGTAGCGCACCCGATTTTTGCTTAGAGGATAGCCTCCTACTTACTGACTTCGTTCCTACATTTAAAATAAGTACACAAATAGTGTGATATAAAAGGTACTTTTCTATGTTAATTTTCGTCTTGGCCATAAGACCTTACACAGTCGTCTGCCGCATGTAAAAAGCTCGAGATCTCAGAATAAAAAACAAGTACTTATTTCCGAGTTCTCCAGCTCATTTTGTCTATAGTTTAGCCTAACTTGGTGAGCTTACTGACGCAACAACAACCACACAATAACTGATGTTTATTACTAGATTTTAGCCTGAGGTTTTGCCTCAGGCAAAAGCTAGCAATAAACGTCAATTAGTTACTAAAAGTGTTTGTTTCTTTCGATAATAAGACAAACATCGATGTTTGATGTTGCATTAACCGCCTCGTGTAGGCGCTGTCTCAATCTGCGGCTGATTGAATCAGGTTCGTGATTGATAGCTGATGCGGTTCTCACACGAGACCAGTAGGTGCCGAGGGACGGGCGCAATCTAATCACATCCATAATATTGTTAGGTACGGGCTATATTGGCCACATGTTTAGATTATACAGAGGTCGACTAAAAATAGATGACAGTTCCTGTCATGTTGAATTTTTTGCAAGGGTTCTTACTATAGAGGGGCTTGTGGCTAAATAATAACAGTCGAACAGGTCGATCCATCAGGTTAAGCTACGCTTGCTGCGGTTGGTCTGTGGATGGGTGACCATCTTTACATACCGAGACCCCTCCGTGCCTCGGAAAGCACGTTAAGCCGTTGGTCCCGGCTGTCATTCGTAGATCTTTGACAGTCGTTACGGGTAGTCAGAAGCCCGAAAGTCTGACAACCAGTCTTACCAAAGGGTATCGTATTACACAGTAACTGGGTTGTGGAGCTCAGATAGGCAGTCGCTCCGTGTAAAATATTGGTATTCAGCTGCATCCGGTTAGAGTGGAAGCCGACCCCAACATTGTTGGGAAAAGCAGATGATGAGTAAAAATATAGTAGAAGATAGTAAACTAGAAGTATGTATGCAAACTCGAAGTATGTATGCAGGCGTCTAACAAGACTCTAGTGTCTCTAGTGTTTACTTGTCAGTGTAAAATAACTTGTACCTAACAGTCATATGCGTGAGCTTTTGTCTTCTGCCGTAAACTAAAGATGGCTGCCACTATAATAGACAAATCATTATTTTTCTTTTAAGGGAGAAGCGCCAGGGTAGTCCGCAAAAATCAAGTTTTCTTACGTTTTTGCCGTTTTTAAGTAAGTATCAGGTTGTATGTTGAACAAAATATGATTCGGGACCGTAACAAGTACGGATTTACAGAATTATAATCATCAATACAACCCTCTAAGTTCATATAATCCCATTGATTGATATTTAATGAAATAATCATTCAAAAAGGGTTATATTGATGATTGATTGCGAATCAAATTTAAAACAAAATACAATCTGTCACTAACTTGCAAATTACAAAAAACGTAAGAAAATTGGATTTTCTCGGGCTAACTAGTGCACTCCGCTTAAATACAATTTATTTACTTAATAAATGGAATTTTACATATTTTATCCCAAACATTACACAAACACAAGACAGTTTTTATAGGTTTTAAAAGTGATTAACAACGCTCATCTTTGAGACAGGTATGTACTTTACATTTCCTCAATCCCAGCATCTATTAGCGGCGTTGACTAATCATAAATCCATCATGGAATCAGTTTTGTTGATGTCTCGGGCCATTTCTGTTTGATCGAGAACGAAAAACATATTTACTCATTTAAAAGCAATTTTAAACCGGACGTGACGTCAGAAGGGATAGAGTAAAAACATCCAGTAGCACTCAGCTCCAATAAATAGGTATAATAATTGTTTGGTATTTTTCGTCCTTGCTTAAAATTCTTACCAATTTGTCTTCTTCGCGTTGTAAAGGCATCAGTCGTGCACGTAAATAAGCGAGCAAAAAGTTTCAAAATTGTAGAGAGAAAACTTAGGGTTTTTGTTTCAGGTACATTATTATGTTCTTGTTTTTGTAGCTTATATAATACCTATTTTGTCAACGAGTCTTGTTTCTATTTGTGTGAAAGATGATATTGCTAGAAAGGGGTTGACTACTGGTATGATGACTATTAGTCATCATCTCGTATTGAAGAAAACTGCATGTTGCGCTGATTCCAAATAAATTAGTATAAGGGCAAGAGAGTGATGATGATGACGAAGAGAAGAAAAGCCGATGTATTCTGTAAAAATCTCACCGTGAAAACTTCGGTGAAGTGAGCTTAAAGTGATTTGTCATTCCATCTGATACCTACAGTGTAAGCCACTATTGACAGCTCACTTCACCAAAATATTCACGGTGAGATTTTTACAGAATATATCGGCTGGACTTTCTTTCCAGAACATCATGGCAAGTATTATGCCATTCAAGTGTCTAGGGATGTTAAGAGGACGAGCAGTGTTCCTTGTTTTTAATAACGATAACATTTCAAGTAGCGATCAAAAATCCGTCTGCCAATCGTGGTGATTAGCGGTAATAATAACAATAACATAACATGAAATAACATCACGCCTATATTTCTCGAACGCTTAGGCAAAGGTGTACCTAAGTACAGCCACATTCTGCAAGTTATTTTTAAGTCCCATGTAGCATATAAATCCAGACTTCAGGCTTCTCTGCTACTGAGAAGTTAAATATAGCTATCTATATCCCTCAATATAAGTTTAAAGGATTAATGTGTCTACAACTTGTATTCACTATGTGACAATAATGCCCGTGGTCGCCCGTTACATCGCACAAAATCGCAGGGACACATGTCACAGAACATTTCGTTTACGAGTTGTCAGACACGTCGAGCGAGTTTTTGCAGTGTTCGCGCCATATTGCATGCGACACCGGTGGCAAGATATTATTTTGTCGCATTGTGGAGACGAGGCTTCGTCGAGTGCATTTTTCTTTACTTAGGTATCGTATTTGTTAAACAAACACGATACGAGTTTTCGCATCAATCGCAAACTTTTAAGTTAGGAAGAAACCATTTTGATCTATGTAAAACACACTATACTGATGAATGAATTATAAAAACATTAAAACTGCTTCTAGTTTACAGTTATTTAAACTCAAATCTCAAAATGGCAAGAAAAATTAGACAAGGCACGCAATATTTGTTTACAAAACAAAACATGTTACATTAGAAATATGGTTGCATTTTTTTTATCGATTCCTATTACTTTTCTCTACTATCTCAGTTAATGCTATGGATTTGTACCTGTAACAGTGTCTTGTTATAGCTGTTATACTTGAAAATGCCACTAAAATTTTACAGGAAGAGCGCCGCCGCACTGGCCGGTACATGGCCATTCTGGTGGGCATCTCCCTATTCATCCTGGCGCTGTACCACGCCTGGGTCCGGCGCATCCCCATTGTGGCCAGCCTCGTCGTGCCAGCCCTCATTATGTTCGTGTACGTCGCCTGGATACTCTACACCGCCTCCAGGGAGAAGAACAGGGTAATTATTTATGGCTAACTAACGAGATATGTTTGCCTGGTCATTGGATATGGTGCACCGTGGGGCTTAAGTCAGTGGTGACTGGAAATTACTAATGTATTTAGCGCGATCCATGGATCCATTTGATAGAAGGTACAAGTACAAAAATCATAAGATAATATGTGCTTAAAAGCTAGCTTGGTTGGCGAGGTTAATAGTGACAGGAAATTCCAGAAATAAATAATATCCAAAAAAAAGTAACTGTAAATGTTTGCTAAAGGGTCTGAGTTTAACGTGTCAATAATGGAATGAACCATGAAATTTAAAATGGATCTGCAAACGTGAAAAACATTGTTTCGCAAGACCTTGCTCTTTACGACTTCAGTAAACAATATTGTGTACTGTATGATCGTGGAATCAACATGAATCAGGCACAGACATGCAAACAAACGCATTAAGCTTTCTTAATTGCAACTTTATTTTTAATGAAGATTTTAATATAATCACTCTGAGATATTGAATCATAAATTATAGCTTACGTATGTTTATCATGTTAAAAAAAAAAACTGTGTACGGTCAGTAATAAAAACACATCTTTAACATAACTTCTAAATCGACAGATTGAGAAATGACACACTGCTTTTTAACATTTTATGGTAAAGAGGTTATTGTGTTTACTCATGAACAGGTGTTAAATCTGGACGGTTCGGGGTTTTGTTGCTAATTGTAACATTTAAATTACGTAGGCATTATTCTGTATCTCACAATTGCACAAGTCAAGGTAAACAATGAGCTTTTTGTCTTTTCTCTCAATTGTGCTAACCATACAAACAATAGACTTAAATCAATGAAGATTTCAACGATATTTCCCACTGAAATAATCGGCGTTAATAATCATATTGGAGTCGGATTTTCAGTCTGACCGGATGCGGCTGCAACTGATATTTTATATAAAGGAACTACGTTGATATCGCAATCCAATTAGTTTTAATAAACCCGATATCCTAAGGCTAGATTAGTTGTCAGAATTTTAGATTTCTAACCAGCTTTGACCACTATTATTTAATGACGACAAAACCAGCTGTTTACCCAGTTAAATTGGTTGTACCCAGTAAACCCTTAGAGAAGAGGTAGGTAGAGATCGTCTAATTTAAAATTGCACGCCCATCTACAGCTTGTTACATACATATTTCAAGTTTTGGTATACGGGGTGTCCGAAAAGTCATGGATTACCTTTTATCTGCTGATGGGCCACATTGAGATCTACCAAAAAAAAAAAAAAATTACCTACCAATAAATTTTTTTTTTCACCAGGGCCGATCAAAAACAAGGTAAAATTTTTTTTGGTGAAAATTTTAAGTTTGAACCTAAATTTTAGGTATTTAAAAGATGATATCTGTAACTTTCTTGTATTCAATCGATAGTAGGATGATTCTAGATAAAAAAAAAACCAGTACTCGAAAAAGTTTTCATTCGTAGAAATGGCATGGAAAAAACTGATCAAAGGTAGAGATTTTCCAAACATTAAACATAAAAAAACTCGGAAATCATAAGACTTTTACCATGGTCATTTTTTTTTTATTGGTAGATCACAATGTGGCCCATCAGCAGGTAAAAGGTAATCCATGACTTTCCGGATACCCAGTATACATTTTCATGAGTATTGTAGAAACACTCTTGTCGAAATACTACTTGCTTAATTGAAGTTCCGAGAAAATGAAGAGAAGATGTGTTTATTTGTACAAAATGTGGTGTCAAAGATCACTCCTCTTAACGTCGAATGTACACCACGTGTACAGATAACAATAATATTTCTATTGTGTCTGCTAATTGGCGCGCGACGGGTAGATGGAGAAAAAACCTGGTGGTTTTAAAATGCTTTTCGCCGATTTCTTCATAATGTTCTCATTATAAAACATAAAGAGGCACTTTCACACCATTACATTTTAAGTTTCCTCATGATGTTTTCCTTCACCGTAAGTCAGCAAAACTAATAGCTGGAGTGCATTGAAGGATTTCTCCAGTTCTATAAACCCGAGTTGTTTACAAAAGTTGGAAGCATATCGGTGGGTCACTCGGCAGCGGCACATTACTCAACATGTTTGCAAACAGACGTGGCGCAACATAACATATCTCTCGCGATCCCGCACATTTTGTCAAAAGACAACTTTTGTACGACGAATTATTTATATTATGATTCAGCATTTCTAGAATGTCTGTTGTTGCCTGTTCAAACGAAGTTTTGATGTCTTTTTTGTAAAGAAACTCGTCATAAACTTCGGAGTATCGGATAAGGATTTGTGCTAATGAGTGTTGCAGTATTTTTTTTTTTGTAAGCTGTTAATTCTGCAGGATGTATCATCAGAGAAGTTAAAATTCTCTATTATTTTAGATAAAACATTTTCCGAAACTTCTAATAGGAACTGAAATCACGAATTTAAGGAAAACATACTACCTATTCTAAGCTTTTTATAAAATCCTCATATGTAGTTATTTCTAAATTACGGATTAGTCAGGCCTATATCAATTTGTAATGAAATGAAGTAGGATGTTGGTACCCAAGTGAAAATTTGAATACATGATGTCATTCGCAAATCTGCAAAATAACAACATCAAAGTAGTACTAGAGGGCGAGGTAACGCAGCATGATCGGCAGTAAACGTTTTCTGAATCACCGCTAACGTGCGTTTATGCGAACGCAAACATCTGCGTTAGCGTTAGCCCCCAATTGATGCTGCTTTGACAGCATGTTTACAAAATGTGGTGCGAATGATTAAAATGCGAACCAGCCAGAGTCAAGAACGTGTTTAATGCGCATCATAGTCAAATAAATAACGTGATTATCACTGAATTAGATGCATTGCCTTATTAACGTTACCGGCTTCCTTTTTTTTCTAAGTTTTCTATTTTCTTGTTTGAATTTAGACTGGAAGTTTTTTTCGGAAGCGTCGTAAATCGTAAGTGATTGATTCTTACAACTTTTACGTCAGTGTTGTATTAAGCCTGGTGCGTTCGTTTTAAAAAAAAATAAGTCTAGAATTTTCTTACTCATGCCATATTAAGACTATTCACGATCTCCTCTGTAAATTAGGTTAATGCTAAAACAAGCTTACAATAACCGGAATTAATTTATAACTTAACGGAACGGATGAAACAAATCTACTTAATGTAAAACATGGTTGGGTCTGCTTCATCATAAACAGTTGAACATAAGAGTGTATTCCATAAATATTATACGACCCAATCAGGTGTATGTTATGAAGAAGGTTTTATGTTCCCGGTTTTGTCTACCGTGCAACGATAAATTCTTTTTCCTCGGTGCAACAGAAAATACTATGCTTTACTATAGCAGTATACTACTCGTATCAGGTTTTACGAACAAGATAGTGCATAAGTAATATACGTTTGTAGGTTCTGGTTTCTTTGAGTTTCAAACTACAGAACTTACTTTTATCTTTGTTCGTGACTCCAGAAATATAAATTTTACTGGGCGTACCGGAAAGTTCTGTCGGTTTTTGTAAATAAAACTCGTGGTTAGTTCTTAAAGCTATTATTTTTATTTTAATCAATTACATATTGTCCCTGATTTTCTTCTACACGTTCAGATACACACTCGAGTCCAAAAACACTACACAAATTTCTACAGGCTGTAGCAGCGTTATTTCCCTTCTGGAACTCATAAAGTATACAATGTCTCAAATGAACTTTATCATTGGCACTCATTTTGATACTGCGGCTACTCAGAAGTGAATGACAAATTATTGCGCAATACGTGTATTTATAGTCCGTAACCCAGAAATTATGACGCAATATTATGAAATACTTTTAACGTATTGGTATAGAGAAAAATTCGAAACATTTCTATGTACTACCAAAACCGACAGAACTTTCCGGTACACCCAATAATTAGGGGGTTTAGTTTAGTTAGATGCCAAATCTACAGGCTGTCCCAAAAAATAGTGTCAAGCGGAAGTCCAGAGATAGAGCACTTCTTCGGGTACCCGAATCATACCCACGTATGTTCCGCGATTTTTCATAGTTTCCGTGTTATGATTTTTTTTCTGAATTTTTGAGAATGTTCGACCTAAAAATTTTTTTTTATCTTTTCAATAAAAGTAGAAGACTTTTAAAATTTTTCTTTCTCCAACTGAATCATCTTAAATTGTACTTTTATGCATAAATAAAATAATCAACTGCGTAACTTTGACCAAAATTTTGAAAATGTTGATATACTTAAAGCCAAAAATTTATGGTTGGTGAATGATGACTTATTTTCAACTTTAAATTAAAAATCTAAACAGGTTCGAAAATTCTCAAAAATTCAGAAAAAAAAAACATAACACGAAAACTATGAAAAATCGCGGAACTTACATGGGGGTGATTCGGCTACCCCACGGGGCGCTCTATCTCTGGACTTCCGCTTGACACTATTTTTTGGGACAACCTCTATAATCATGGACAACTGTCCTTGCTAACTGTCTTGTTGCCATAGAATGAGCTTGGTGGGATAGTTTTAGCTGTTCCAAGTGTGATAGTAGTACATATTCGGTAGTTTCATCGGATTAATCTTTATCTTTTGCAGACCCTTTAAGCAGATACAAATCAGCCCAAACATTCAGAACATCTGGTAACGTAGGTCATATATACGTTACATAATGTGCATGGATTCAAATGTAGCTCAGACTGCTAATTCGGTTGTCAATCATATGACGAATACAAATGTCTATGGGAAACCACAACATTCTGGAATAGTCTGAAGGCTTTGAAAGCCCTGTGTTTAGTCTGCATCTATAATAATAATCCGGGAAGCATCGTAACTCGTACCTAGTTCAATGTATACCGACGTTTACAAGGCATTCATATCCTTTGCACACACTTGAATCGGAGATAATGTTTAAAAAAAACTATTTTAAAAAGCAGTAATCAACATACTTTTTATAGAACTGCCGTGCAATTCTGTAACCATCTCACCGTGAAAGCTTGGGTGAAGTGAGCGTGGAGTGAGCTGTGATTAATATTCACTAGGGACTAACACTATTAAGTGAACTTCACTTATGATTTCACGGTGAGATTTTTACAGAATCGACCGGCTGCTGAAAACTTTTTGGTTTTTCAAATAAATTGGAATGTGCTGTTATTCTTAAACATCGTAATTCAGTTATGCACGTGTATCGTACTTGATTAATGTAACTTGTCTAAAATGTATGAAATCATCGTTCTATTAAAGTATCGTAAGATTGTTTGTACAAAAACATGCGGTGTTAAAGAACTGTAAAATATTGTTACTATCGATGGATGGTGCACGTCAAATTCCTCAAGGTTCACAATTATAACTGTTTCGTACTTCACCACTCAATATCCGCTCCGACAACGTTTTGACAGCGATAGTAAAGTTTCGCAGACTCCGTTGATGAGTTTGAAAGGCGCAAAGTTTATTTACCATCTCAATGTGTTGTTTATGAAACTTAAATTTTAATTATAATAACTCAGCAAGGTTAAGAACAAACTCAAGAGCGCCATTAAATTGGGTTGCTCTTCAAAATTAAATGCCAATAAATTTTAAATCAAACATTTACTGCCTTCACTTGAGAAATGAAGAACGGAGATGCACCTATACAAAAAAATTGCTTTTGCGCAAATCTGTTTTTACTGAAAATAAATAGATCTTTGCCATAAATAATATTTCTGGACGTGATACGCAATTGCTTACATATTTATGAAAGCTATATGTTTGTTATCAATATATTTAACGTAGATAAACAATATGACAAAAGAAAATATCGTACTTGTTTGTATGTTTTTAAACGTATGTATGGTAAAGACGGAATTTACCTTTTCCCCATGGAAATATAATATATTCACAGACTCAGCTCAATCTATTTTACATCTTGAAAAGTTGTTCGTTTCAAAATTCCGTCATACGAGAAAATCTTAAGACAATGATAGTATTTTGATCCGCTAAATATCACTTTTTTATTCTAAGACAAGGCGACTTGATTGAGGTTCGGGGTCAACTTCACAGAAAAGTCAGAGCAAGTTTCACTGTCAGTATACATATATCCAGGCCTTCCACAAGGTGTATCGATGACATTGTGAAGGCCGCGGGAACCCGCTGGATGCGGGAAGTACAGAACCGGTCGAAGTGGAGGTGCTTGGGGGAGGCCTGTGTCCAGCAGTGGACGTCTTTCGGCTGAAATGATGATGATGATGATGATGATTCAAATATCAAATGAGTGAATCATCAAGCCAAAACACGTAACCCAACTAATAGAATATTACTTCATCATCTGCCTAGCCTTTTCCCAGCTATGTTGGGGTCGGCTTCCAGTCTCACCGGATGCAGCTGAATACCAGTATTTTACATGGAGCGACTGCCTATCTGACCTCCATAACCCAGTTACTGGGTAATACGATATCCCTAGGTAAGACTGGTTGTCAGACTTTCGTGCTTCAGAGTAGCCGTAACGACTGTCAAAGATCTACGTATGACAGCCGGGACCAACGACTTAACGTGCTTTCCGAGACACGGAGGGCCTCGGTATGTAAAGATGGTCACTCATCCACAGACCAACCGCGGCAAGCGTAGCTTAACCTGATCGATCGAACTGTGCGGCTGTTATTTTTTAGCCACGGGCCCCTCATAATATATAGTAATAGAATATTACTTAAGCTGTAAAATTTATTCTGACATATAGACGAGCTATATGTATGATGGCTAAAAGAAAGTGCCCACAATCAGTTCCAATATAACAAATTCCCTAATAAATCACTGGGTTAAACGAACTTTATTATAAGCGTGAGGGGAACGTCAAGTAACTCCCCAACGCTACGGGTCGTAACTATTAAGTCACGGATCATATGTTGGCTTCGGGCCAGCATGAATACTGACCGCTACTAATTGTTTCCGCTCATCTGTAACCGGTGACCGTGCTGCTCGGTTAATGATTCTTGAATATCTTTTTGAAAGTTCATGTTGCGCTTTATGCTCATAGTCTCATACATAGTTGTGCGAAAAGCCGCAGCTCTAATTGTATTTTTAAACCACGTACCAACAAACGTAATCAATGCACGTGTCTTTTCTATAATTATGAGAAGATGCCTTTACCCTGCAGTGGAACAATAATCTGGTATTATTGCAGTACTTTTGTCGTTATCATATCATAAACATAGCTTGCTCCCAAGTTGGTTGTGATTGGCTCCTATTCTGATGAAATGCAAATCAGTGAGAAAGTTTTAAAGTGCTTTAAACTAGGGAGTTCTAACATCAAGTTTTTATACCGCAGACACCGAAACTTGCTCCGGATGAAACAGCACCCCAGACAATACAACCCAATTTTTCTCCTCCCGCAAAATTTCTTCTATTTAATGCAAAGCTGTGGTATATCTAGGACGCACTGGAGATTCAATTGATTTTTTTTAGAAGTATTAAAGGACATCTGTCGTTCGCAGTCGCAGCGCTTACCTGACGCTCGGATTATATAAAAATCGTTTAGGTATCATGAATGGCGGCGTGTCGAGCATGTTGTAAACATTCGTTTTTCTTTTTCATTGATGTTAACGAGAGTTATCTTTTTACACATATTTGCTCACGTTTCTGGTAATGTGTAAATATTTTGGGAGGCAATGGTTTTCAATGGTATCATGTTTTTTTATAGGTGCCAAATCAGAGGAGGAAACAGCCATATCGATGTGTACTGTAAATATCAATTAAGCCTCATTAGATAAACCTGCGGGGTAGTTCCGTAACACACTATCAGTGGTAATGGCTTTCATTTTGACAGTTCAACAACATTGTCCCCACCACCCACTGTGCCACCCTTTTGTAAAACTTCTATATTTATGTCTGTAATTTATATGGTGTACATAATAAAGAGTATTCTATTATATTCTATTCTATTCTATTCATTGCGTTACAACCGACTTCCGAGTGAAAAATAACTTTAATTTTGGAAGTCGGTGTCGTTGGTTCCGCATTTTCGTTTTTTGACACCGACTTCCGAAATGAAAGTTATTTTTCACTTTGTAGTGTTTTTTGGAAGTTGGTTGTTTTTTTTTTTATAAAAAAGTTTTTATTTCTCACTTTTTGTTATACCTACCCCACAAAAATTCATATAACACTACTTGCTATGTGGCGGGGTGTACAGTGGTGATATACTGAACACATCTGCGTACCCTACTGCATCCGCGTTTCTAGGGTACAGACGTGATGTTACGAGTATGTTGTGCGATTGCATAAACATAGCATACATATGCGATAGCAGCAACCGCGGTTGTTTTACTGGTGGATTTATTGAAGAGTTCCGTTGTCTGTCTCCGAAACTCATCACCAGATCTTTACGAAATCTAAATGGGACCATTTCGGAATAAACCGCTGTCGAACAAAAAAATAATTTTGCAAATCCGTCCATATATGACGGAGTTAGAACCCGAACATACATAAAAATAAATAAATAAAGTGAATAATTGATTACGATTTTATGTATTCTTTTTGTCTCCTTTAATCTTTCACACGCTGTCTACATCTCTCTATCTAATGTCCTATCGCAGGTATGCTGGAAGAGATTTCTTAAGAAATCTCTTCCAAAAACAGAACAGAAAAATAGGTACAAAGTTTTTCTGTTCTGTTTTTTCTTGTCTGTTTATATATGTGTGTACATAAATGGTAAAATAAATAAATAAATAAATAAAAATATATATATATAAACATCCCAATTGATAACCTCCTCCCTTTTGAAGTCGGTTAAAAACAGCAAGATCTTGTTAAAATGAGTGTCCTAAAATAATTTTGATGCCTATTCTCTTTACTTAATACACAAATCAACTTTGGGGGCACTTACTGGACGATTAACGTCAGATTATTCTATTACACTGGGAACTACATAAATCTAATTATACCTTCATTACGAACGTTTAACTAACAATTGGCCAGTGAACCGTAATCTATAAATAAGGAATGCGGGATTTAGCTTCATTAGCCGCGTATTTCGGCAGTTCGAGTAAATCTCGTAAATGGCACAATACTCATGAGATTTGTTTCACATTACGGCTTTACGACGCCTTTGTGGCTGCCGATACGCGAGCATACAGGCTGACAGGAACATGGATGCGCAATCTGTTAGCATGATTTCACCACTTGATTCAAAACGTCCCCGCGCCAAAATTTATGGTCGGTTATTATTCTTTTAAATCAGCTGTTCCATACATTTGACCGTATAGGTATTGCGCTTTTGTGTGAAACTGTTGTTCTTTTAATAACCTAACAGTTTGCGCTTCTATGTTCCTTATAATCAGTGATCGGATAATCGAGCGCTAATGTACCTAAACTTCACTTTTATTCCCACGAAAAAATAATACGGACATGCCTTTCAGAATTCCGGATCCCTGAATCATTTGAAATTCCTGAGATTGCTAAAAATGTTGCCTGTTGTTGGCATTTAGAGTAAAATCCATTAAAATCCGCTGTCACTTTGTCTGAACGTAAAACGGAACGACCTTGGAGTGAAATTCGTACATTATGTGTGGTAAATGTTAGCTTTATATTGTAAATGTGTTGAATTTTCTGTAACTTTATGATAAGTTTTCTCAAAAACTAAAAACGATGCGTTTGCTGAGTTTGGGATTTTGTGATAGTGTTTTACATAACATAATTATACGCTATTCAAACTGTGAAGTTTCGTACGACCGGGTAAAGTAGTACAGTGGAGTCGATTCAACCACTAATCTGTTAGATAAATAAATCAATTTCCACTACTTGACCACATTTCATTGATATTCCATTTGTTTTGAATAAAATAAAGATACTAAATCAAAATAACCACTGCTATAATCTCATTAAGTTTGATATAGTTGTTTTTACAACATTTTTCAATCCTGGGAACCTGGGATTACTTATTTATTCAGAAAGGAATGTCCATATTATTATTTCATGGAAAGAAGTTTAGGTATATAAGCGCCCGATTATCCGATCACTGTTTATAATATACTGGGTGAAAATACTGGTTAGACTGAGTGGAAATTCTGGGTGGAAATTTTAGTTGTCAATGTATGCATGGATAAACTTTGAATTTCATAATGTTATTCCTTTCTTACGCACTGTGTTTCATTACTGTTACCAGGATTTAATTTCATATTTTCGGCATCAGAAAGTTTTCACCCTGTATACATGTATATTTGACGGTATGTGTATGTTGTATATTTATGTCTCAAACGAACTTGCTCGATGTTTGTTTACTCTCAGTTCGACAAAAGATGTTTAGTGAGCAATTGCCGCCACAATGTTACTCGTTGTGCTCTAAATATAAGCTGTAATGAATTTTCATTACAATTTATACAGCGTTCTGGTTGGCATTTATAATTATTTTACTGTAAATTTTGTTTGTACTCAATATACATAAAGTTATTTTAAGATCTGGCGATGGGTTGTTAATTTTACATGTTCAAGAGGGTACAGTGGAGTTTAAATATTATTCTGCTTCTGTAAATATCCGCAAATGAAAAGGTATATATATTTTCTACACGGCGCTGGCTCCAATGCACTTCAAACTTACCTACCTTTCTCTTTTAGAATAATACCAAATCATCGTGAGGAAAGAAAAAAAAATTGAAGACAAAAACATCTACCAACTCGTACTCGTACGGCCCACTCCTTCTCACCGAGAGGAAGCTCGTGTCCCAGCACTAGCAGTGGCAACATTATAGGCTGATTATATTGGCTCCAATACAGATTCAAGCTTACCTACCTGTAGTGGAGCGCCGTAAGACATAAAAATTGTAAAATCTCGGAATCCAGGGCCAGTCAATGAATCTTCATAAAAACTGTTCGACTGCATTGTTGAAAGGCGAAATAAAAAATTTAAAAAAAATATTGGCCGATCTTGATTAAAAAAAATTATAACAACAATTTTACTGTCTCAACTAAAATAATATCAAAATTCTAATTGGCAGACAAGGTGATCAAAGCAGAGAATTATTCGGAAATATTTCCATAATCTTTCATCGTTTTACTCTAGTAATTAAAATACCAACGTCAGCAGTGTTCTTTTACAGCATAATTTTACTCTCAGAACTCCGTAACAAGACCGATCTCTATCTTAAATAATAAGAAAATGATTGGCTAATTAACTAAAATGTTTGTAATTACAGTTTCGCTTGTTCGACGTGGAGATGGGACAGGGCGAGCTGGAGGACGCCGACGCCGATGTTGCCATAACAGATCTGACGCAAAACAACGCCGAGATCTCTGCTGTATCTGACAAGGAGCCTTCCACCTCGAGCCCGGACGAGAGTGCTACCAACTGGACAGAAATATCTACAGCCCTTATGAAAGGAGACAAGAATGTACGCACGGAAGTGGAACACACCCGACTACCCATTATACTAGTAAATGATAAACCTCCAGAAGATTTAGACCAGAAATGGCTGAACATTGTTGAGTTATCGAACAATGATAAACTAAAAGTTTTTCATACTAGAAGAAAGTATAAACGTAAGTTCTGTAGGAGCAGAAGGCATGCTGCGTTTAAACGATCTTACTCGATCGGATGAATTCGATCTTAAGGGTCTCTTGTGTATCTCGTAGTTAAGTACTGTGATTGTTTATACTTATAAGTAAGCAAATGAACTGCCTAATACTATAGTGGAGTATTAAATCCGTTGGTCCGTAAACAAACGACTTTCTTTTTAAACTTGAAGACACAACATAGCCTCTTTCCATTTGAATTGACAAGATATCGAATATCTACTATTGCGTAAACATTTGTAAAATAGTACTTAGGACGTTTGCTTCCATCTAGAAAATACTCATCATCTGCCTAGCCTTTTCCCAACTATGTTGGGGTCGGCTTCCAGTCTAACCGGATGTAGCTGAATACCAGTATTTTGTATAGACATATCCATCTAGATTATATATCCATCTAGAAAATACTGAAACAACTAATTTCTTTCTACACAGTAACCTGGTTTTTGCAAGCCTGCTGTCGATGAAGTGAATGAACATAATTATGACTTTTACCAAAATTAAAATTGAATAGGCTGAATGAAACTAGTTGGCCTAGCATAAACGCCCTCAGTAAACGCAACGCAAATTCGAACGATTTGAAAACTGAAAATACTTGTTTCGTGTATAATATTTAGGCATTTAGTTTTAAAGCTTTATTAATATCTCTATTTTGGTCCCAGCTGTCATTCGTTGATCTTTGAGAGTCGTTACAGGTAGTCAGAAGCCCGAAAGTCTGACAGGTAGTCAGAAGCCCGAAAGGTTGACAACCAGTCTTATCTAGGGGTTATCGTATTACCCAGT
The DNA here is from genome assembly GCA_949629135.1 of Eremobia ochroleuca. Taxonomy (NCBI): domain Eukaryota; kingdom Metazoa; phylum Arthropoda; class Insecta; order Lepidoptera; family Noctuidae; genus Eremobia; species Eremobia ochroleuca. The sequence continues at coordinate 14,680,796 of OX451396.1, forward strand.
AACTGGGTTGTGGAGGTCACATAAGCAGTCGCTCCATGTAAAATACTGGTATTCAGCTGCATCCGGTTAGATTGGAAGCCGACCCCAACATAGCTGGGAAAAGGCTAGGCAGATGATGAATATTTCTAGATGATAATATATATGCTTGTCGTAAAAAGTTAAACCAAAATGCTACACAGAGTGGCAGGGACGCGCAAACTCTCTAACCATGAATTCAGCATATAATTCGAGACCCCTAGCGTAGACATTACGGAAAAAAGTGTGCTATTTAGAGATATCTTTTATTTTTCCTGTAAGCTTTACATAAACTTCTATCAGAATAATTTCAGAATTTTCTCTATGCAAACTTCGGAGATGAGGGGGAGGGGGGGCGGGTTGTTTACATTTTTCATCAACAGTCGGAAACTATGCGGCCTAAAAAAATAATAAAAAATTGAGAATTTGCAAACAGCGCTCTTTCATATGATACCCCACATGTCCTGGTAGCCCCACTTCGAATTTTAAGACCCCTTTCAGATCCTGTTGCAAAAAAAAAAAATACAATTTATTTTTTTTCTTATTTGAAAAATAGTTGGGCAAACGTCATCTAAAACTATTCCAAATTTCAAGTTGATAGCATTAGTACTTCTAGAGATATCCAGCTGTGACAGACGGACAGACCGAGTCGTACCATAAGCATTCCTTTTTACAATTTTGGTACGTAACCCTAAAAAATCAGCTGTTACAAAGAAAAGTGCAATAAACTCAAATTCAAACAATGCATTTATTTTAATTAAACCAATTAAAGGCACTTTTGAATTGTCAATAACACCTACCTATAACAATATAGAATACCTACCTGTGCGGTTAAAATGTACGGAACAGCAAATTGTTTTTTAATAACTGACGTAAAATTTCAACGCAAAGGTGTTCAGAATCATATATTGAATCCAGGGTAACAGATTGGGCTTCAATGTCCCTGCCACCTTGTGTAGGATAGTTGTATTTTCGATTAAAAATCGTTCGAATTTAGGCTTCAGGCCCTCGGGGCAAGGGTCTTCTTATAAGCGAGTCGTTTACATAGGAATAGTATTTTCACTGCAATAGGTCAAATAAAATTGATCTATTTCTAAATCCCTTAGAACAAAAACTCTAGATTTAAATAGTTTGATCGTAACGAATAACTTTACAGGACTAAAGGCTAATTCTTCAAACGACAGATATTTTTTATTCGTGGAATAAAATTGACGTCTGACAGATTTTGCATGGGAGAACTGTCAAAAATCCAAAATTAATTCGCGGATTAAATTAAGGGCTGATTTTTCAATCGACAGATATTTTTTATTCGTGGAATAAAATTGACGTCTGACAGATTTTGCATGGCAGAACTGTCAAAAATCCAAAATGATTCCTCGAATAAAATTACGTGGCTTTGGAAAAATCAGCCTAATATTACTAGGATAATAGTAACTAGGGTGTGTCGACATTTCCACTTTGGATTGTTTTGAAGTAAATAATATGGAAATTATTAATGGGGAAGATTACCAGAAACGTATCCGCTAGATGGCAGTGGGTGTTTGTCACATCATATTTATAATGGCGGATATCGGAATATTTTTTAAAATTGATTATCCTTTTTTAAAATTGATTATCCACGTTTTATACCTGCTTTTTGTACCTTATATAATATATTCTACCTGGAATGTTGCTCAATTGAAAACGGAGCTGAAGAAAAGAGCGGCTTCAGTGTGCGGAAAAAAAGCTGATCTAATAGAGAGGTATATGTAATTCTGGATATTTTAATATCTCTTGACGATATTTAGTCCAGTTTTTGGATTCAAAATATTTTGATACAATTTTAATAATAAAAAATATATCATATAATATTTAATTTTTCATAAATAATGGCCTAAGAGACCTATGACTTTAAAAATACATTATAATGATAATTTAATCCTTTTTTCAGATTAGAGGCATATGACAGATAATTTTAATTTTGGAAATGTCTGTTTGGATAATCCATTCGAACCTTCAATGCGCCAGAGAACAATATGTTTAGAAATGTTAATATAATAACACTTGCACAAACTCTCTAACTTTTATAGTAATTTTATTATTTCAAAGAAGCATTATGTAAAACGAACTTTCTCTGAAGTGGAAAACCTGTCAAGATAGATTTATAACAATAATAAACGTAATAATGCAAATATTAACATAAAGATAAAATTTTTAAAATTAGTGCAACTTTAACATACCAGCACCCTAATTGCGTAACACAATATTACTCTCAATTTGAATCATTTTGAAGCATATTGCTAATCCATAGCTCCATAAATGTTCGAAAAACGTGTCTGCTCAACAACGTAAATAACGCAATGAATGTTGTTAACTGTCAAAATGAAACCCATTGCTACTAATAGTGTGTTACGCAATTAGCCTGCTGTTTCCTTTGAAGTAGTTTGGAAATCAGTATTTTTTAAATGTTTATCTAGAATGATCAGTCGCTTTAAACTTTACCATTCTAATTTTCATCGCATTTTCCCATTTTTTTCTTATCACAGGGTTCTTAGGGAATTTATATACTTCCATTTCTTGGCAGTGAAAATAAGAAAAACGACCCATTTTTTTATAAAAATTATAAAATAATTATTTTTCCCATATAAGCTAATGCCTTCCTTGGTGACAAACACTCAGCGCCATCTAGTTTCAGTTTGGAACCCCATTGAAAAAAAAAAAAAATTAAAAAAATATTCTCGACAGTGTGTGCCACACTGATCGAAGCGAATCTTTACCCTTCGTAATCATCATTATCATCATCACAGCCCGACTCCACCCACTGCTAAACAAATGGCTCATTTTCCATGTGTCAATCCCCACGCTCCTGTGCCAGCATCATTCAGGTTCTACCCGTGATGGTAGCAATGTCGTCCAATAAACTTATCAGATTGCCTGTTCTCCCTGACCTGTAACTGGAACGTAATTTTACAATGAAAAAGTGTGCTCTAGTGAGAAGCATACGAGTCATTTGTCACCGGCATTCTCGCTCTTCAGTGAGCTTTTTCAACTTGGAGCTACGTTCTTGTCTGTGCTGCAACTTCCAGTTTGGACACAGAGTTATTAATGTTTATGCCCACTGTTTTTTACGTTTTATCCATTGTGTTCTTGCACCCTAAAATAAAATATTCAGGTACATATCCAATGCTCGTTTAGTTTTAAAGATGACGTTATAAAGACGCACTTGGTGAGTTTGTTCGTTTAATTACAACATTAATGTTTTTGATGAGACGATTTTTTAAAAGTCTCAGCCTACTTCCAGATACGTGTTGTAATAAAAGTGACATTTTAAAAGCCAGCAAATTTGCTGAGTGCCAGCAAATGACAATGTCATAAAGTCAACCAGTATCTGAACGTGGATGAAGCAAAAGAAGAATATTATATGGATCCTCCTTGGAAAAAGGCTGGAGTCAACATACCTTCATATATCATTGTAATACATTCAATGTGTGGGTAGATAGGTCAGACAAAATTATTTGATGATGACAAAATATTCGACATTCCAATAAATAACGTAGTAAAAGAGTATTGTTTGTATTTAATTCCAGCAGCGAATGAAATGTATACGGGATTACAAGCAGCGCGGAGGCGTTTTCAAAAAAACAGCTACATCTATAAGGTTTTACGAATTCAATTGTAGGTATGCGATTTATTTTGTGATTATGAAACCAGAAGAATAGACAAACACAATATCTTTGAAGTTTTTCACGTTCGATTTGACCTGTGGGCCTAGCACGGATGCGCGAAGGAAATCATAAGTAGGATAAATTAGATCGATTTAAAATGAAAAAATACTCGTTTCACATATAATGCTTAGGTAGGTTTTAAAACTTCATTCATTTTTTTGGGAGATACTAAGACCCGTATTACAAAACCTCACTCAGAATTCAAACATTACTTAAAACTCGTTTAAAGCCATTTGATTGGTTTACACTAGTTTTAGTAATGCTCTACATTTTTAACAAAATGATTTTCGATTAAAAAATCATTACATTTTACGTTATTTTTAAATCACGTGTTCATGGCAGAACAAAACACATTTGCTCTATAAGTAAACGTACCTACTCGTTTACTTATAGAGTAAATGAAAATCACGTAGGACCTCAAACATTTCCAATTCAAGTTAACAGCCGGTCGGTCATGGCTCCGCAACTAGGATAGTGGTAGGCAATCCTTAATCGAATAGTTTCATCGCTTGCCCTTGGTAAGATTACAATCAATTTGCCGGAGCAGCACGACGTGTACCACGGAGAGGCGTGGTCGTTAGAGCGCGCCAATTAGACAGTGTGCGGCAGGCCCCACGAGACTCGATTTGAACCCGTTAACCCATGTATTAAATAGACAACCACTGCATTGTATCTTGTAGGTACAGCATAATGGCAGGTATTAGCTCTCCCGTTAAGAGGCCACTCCACGTATTTTTATTACTCTCTGCGCCAGCCATTAGAAGGACATTTGTTCCAATCGTAAACAAGTACATAATAAACCAATTGGATTTGTTACCTTTCAACTTTACCGAATGTTACGGCAATTACGGCGATTGAGGTTAATTTAATAATCCTTGTCATTGATCGTTTCGATTACTGAAATAAACCTTTTTGTATAGAGCCTTATTCATACTTGAAATTTTCCACAGAAAATGTCAACGGATTTGCAAAAACTAAAACAATCAAATGTTACATGTTAATTGAGAAGTCTACCATCAAGTCTGCTTTAAGAATCAGTTTTCAAAAAAACTACTGGTGTGTCACAATCGGTTAGAATCACAAAGAAAAGCTAAGTCGCGAGGAGCAGTCCTGATTTGGCCAATCAGAGGGCGCGAATCGTGGGCGCTCTGTTCGATGTGCAAATATCAAGAAACCACAGATATTTTGTTACTTATTTGAATTCCGAACATACTCAGACGGGATTTCACGTCGTGATCGTGATCGTTCGCTCAAATTCCCGCGGCTGTTCGACGAATGTCAATGATTTTTTTTTTTCATATCGATTCAGGACCTAGCACAGGTACCTATAAATTGAAAGCCGCTTTGTAAAAATAACACGTTGCGCGCCGTGTCTATTTATGAGAAACGAGAACAGCGTTTTTCTTTGAAATACCAATCATGAGGTAAATGAAAATGTTTGTTAAGATTTTTTTGCGTTTAGACTCACGTGGGTATTGGAAGTTATCCAATTCATTTCACCCACGTCTATTGAATTATGTCGTAATTGGATTTTCTTTTTGTTTGGTTAACATTTCTTGTATTTTTATTCATTCATACTTAAACTTAATGGATTTTGTAATTCAGCATTTTATCATAAGTCCTGGATTTTGGCCTTCAAATACCAAAAGCACTTCAGTTTTTGTAGGTTCCATCTGAATAAAAGGTAAGATGAACTCTCATTTGAAGCCTAGTTACTGTAAAAATTATACTAATCCATTCTCAATTATACATTCACCTCGCAAAACGGTTGTTAAGGATCTTAGGGTCGTCCAATTTGCATGAAATTGTTTCCAATATTACTTTATGTCATAACGGTCGGTTTGCCGTCAGTTAGATGTTAATCATTATTATAGGTAGGTCCTCAATAAACTAACATAGTTAGTCAATCTGGGTGAGCGTGACACGTGTGCCGTGCCTATGTTAATTGTAGACTTGCCGTGCGATTCTGTAACCATCTCACCGTGAAAACTTGGGTGAAGTGAGCGTGGTTCACACTGCTCACTTCAAGCTCACTTCACTTATGATTTCACGGTGAGATTTTTACAGAATCGACCGGCAGATAGCAGTTAATAACATTATGTAATTGTATGATACATGGCTGTTGTGTCTTAAGTTAAGTAAGATCATTAATGGCCAATTCCTAAAATTTACGGGGATAGTATCTTTACGAATAATGAAGCAAAGATATCATAGCTTTGCATACTAAATCCTCCCATATGGAAGTGGCTATATCACAGGTAAAATCAGCTTAAGAATCTCTACGTTCATGTGCCCAGTTTAAATGAAAAAATGTTACAATATTGGTAAGCAAAACGATTCGTTTTTGTTTATGACCGAGCATTACCTACCCCTTTGTTTATTGTTGGGAGACAAAGAGCACGGGGACACCTCGACGGTGGCACTGCCAACACTTTCGATACAAACCATGCGTGTCACTGTTTACTCGGACTACTAATGAGTATAGGAACTGGCGACTTTTAGTCGTTTAGAATCGTAGAAATATTAACCAATAGGATTGCATAAAATCTCAATGTAATTTTTCTATTGGTTAATATTTCTCCGTTTCTCCGCTCCGGAGCCTCGCTCCACTTCAATGAACAGGCAGCCTTAATGGCAAAGGTGATAATATTTGCGCGCGCAACGCACTTTCAGCGCCACAAATTATACAGAATTCTTTGACAGTAATTTAAAAAAAAAATGTTGTTCCAGAAATTTTGACCACGTAAGTACTGTACTTTTCTATAACAGAGCGGATTTTTTTTTGATAACCGCCGAAAGGGAACCAACCTTCAAAATCATGGACTGAATCCACGATGGTGCGACGACGTTCCTGCCACCCTGCATTAGCACTGTCTCTGTAGACGCTGCCGTTGCGGCGATTCCGTGAGCTGTGTTGAGAACAGTAGATGGGTTTGTGATGGGGATAGCGAGCCATCTCGGGGCTCGCTAGACCAATACGTAGGTGGGTACCTACGTATTGGTCTAGCGAGCAACGGCAGCGTCTACAGAGACAGTAGACCAATACGTAGGTAGCCACCTACGTATTGGTCTCGTGTTGCAGCACACTATCCACTAACATTTGTTACGGTGGAGCAGATCTGGTGGATACTTTGTTGGCGTACGTAGCATATGTGCGGTGCCCCTTGTCTATTCCTCAACGTGCTGAGGCTGGCCATGGACGGTGATAACTTCGCCTTCTCCATGAGAATGTTCTCTCCTATAAACCGCTTCATCTTCTTAACTGTCGGTATCGTTGGATCTATCATATATCACTTCTTTTTCGCACATTGAAAAATTATATTGAAATAATAATATTATATTTTATTATATTATTATATCAATGAAATTATATTTTTCTTAATTTTAAGCGCCCTTTTTAAAGAGATAATTAGCATAACACTAATGGAGTCCTTATTAGCATTGAAACAAATCTTTGTACTTGTATAAAACATTAGGTATCATCCCACTCTCCAGATTAAATGAGATTTTATTTATGAACGTTTCATACGCAGACATTATAATTATATTTCAAATATCTCTGTGGATCCCATTTCGCAATAATATTTATTTTATGCTCTGCACTGGCCCGTTGAATGAAATGAACGTGATTTTCCCGCCACAAAATGGAATGCATTACGAAAAATAAACGATTAATTTTAAAAAGATATTCATAATTTTTGGGTCTGAGTTTAATAAATTGTGACAGAGAATTATAATTGATTGAATAAAACATTTTTTTATATGAATGACTAGCTGTGCTTGCAATTTCGTTTTCGTGGATTTCGGGTTATCAATAATGTGTCGTTTAGAGAAGGTGTAGGTATACCTAGATATACCTACACCTACACCCCCCCTCATTGAAAAGGAAGAATCGTTTTTCTCCTTTTAATTTTTAATTTCTTTGCGCGGAAATATCGGTCCAGCCGTTTCGAAGATTAGCCAGAACTAAGACAATCTTTTTTAAATTCTTTTTTTTTTTTGTTTCAAGTATATTACATATACATTCCATTGTTTATTTATAACGTGAACAAGAGTACTAACCATAGTGATATAGGTAAGTGAGCATGTGTACACTAAGTCTCAAATGCATGTCACAATAAACAAACTAGCTGTGAAAAGTGATAGAGGTTATGACGCGTACAAAGTGTTAGTACCTAAACACAGTTTAGACATATTTCTGGATGAAAACTTTTGGCCTGAGGGCGTGTTGTTTAGGCGTTTTGTGGAGTTCTCGAAACCCGCAGTGAAACACAAGGCATACCAGGACTCAAACAATGGATAGTGCGTTAATAAACAGGTACTGTACTCTTTTAAGTTTTAATTGTAAAAGTCTTGCGCGCTCATTGGATTGTGTAAGGAAAATTTGTAAGTCAGCAGACATTGTTGCACTCCAAGAAACTTGGTTACTACAGCATGACATACCAATGTTAGGAACAATAGACTCGGAATTTTCATATACCGGTAATACGGCTGTGGACATTTCTACCGGAGTTCTGCGTGGCCGGCCGCACGGTGGTGTCGCGCTCCTGTGGCGTAGTAGCTTGTTTCCATGTGTGTCCGTAATACAATGCAAAAGTGTTCGTCTAACGGATATCAAGGTCACAATGAGTGATCAATCTATGATAATACTTTCGGTGTACATGCCTACTGATGAACGTGAAAATATAGGGGAGTTCTCATCATGCGTAGGTGAAATATATGCGATTATCGAAAATGAAGATGTGGATTTGGTTTACTTGTTGGGTGATTTTAATGCGCATCCTGATATGCCCTTTTACAACGAGCTTAAGGAATATTGTAGTGAACAACAACTGTGTATAGTGGATACTGAACTCTTGCCAGCAACGTCGTATACTTATGTTAGCGATAGTCACGGATGTAGAAGGTGGCTCGATCACTGTGTGACCACATTGGCGGCTAGAAAAACTGTTGAAAGCGCAAAAATTCATTACAATGTGTTCTGGTCTGATCACCTGCCAATAGAAATTATAATTAACCTAGGTAATTACACACCCAAGACGCTTGTGGAGTCCTGTTGTATGAATAATAGCAATAATATAGTAAACGGTGTTATCTAGGGGGACAGAGATCAGTTGCAAATAGATAATTACCATAAAATATGTCACAATAAATTAAAACATATTGATTTTCCTGATGATCTAAATGGTTGTGCGGATAAGTTGTGTAACAATATTGAGCATAGAGATGTGATTAATAAATTGTATCGAGCTTTTATTTCAGTGCTTACAGAAGCGTCTGTATCCAGCCATAAAAGCAAACTTGTGAGGGGGCGCCACATCACGGGTTGGAACAAACATGTTCGTGATGCACATCAAAAGGCTAGATTTCATTTCCAAGAGTGGTGTACGTATGGTAAGCCTAAGTCGGGTAGGCTCTATGAGGCCGTGAATAACTCTAGGAAACTATTCAAATCCAAACTGAAATATTGCCTTAATCATAAAGATCAAATAAAGATGGACATAATCGCCAAGCATCACAAGTCTAAAAACTTCAGGCAGTTTTGGAAATCTACGAACAAACTTAAGCCAAAGGTGAGTCTCCCAGCCAGTGTGGAGGGTATAAGTGCGCCCCGTGATGTGGCTAACTACTATTTAGAAATCACTTTAAAGTGGAACCCCTTTTAAAACCGGAAGTGGGCGAAATGATGCTTGATGCTGGGAAGCGCGATTCCGGTGACCCTCCAGTTAAAATAACTTATGCGGAGGTTGACAAGGTTATCAAGCAGATGACCAGAGGGAAATCACCAGGACACGACGGTCTCAGCATCGAGCATCTGCAGCATGCAGGTGTTCACTTGCCTAGGGTCCTGTCCATGTTATTTACCTTCTGTCTGCGTCATAATTACCTACCAGATGATCTTATGAAGACCATAGTAGTACCTGTAGTTAAGAATAAGACTGGTGACGCATCTGATAAGGGTAATTATCGACCTATTTCTCTGGCTACGACTCTGGGCAAGGTACTGGATGGTGTGCTTAACAGACATTTAAACCAGCACGTCCCTGTGCACGACGCTCAGTTCGGATTCCGACCTGGGCTGTCCACAGAATCTGCTGTACTGTGTCTTAAGTATACTGTCCAGTATTATACTGATAGAAGAACACCCGTATTCGCCTGCTTCCTGGACCTGTCAAAAGCGTTTGACATGGTGTCATACAACGTCCTGTGGAGGAAGATGACACTTAACACCAGGTTGCCCCCTGAAATCACGCAGTTGTTTAAATACTGGTATGATAACCAAAGCAATTTTGTCAGGTGGATGGGCGTATGCTCTGATGAATATAAGATGGAGTGCGGGGTAAGGCAAGGGGGTTTGACTTCTCCTTCTCTATTTAATTTATATGTAAACGGACTGATTGAGGAGCTCAGCAGTGCCGGTGTCGGTTGTTCAGTGGGGGGGGGGGGGGGGGGGTTATGAATAATATTAGTTGTGCTGATGACATGGTACTGCTGGGCCCCTCAATTAGTTCCGTGAGGTCACTATTGACAATATGTGAACGGTATGCAATGGCCCATGGGCTCAAGTACAATGTTCAAAAGAGCGAGATGGTAGTTTTTAAGGCTGGGACTAGAACCTACCCTGTTCCTCCGATAACACTAAATGGAACCGTCCTACAGCAAGTGAGCAAATTTAAGTACTTGGGTCACTGGGTCAATGAGAATCTAAGTAATGATATGGACATGGACAGAGAGCGCAGGGCATTGTCGGTACGGGGTAATATGCTTTCTCGCAGGTTTGCACGATGCTCAAGTGACGTTAAAGTCACACTATTTAAAAGCTACTGCCAAACGTTATACACGTGCAACCTGTGGAGCAATTACACTAGAAAGGCCTACAATGCTCTGCGCGTCCAGTATAACAACGCGTTCAGGAGTTTGTTGAGGCTTCCGTGGCGGTGCAGTGCCTCCGGCATGTTCGCCGACCTCGGCACGGACGGCTTTCAGGCGGTGCTTCGCAAAAGATCGGCTTCCCTATGGTTTCGGGTAAAGCGTAGCACCAACACGCTTCTGAGCGTGGTGTCGGATGGAGTGGACGGCCGAATCCTGAGGCATTGGTCGTCCATTCATGTCCAGAATAATAATAATAATTTTAAATTTTACTAACATAGCTTTAAGTATCCTAACTAACAACATATGGACTTGTAATTCAGAATTATTTTAGTCTGAAATAAATATTTTCATTTCAATTCATTTCATTTCATATACTTTCTTATGCATTTAGTAAAAAGCTGTTATTTTGACTTTTTAAAAAAAATGTATGTGTATATAATGTACTTTATGTATTAATACCTAGATCACCTAGTAACTGGGTTATGGAGGTCAGATAGGCAGTCGCTCCATGTAAAATACTGGTATTCAGCTGCATCCGGTTAGACTGGAAGCCGACCCCAACATAGTTGGGAAAAGGCTAGGCAGATGAAAGATCTACGTTTTGGAATGGGCAACTACGAGTAGCTTCAACTCTCTAACCGACTCTTTGGCAATTCAAAAGTGCCTGTAGGTATATGGTTTAATTCATTGAATCCGAAAGTGGTCCAGGTGGACCCTCGGGGGTCCACGGGAGACTCGACGGGGTCTGCGTTAGATCTAATCTTCACATTTTTTGTCGAGCGTTGGGAATATGGTGGAAATGTAGCTGCAGGGGGTCCACCGGAACCAGCAAAATTTTTAAAGTGGTCTATGCGAAAAAAGTTTGAGAACCTCTGGCTTAATTGAATAAATACTTTGAGTTTACATACATAATTATCAAACTTACATAAATATAATAAAGAACACTTAACACGTTTCCGGATGACAGCGATGCGGACGAGTACTTCGACGCCTAAATACCATTTTGTTTTTGCCCTTTCGTTACGGCATTTCGCTCCGCTGGAATAACGCCACCAAACGGGGCACCGCGCCGTCAGAGTAGCGCCACTGACACACTGAGTATCGCGGGGCCGTCTGGTGAGCGGTATCACGCTGGCGCCGGCTACAGCCGGGGCTCGTACACACAGGTCATCAAATGGATGCCGGCTATATCCGGCGCTCGTACACACAGGTCATCGAATGGATGCCGGCTATATCCGGCGCTCGTACACAGAAGTCACCGAGTGGATGCCGGCTATATCTGGCGCTCGTAACGAAAGGGTTAAGAGATTATGAAAATAAAAGAAAACTTGATGTTATATCAAGTCGTGAAAACCGTGCGAAGCAGGGGCGCGTAGCTAGTTTACTATAGTGATTATGATAGGTATAGTTGCGCAGTTTGTTCTACGTAGACTCGTGAAGCGATCATGCGAATTATGCGAAGTCTCGCAAGGTGTTAGCCCGACGCTGAATATTCATCAAACTCTCAGATGCGTAAGCCGTAATTAACGTACGCAGATAACATACCCACTTACTAACTAAGAAGTTCCACAACACTAATATTAAGTGAATTTATAGGAATCCCCGTATATCATCATTTGAATTTCTGATTCGAGTATCAAGGAGGTGTGGAATTTGCAATAGTTCTGTTAGTGCTAATGTCAATCTATCTATCAGTTGTGTATTTAGATCAAAACTAATATTATACATTTATTCCAGCGAGCTCTGCGGGTATGAAATCCATGTCACATTGCTCCAAGTATCTAGAACACAAGCTCCGGACACGTTCGACATCTTCGATAGTCTATGAGTTGTGAAAAGAGAAACGAAGACGAATAAGTAATTATTACTTTCAAAGGGTCCGTAGCTAACAGCTACAAGTACATCATTAGCGAATCCTCAACGAAGAGAGGTTCTTCTAACAAACCGTTTGTCACTGTCGTGTCGCTTGCTACGGCGTATTTCGTACCTGGAACACGTCAAATTATATTCCAATTTCCACTAGAGTTAAATGTTAACGTAATTCAGTTATTCGGCTCCAAATTAGGACAGGTTTGTAGTCTAAGTAAAAGAGTCACTCTAAAAGGGTAATTTACTTTTGATGTCTTAAAAAATAATAACGTATATACGTGTAGAAAAACACGTTTTAGTGGTTTAGATTGCGGAGAAAAAACAATGCCTTCAGTTTTGCTAGACTTTTAATTAAATACAGTCAAGTTTTAAACTGAAACCTGTTTGTTACAATTTACAAAATTACACAGTGAATATAAATCATTTATAAGAAACAAAGCGAAAACTCAGAAGGTAAGTTAGTTTTCAGTTGGCTCTTGAAACTCACTGAGCTAAATAATTGCGTTGCAGATGGTGCAACGTCGTCGTTCAAATTTATTACGAGCTTGTCGGTGCACGCAAAGAGCGCATCAGATTTCTGACTGACATGTTCATTAAGCCCCACCCCACCCTCGCCGCTACAGCACTCATTACAGAGCACCCTCTATAAAGGAACAGAGAGGAAAATCCCCATCTGAATATTTGGGTCACTAGTTATACATCTATGTATACTTATGTTGGCGAAAAAGAATTACTTATTCATTTTTTGCAAATTCCATTTTTAGAAAAGCCGAAATGTTTGTGAAGATCCGCTTACTGTTAAAAATGGGAATATTAACTGTTCCATGTTAGGATATAATATAGAAGAACTGTTGAAACTAATGAAACCCATATAGAGGTAGCGCTTTCATCATGTGACAATGCGTGAAATAAGCTCCAAATTCAATCTAGCCACGTAGTGGGAAACAAATGGGGAAAGCACCACACAGATGCTCAAATAAGTATGAGTTGTTGCGGAAAGGTGAGCGAACCCAAAAGCTCTGGTGGCATACTTTATTATTCACACAGAAAAATAGTGCTCTAAACGAATTAATGGGTCGCTTGAAAAGGTTCGGACCCTTAATCTGTTTGAATACGTACATAAAATAACCGTTCAGCAGTTTAATGATACTTATACATATTTTAGACCCTCAGGACTTTAAAGATACTTTGATGAGTAAAGGAGTTAGGAGCGTGCCGTACATATAGATTTACTTAATATATTTCAATTACGCATAACGTATTATCGTATTAATTTGATTAGTTTAGTGATGCCATTTGTGCCGATACCAACAGTACGTACGCTATAAACCGGAGTTCATTACTAGAATGGAGGTACATATTGGCTGACTGTTAATGAAGTCATCAAATACAACAAAACGTGCCTAAACAACGATGCCACAGACTGATAAACATGTTGAGAAACTCCCAAATTACTTTACGTAATGAATTCAAAATTCAAAACGAGGAGGCTTCAGATTGCTAATAGGTACTAACATGTGATTACACGGAATTCTCAGATATAATAATTGTAGTTAGTTATTTAGTAATTTTATTTAGTACCTAATGTAAAAAAAAAAAATAATAATAATAAAGAATTTATTGCATAAAACAAAATCACATTGCACTGCATACATTCAGTTGACGCTATTCAATACAACTTTAACTTAGGAGTACAATAAATTCAACTCTATCCCTTAAACTAGGTCTGGCCTGTATCTTAAGAGATAGGGTTCAGCCATTATGTGGACTAAATTATTATATTTATTAAAAGACAATAACAAGTTAAACCAGTGACGATTTGGGACCTAAAAAACGTACACTAATAAAAAATAAAAATAAATAATAAAGAAATAAGGTATAAAGGAATGAATCGGTTGCGTATATTTGGGTGGGTGATTGTGTGGTGTTGAGTGTGGTGTATGTGTATAGTGTGATGTTAGGTAGGGGAGATGTTAGGTATGTTTGAGTTTAAGAGATGTATGTCAGTAAATTTTCAGTTGTGATGTAGTCTTGCTGAAGTAGCCACTGAGTGGTCTTGTGTTTTAGCGCGTATCTGTTGGTATCCAGTAAGTTAAGTTTACGGTGTAGTTGTTTGTACAAATGTGTACCTATAACGTAGTAGTGGTGCCTTGCAAAGGATGTTTTATGTCCTACCCCGGAGGGGATGTTTGTGCGCTTTTCTGGGTTGGACCTGGGCATGGTTCTGTGGGTTCTGAGGACCACATGCAGGATAAAGAGCTGCCTAACCGTTAAAACTTTGCATTCCTCATATAAATGCACTGTGGGAAATCTATATGGTTTACGAGTCATTGTCTTGAGGACTGCTCTTTGAGCTCTCTCTACCTTCAAGAAATTTGTTTTCATTGCACCACCCCAGGCAGTTATACAGTAGCCGATGGTCGACTGGCATAGCGCATAGTACACCATTTTTAATATATTGACGTCAGCAGAATCTCTCAGGGATTTGAAGATGTAGACGAGACGCATTGTTCGGCTTGTTACCGCTTCGAGTTGCCTGTCCCACCTTAACCCACTATCAATTTGAAGACCCAGGTATTTCACACAGTCGGCTCTTGCCAACGAGGGACAGGAGCACGAGGTTCGGTTCCAGCAGGAATGAGCAGATATTGAATAATTAGACGACGGCCGTGTACTGTGCTTAATTGCGAAAGGAATGTAACTGGATTTATCGAGATTCAATGTAAGTAAATTCTTGTTGAACCAGTTCATAACACTTTTCAAGGCAGCTTCCGCCCTATCTTTGACCACGTCCCATGTTGGTCCGTGCACTAGAATCGCGATGTCGTCGGCATATGTAAAAATCTTGCAATTTGGAAGGATCATCTTACACAGGTCATTAATATAGATTTGGAACAATGTGGGGCCTAAAATACTCCCTTGGGGCACACCGTAAGTAAGGGACTCCTCTTGGCTAAGGTACGTGTCTATTTTGACCTGCTGATACCGATTCCTGAGGTAATCCTTGAATATATCCAGAGTTTTGCCACGTACACCCAATTTTTCAATCTTCGAGATAAGTTTAGGAACAGAGACTGTGTCAAAAGCTTTAGACAGGTCCAGAAAGATGCCCATGCACTTTGTTCCACCATCCAGTTTCCTTGCTATGAATTGCGTGAGGTCCAAAACAGCATCTTCCGTCGAGACACCAGACCTAAAGCCATACTGGTTATCAGCAATAATATTATGTTTGTCGAGAAAGCTTTTAAGACGTACGTTAAGGACCTTTTCTAAAATTTTCGAAAGTGATGGCAGAACAGAGATAGGTCTGTAATTGTTGAGTTGATGCGAACATAATGTATGGATCCGCTGTAAAAGTTGTTCATAATGTTGAGTGTGGGGCCCGTGGCTAAATAATAACAGATGCACAGGTCAATCGATCAGGTTAAGCTACGTTTGCCGCGGTTGGTCTGTGGATGGTGACCATCTTTACATACCGAGACCCCTCCGTGCCTTGGAAAGCACGTTATGCCGTTGGTCCTGGCTGTCATTCATGGATCTTTGACAGTCGTTACGGGTCAGAAAGACAAGCCCAAAAATCTGACAACCAGTCCTACCGAGGGGTATTCTATATCGTATTACCCAGTAACTAGTTGTGGAGGTCAGATAGGTAGTCACTCTATGTAAAATACTGGTGTTCAGCTGTATCCGGTTAGACTGGAAGCCGACCCCAAAATAGTTGAGACAAGGCTAGGCAGATGATGAATGATGAGTGCAATGGCCCGTTTTAAGGATAACGAAAACGATCCAAATTTAGCGGTGTATAAGAAAGAAAAACATAAATATTTTTATATATTATAGTATTTAGGTAATTGAAAGGAATTGAAGTAGCTCTTTAATGATTAAACTGTCACATTGAATTCAACGACACTTCATACCATTCCTATTGAATTTGGTGTATAATAGAAAAGGGTACAAATTACTCCAAAATTGCATCAGTCTAAATCTAAAATGATTACTATTTTAAATTTACAATTTTAAGAAAGCTCACAGACTAATACAACTTAGTGGTAACGAAATAGTAAACAACTGACAATTGCTAATTACGAGTACAAGCTTCCACATACAGTAGAAAACTCGATTACCCGGCCCTCAGTTATACGGATTTGAGTTATACGGATTTGCGATTATCCAGACTATCAACCACGACCAACCACGACCAAATGTATCTCTTAATCATTTCTTAATAAACATTAATTTTCGTCGATATGTATTTGATGTTTTTAATAAACACATAACATTATGTATGTACTAAACATGCACAAAACCCGCTTTTCTTCATATATTCAATTATCCGGATTTTCGATTATCCGAATCCCTAACGACAAGAATTAGTCCGGTTAATTGAGTTTCCACTGTATATACACAATTATCTAAGAACCATGTAGGACCGCAGGATTATTCTCGAAAAGGCGCTATTTCTCATTTAGAAATTGCTAGTTTTGATTAGAGTGTCTCGAATAAGATTTGCAAGTAATATTATTTCATTAAATAGCGGAGGGACACCAAGATTAACTTATTAGGGAGGCGGAGTGGCGGTGGGGTCTTCAAACCAACCTGTTTGCGCAATGGTCTGCGGCCTACGGAATGGCGAGATGTAATTATCTTGTGATGTATTTCTGCGTATTTTGTAGCTTTAGAAAATTGCTTTAAATATACAGGATGAAATTGAATAGGTGCGCCAAATTAAAATATGGAATTCAGCGTGATATAAATTTAGAGCATGCCATTAAGGAAAAGGATGCACATACATGCGCTTAGGCGAGCGATTTGGCAACGTCGTCGCACGCGCTTTTACTCGTAAGTAGAAACGGTCCAAATTAGGTAAATACCGCTAGTGTAAAGCGTTGCCAACTTGCTTCTACGATGAATGGATTGCTTATAGGGCGCGCGCTGAAATTGATACTTTAATTTTCTTATTTGTTTTGAAAATTTTGAAAAAAATAAAATAAAAACATTACTGGTATTACGATAATTTGTGTCTACTTGAAGGCATCAGCTTGGTATGCACTATCTAAGACGCTACTTATACGATTTTTTTTTTACAAAAATGTATACTTGGTAAATGACAATTTATAATGATTATGTAACAATTACTCCACATCCTAATATATTTAGATTTGCCGCAAGTTTTCAATCTTACCCTGTATATAAAAAGTTGAAAAGTTTCTTTGTTTCTGCTCAAACTGCGCAGCTAAGATGAACATGTTTCTTATTGTTTTTCAATTGTAGCTCAAAATGACCGAAGCCTTATACGAAAGTTAATTATAACTCAAATATAATTGGCGAATAAAGAAACTGAGGGGCCTGTGGCTAAATAATAACAGCCGCACGGGTCGATCGATCCGGTTAAGCTACGCTTGCCGCGGTTGGTCCGTGACCATCTTCACATACCAAGACCCCTCCGTGCCTCGGAAAACACGTTAAGCCGTTGGTCCCGGCTGTCATTCGTGGATCTATGACAGTCGTTACGGGTAGTCAGTAGCCCGAAAGTCTGACAACCAGTCTTACCGAGGGGTATCGTATTAACCAGTAACTGGGTTGTGGAGGTTAGATAGGCAGTCGCTCCATGTAAAATACTGGTATTCTGCTGCATCCAGTTAGACTGGAAGCCGACCCCAACATAGTTGGGAAAAGGCTAGGGAGATGGTGATAATTGACGAATAAAGAAACTGACTTGGGTCTAACAAAATAAGCTTAAAATATCGAGATCCTAATACTTTCAAAGTCCTGATCCGTCATAAAAAACAAAACAATAAGTAACGAGTCAGCATTAATGTTCCCATTAAGATAAACGTTATTAATTGCCCCACTCCGACAGCCATTCGTAAATGTCTAGTAATTCGTTCGTCATTTCACAAAAACGCTGACGTGAAATATTCGCCCGGACGTTTGTGAATTTTACATAGTAATCTTTTCCGCTGTAACGTGCGACAGCCAGTTACAGAATGATGAATACTTGCGTGTTGAGTACGTTGGCGGACGCGGCGGGTTGTCTCTTTTAGAGAAAACTTTAATCAAGCCACAATGATCTTTATTGTGAGCACTGTATGGTTGATTCTGGTGTCCGTGTATAGGTGGTGATATACGAGTGAAAAGTTGACGTAGACATTAGTCTCTGCGTATAAACTGGCTTCACCGCTAATGTATGACGTACCCACACGTTTGTGTTAGCACCTCCGTCAAACTAACAATAAATCACCCAGGTTAACAGTCTCAAAACGTTAATGGTAAAGAAATATTATTCTAAAAAGATTATACGTCTGAGCTTCAAATATTTTGATGCCTTTCATATCATTGAATTAGGTAATTTCCAATTGCCGAAGACTAATAAAGCAATCTTGAATTTCAAATAAACGAATTACGAGTCGTAAATTAAATTAGCTCGTTTCTGAATGTAATAAGAAGGAGCTTTGAGTTAAGGCTGTGGTTTTTGTTATTTCAATGTTAAAGCTTGTGAAATTGCAAATGAGGTATATCGAGTGATTTTAACTAAGAGGCCGATAAGTTAAATCTGTAGTTTTATTTGAAGTGGAACTTGTTGTTTTATGAAGTTTGTAATAACTTCCATAAGCTCTTTCATAAGAAATCATAAAGATATGGCATTTGTTCTGCGTGACAGATTCGCGAAATGTGTAGGTAATAATTATGGTATTTAACTAAATTATTACAAGAAGCCTTTGAAATAAGTGAACCTTATAAGATGTTATGCTTGAATCCTAATTATACTAATAAGCATTTGATAATATATTCTAAATACCATATTATATATATCTGAGTAAGAACATTGCTAATTATGTTTAAGTCAGCGAAGCATCAGTTATATACTAAAACTCATTAACAAAGATCGGTTACTCATTTAATAAACTATTAACTATACAAAACTCGTTTATTATTTTATTCAGATACTAAACCAACTCATATAAGCACTGTTGAAAAACGAAAAGTAATTTTAATATTCAATTTAAGCAAAAAAATCATATTCAAATTACCGCTGGTCTGAAGGAAATCAGGGCGGGATTACTTTTTGTAAAGGTTTTTTTCGCAGCGACTCAAGTAGAAATGCTGAGTGCTTATACACGTTATCTGAGAGCAAAAGGTTCTATTGTACACAAAGGATATGTTAGAGCTACTCGTGCGGTTAACTTGGCGAGTTAATTTGGTAATGTGGGGAGTAAATCGTGGGCGTATCTTGTAACCCGTAAGCTCTGTGTGCACCTAGCATATACTGCTTAGTGCCTTGTTTATTGTTTATACGGCTCTAATTTTCATATTTAGTATAATTGTTTAAAGTTCAATTACACCACAAATTACAATTTTTTTTAGCCTATATTTCCCACTACTGAGCAAAGGCCTCCCCCAAATACTTCCAGGAACTGTTTCCCCGCGTCACCTCGAACCAGCCCTCGCGGTACGCATCCAAGTCATTTCGCAATCTCTTTCTGGGCCGGTCTCGGCGGCATCGTCCATCTTCAGTAACCCATTGTGTGGAGACTTTTGCCCAGCGGTCATCGTGCTTGCGGTTGATGTGACTCGCCCAATCCCATTTGAGCTTGGCAGCCTTCTTTCCTTCATCCAGTATGCCCGTTTTAGAACGCAGCGTGGTGTTCCGAATTCTGTCCTGTCTTTTTACACCCAGAATGCTGCGTTCCATCGCTCCTTGGAAATCTCCAAGGCGGAACTTTTGCGACTCGGTGAGCGACCAGGTCTGAGCACCATAAGTTAGGACGGGCAGGATACACATGTCAATAAGTTTGCGCTTCAAGATGTCTGATCTCCCTTCATCAGCATCTTCGTTTACCACTAGCTTTTCTAGGTGCTCTCAATTTGGCGATCGATGTCCAGTTCTTGACTGTTTTCGGAAGAAAGTAACTGGCACAAGTAGATACATATATACTTATCGTCTTATCGACATAAATTATTTTCTACACATCTGCCTCGACCATACGCTTAGTGCTGTTAGTCATTTGTTGGGTTTTAGTCCGATTCATCGCAAATCCCACCCTGAAGCTAGCCGTACTCAGTTCTTGGAGCATGGTTTGGAGTTCAAGAGCTGTGGGGGCAAAAAAGACGATATCTTCGGCAAATCGAAGATTTATTAGCTCCTTTTTGCCGACGACAATGCCCTTGGTCTTCCATGAGCCTGCAGGTGACTTAAATATCTCCTCAAGTGTGCCCGTTAACATATTTGGGAGAGAGCAGGTCACCTTTTAACACTAAACGTATTTAAATTAAACAGACAGAATGATGTTTTAAATATCCTTATCGCTAAACGCGTTAAACAAGTTGAATCGGCCTAAGTGTCACTTTTCACTAGTTTGCTGTCCAACTAGTTAGCTAAACCCTCTATTTTAAACGACATAAAATTCTTACATTCATCATCTACCTAACCTTTTCCCAACTACGTTGGGGTTGGCTTTCAATCTAACCGGATGCATACTATACTAGTATTATACATGGAGCGACTGCCTATCTGACCTCCACAACCCAGTTACTAGTTAATACGATACCCCTAGGTAAGACTGGTTGTCAGACTTTCGGGCTACTGACGAGCCGTAACGACTGTCAAAGATCCACGAATGGCAGCAGGGACTGATGGCTTAACGTGCTTTCCGAGACACGGAGGGGCCTTGGTATGTGAAGATGGTCACCCATCCACGGACCAACCGCGGCAGGCGTAGCTTAACCTGATCTATCGACCCGTGCGGCTGCACTACTACTGGCGTTACTTAGCCACAAGCCCCTCAGATACTAGATTGTTACCGTAATCCTTGCAATAACAGCCCTCTGTTGTCACTGGCTTCATCTGGATTTATCGCAATGTCTTTAATATTTAGTTGCTCTATCCAATTCCCTAACAAACACAGCAGCTATTGGGTAACATGAGTTATGTCTAAACAGCGAAACTCGCAGTTAATCTTGAGCGATTTAATGCTTTTACTAAATTATGCCTCAACTTGCTAACTATTGCATTAACAATACCGCAGTTTAAAGTTTCTAATTGGTATCTTAATTACATAATCTGTCTTGACTCCGCAACTGTAGGCAAGTTGATCCCAGAATTGCCGCGTCCGGTCAAAGACCTTCAGAGCTTAGACAAGAATCGCCGTAATATTGTAAAAAGTTTAGTTTTTTTTAAGGATTTCGTGTAATTTCATGTCCGTTTTAACTTTCT
The DNA here is from genome assembly GCA_949629135.1 of Eremobia ochroleuca. Taxonomy (NCBI): domain Eukaryota; kingdom Metazoa; phylum Arthropoda; class Insecta; order Lepidoptera; family Noctuidae; genus Eremobia; species Eremobia ochroleuca. Next base: position 14,702,471 of record OX451396.1, read on the forward strand.
TGTGGTTCATACCACAAGAAAGTTAAAAAGTTTAAATGGGAATCCGTTGATATCAAGACCAGCACAATAATTACGTATCACATTATTACTCTCAATTTGAATCATTTTGAAGCATACTGCTAATTCATTGCTCCATATTATGTTCGAAATATGTGTTTGTTCAACAACGTAAATAACGCAATTAATGTTGTTGAACTGTCAAAATGAAACCCATTGCTACTCGTACTGATAGTGTGTTACGCAATTTCCCTGCAGAATAGGAATAAAGGCATGTTTAGAGTAAATTCAGATTTCGATAAATACCGGCTATAATCATATAGCCGGTATTTATCGAAATCTGAATTATGCATTATTATGCATATCATAGCATACATAGCATATCAATGCTATGTATGCTATGATATGCATGATATGCAATGCAAGCTATGCTATGCTAGCGACATATTATTAAAAGAAATTAAACATATTTTAAAAAATTTAAGTAATTTCATGTAGGTACCTACCTATGTTTTAACTTTCTAGTCGTAAGAAGTTTAAATGGGGACCCATTAGCACTTTACAAACCAAAAAAACAAAAGCATATTAAGATTGTATTGCGAAATTAGAGATGGAATTCTACCCGGTAATTTCCCGGTTAAATTCAAATTTGAATAATTACCGGGTATTTAGTATGCATGCTACGCATAAATATGTGCTACGAAATAAATGTATTTAAAATAAATGTTATTTTATTTTTACTATTTATTGTTATAGCGGCAAAAAGAATAATACAAACTGTCTACCTATTACGGTTAGATACAGCCCGCTTACAGACAGACGGACGGACCGCGGAGTTTCAGTAATTGGGTCGCGTTGGCACCCTTAGGGTACGGAATCCTGACAACCATTTGTTCACCGATAGGAGTTGTCATAAAAGCATCACTGACGGCTGACAAATAAATTATTATTGAATGTGGAATTGCTGCCCCAAAACTCTTGGTAACTTCAAAATTTTTGTTTATAATGTTCATAGTCTTAATTTAAATAGGTATATTTTCTTCTTTCTTTTACGTAACGAAAATCGTTGAGCTGCAAAGCTATTGTAATTCTCTATTTACGATGTAAGTTCGGCTACCCCTGCCATGTTCTTACATCGTGACGCGAATGTTTTGCGAAAAACTGCTTCTTATTCCGTATCGCGTAGAAACACACGAAGTCATTTATGTAGTACTCACTGACTCGGCGAGCTTCGTATTGCCTTAGAATCATCAAAAAAGCCGTTACATAGAAAATGTACGAGAAATTTAATTAAGCACCTTAATAATATTTTTTCGTGCAGTTTTCCTATTTTTATAGTTATTTTGCTATTCGGGACGGAGACAAATTCAACAAATCAAAGTTCATAAAAACCGTTCTTGAATAATAAATGGTGTAAGTAACCCGACTTTGTTTTATTTTTATATAATAATAAAGTTTATTCATCAAAAAGTAAAAATACAATGTGACGGATTCGGTGAGCCACAAACTAAGCGTTGCTTGTGGCTCTGGAGTGCAATTTTACAATGTTAGATTACATTACAGTTTGAGGATGTTAGATAGAGATTACAAAAAAGAAAATACTGGAAGTGTTGTAGACGGTCAGATAGGTAAACGCTCGATGTAAAATACTAGTATTTAGCTGGGTAAAGTGTGATCCGACCCCAACATAGTTGGGAAAAGGCTAGGATGATGACTTTTTATATTATTTTTGTACTTTCTTCTAATGATGAACAATTTTAAGTTTCCCTCAACTACTAATGAATACTACGTAGTTAGGTTTTAGAAGCTATTACTCTCTCTGCTGGCTAGGTTGTTGAGTTATATTTTCTCTATTTTTGTTTCGTAAAGTCGTGAACTCACTCTTATGTTCCGAGTGTGGGTTAAGTGAGTTCACTTGCTTCGGTGTGTGCACTTAGCTTTAACGTAGCTCCCGCTGAGCAACACTTCCAGTACTACGCCTAAGAAGTTAATATTACAATTATTTTAAGCGACGACAAACGAACTGTCGTCATTAAAATAATAGTATTATCAATAATAATCTACATAATATTATTATAATAAATATAATTATAAAATAGTATTATCTTTTTTTTTGGGTGGTAAATTATCAAATAACTTCTCCCGCTCTTCGTGTCAGACGTTTACTGACTAAAACCCACCCGTGTTTCTTCAGTTGCCTGTGCCAAGGGCCACGGTGACTCTTTCGAAGAACCCGCGACCCTGGCAGAGATACTAAAATAAGACTACTTAGACCAATTAGTAAGGACTTAGACTAATTAGTAAGGACTAATAAATGTTGTATAGCATCTGTATAGTTACACAACACTTTGTCTCCTTCTTTTGGAAGTCAAATTACTGACGACTGAAAGTGAGAAATCGGTGTGTAACTATTTGTCTGATATAATACGTTTGTATAATAGTTACAAACCAATTTCTCACTAATAAACCCTTACTAATAAACATTAGTAAGGGGATAAGTAGGTATATGTACAGACAAACATACTTACTTACAAATTACTGAAGAGTGAAAGTGAGAAATTGGTTTGTAACTATTATACAAACGTATTATATACCCTTACTAATAAACATTAGTAAGGAGATAAGTAGGTATATGTACAGACAAACATACTTCACACGCGTACAATGATTAATTGACTAATTTAACTTATTTTGCTTTAAATAAAAATAAATAAAAGTACAGTAGAAATAAAATATAATGCTACAAACAAGCTTCCACGTGTTACTAGCACACCTCCGCAGCGAAAATAATTATGTGAAACCGCTTAAAGAACTCCACTAAAAACATTACTACATTATGTCGCGATTCGAGTAGCGAAACAACATGAGAGTCTGTTGAATTATAGCAATCGGAGCAAAATGTTGTCGCTTTCGACTTAGTAAATACAATATTACTACTTCGAACTTCTTAGATTAGTTTTTCCATAAAATCATATTAACCCATTTTTTAAATTTAAGTTTCGCTTTATAAAGTTGTCGACTGTCACAGATACGTGCAAAACAAATGTGGCACAGAAACAAAATAGCGGGCTGAGTGCAGATGTGTAACTGACATCCGAACAGATCGGCGAAATTATACGGGAAAGAGATAGAACTGTAATAAAATCTGTGCGTTTAAACCGGCAGTTTCACTTGTCGTACAACGTACAAGCCATGGCGGCACTACTGTGGTTTCGCTGCGGAGATGTGATACCCGCCTTAAAGTGCCCAGGAGCGCCCACTGACAAAAAACAAATAAAAAACACACATGACGAAAATATATAACAAATAAATCGCGGCAGTGTTATAAGGGATATCTACAGAAAATTGGAAACATCCTGGTTTTTGCGTAGTAACTTTATTAGGGCACGTGTTACTTGCTTCATGTAATACATGGTATAAAATGACATTTTAATAGGTAGGTAGGTATAATATCAAAGTCTAACAAAAAGAGTAGGAGTAAGAGTAGAGTACTTTTGTATACCTATACTTTATTTGGCAAGTAAACGAATGTTACCAATATAAAAGTTTCTTTAGGAGGTCTACCACACTTTGAAAAACAAATACCAATACTATGCAATCAAAGGATATCAAAAGAGACAGCCTCAAATTGGATGGGATTAGTTCATTGGAAGCTGCACGTAGCCATTCGAGGTCAGATTGAGCCGAAAACAATTACAATTTGGAGTTATCGTATTTTCCTGTGAGTCCCGCGATAGATACGTCAAAACACGAGCCAGAATCCTCACAACTGCGTGGTACACAAACAATTAACAGAACGTAATATTGTGAAGATTGTATCGCCTTTGTAGGTGGATAGGCAGTTGAAATAATGCTGTAATTTGCACGAATTTGATGCTTTTGAAAAAATCAAATTAATGTTTACTTTACCTTCTTTTTTGGCAACTCTTAAGACACCATATTGAAATAATCAATTATATCCCCTGCTAGCTTCTGCCGCGATATTGTTTGCGTGAAATTTCTTGTTTTTTCCATTAGACCACAATATTTTCCGCCCCCTTTGTTTAGGACCTATCTGTAAGCCAGCGAGTGTGTGATGCATTGTCCCTTTACGTTATCAAGTTACCTTCCTTTTGACTGCCCATTAACTAGTGGACTGTATGTCAGGCTCTATTTATTGCGCGGACACATATTATGGACGCCGTCGTGCTACTTTACACAAACTATTATTCTTGTTAGACTACATTTTCCCTAGACTTTGTCATCGGGTCAAAGTGGGTCGAAGTCTAGGGAAACAGTCTTATATGTAATTATTATCTTCTGCAGCTTTAGATAAGGTAAAAGGTAAAACAACAAATTGATATTTCTATATCTAATAGTTAGAGACTTTGTTGATTTCCAGTTTCTACAATACGGAGTAGGTATACCAAAGTTCACGATATTTTTCACGATTAAAAGCAGGCAGCACTTTCTTACACACATTAAATAAAATTCAAACTATTTATTTCAACATGCATTCATCAAGCAATTATTTATTACATGAGAATAACGCTCAATCTCTTTGAGAAGATTATGTGCGCTATCGGTTTGGATTTAGGTGTTACTCGCTCACAGTTATTTGTCCGTTCGTAGACCCGCACGCAGGCCCTTCCCCCATTCCAAACTTGTCAGTGGTAAAATAGACTTTTAGGATGTTTTTCATTTGTCGAGATTTTTGGTTTTCTAACTTTTTAGCTATTTCCTTAGGCAAGTTGTTTAGAATACTTGGAAGAGCGTACGTCCAGACCCTTTTACCGTATTTATTGTTTACTTTTGGCAGTTTATATAGAGGCAAGTACGGAAGGTTACGAACAAAATTAGGTCTACTTATTTTTTGTAATTTACTCATTTTATTCTCACAGTAATCACAGGCAGTAATCATCAGGCAACAGCTAATTTCACTTTATCAAATACATTTATGACTTTAAAATATTGGAAAAACACAATATACTTATTTATATTCGCATTTGTATGATTGTAATGAATCGATATTCAAGAGATATTTTTTTTATGGGCCTAACTTTGACTGAACTCTATTTTCGGTAATGTTCAACATAGATTCGTTTCGAGGATTTTATTGTACTTACTCACAATGAATACTAAACGTCTCCCGATTTAAATTTAAAATTGCTGTTTTCACATTTGCATTCAATTGAGCTTAAAACTTTAAATCGGCGAATCAAATTACCACTTTAAGCTCGTCGGAATAGAGTGCACCAGGGTCGCCAGGAAGTGTACTTTGGTCTATAAATCTTTTGATCGGTTACAGCCGACTTTTCCCACAAATTGATTAAATCCTGTGAGGCGTTCGATCTCCGGGGCGAGTCGATCTCGCCGCGTAAAATCTTTTATGTGTGATGTGTGTGAATGAAATGTTTTTCTAAAACATTTCATTATCTCTTAGAACATTTTCCATACCTCAAGGGGAAAGTCGCTGACAGTAGGAGATAAGAGATAAGCGTCTCTCGCAGGATGCGATTATAAATATGTATAATTGGTAAATGTTTTAAATCGACTGCCACTCAATGTTTGGGTTGTGATATACATTTTTTTTTTTTTTGTATTGTATAACTATTATTTGTTTCAAGATAAAATAAAAATTTCGACAAGACGTTTAAAAAAGCTCTTTACATATTTTGTCAATATGAACAGACTTATTTTTATATTGCTGGTTACACGGCATAATAATAAACATCACTCCCACTGGCTCGAAATTTAGTATGAGGCATAATCATTGTAGCTACGTAGCATAAACAACCGAAAAACTGAGTCACACTACCTACATCTGTAAAATTCAATGCTTTTACCACCTCTGTACAAAATATAATCAATACACTTCGTGCGGTCTCCACGCCTCATCTGTAAAGATTTATGCAGCTCCAGTTTTGCGCTAGCGCCATTTCTTCCTATGCATATAAACAGAGAAGAAAATTGTTTATTTCCTGTCTCATCGGCTTTCGGGGGCTTTCGGAAGCTTTCGGAGACTCTCGGCTTCCTAATGTGCCGTCGGCGTCGGCTTCGCTCGGGACGTTTGTATTCGTCAACTGTTTATCTTAGCCATTAGTTACTGTACGAAAACATTTAAGTTACCTACTTTTGTTTTTGTGATTGAAGGTGGTTACATAATAATTGCAAATACTATAATTTGGCGTAGAAAAATATGATAATACCTATATGTATTTTCGGTAGGAATATTATTAAAATATTGAAATGATAAAAATGCTGTTTTATAGCGTCGTGCCTTCTTTGTACGAGGGCTGCCTTTTAAGTTGTGTCGTTTGAAATAAGTATAGACGATCTAATAGATTATTACCATTTATTGTTTTTCAAAGAATTCTCCGCGATATTTAATACACTTTTGCATGCGTTTGAACCAGTTTTTAAAACATTTATTCCATTCCGAAGTGGGGGTAGTCAAAATGGCCGATTTGTATGCGTCAACAGCTTCTTCGGGTGAGCTGAAACGTTGACCACGAATACTTTGCTTAATTTTGGGGACCGTAAAAAAATCCTTAGGGCTCAAGTCAGGGCTGTAAGGCAGGTGATCTAAAATTTAGAAATTTTGGGTGCTCAAAAACATCTTTGTATCGCGGGCGGTGTGCGAACTTGCATTTTCATGGTGCAGTATCATACGACTTCTTCAGTTGGTTTTTTCGAAACTCTGTGATGACTTCTGGCAAACAAACAGTGGTATACCAGTCAGCGTTAACCGTCTTGCGATCTTCTAGTACAATAGTGGCGACGTGACCACCCTTTGCCACAAACGAGGCAACCATTTTTTTTTAAGTGCCCCGTGAGCGTATGACTTTGGTCGGTTTTGGCTCATCTTGGAAAACCCAGACAGTTGACTGCTGCTTGGAATCTGGATCGTAAGCATAATTATATCCAAGACTCGTCACCACTAATCGTAAATCATAAAAGTGTTTTGACTCTCCTCGGTTGAATCGCTGCAGAGTTTTGCGACACCATCTAACACGGGCTGCTTTTTGGTCGTCGCTAAGCAAATGTGGTATCCAACGAGAGATCAACTTTCTTACGCCGAATTCTTCGTACAGAATTTTTTGGATAGTAGTCCCTGAAATGCCCACGGCTGCCTCTATTTCACGGTATGTCACATGACGATCTTCGACGATTAGCTGCCGCATGGCGTCGATATTCTCTTGCGTCATGGCGGTTTTTGGACGACCTTCACGTGGCTTGTCACTGAAGCTAGAGTGCCCACGTTGAAATTCTAAATACCAGCGTTCTACAGTCCTAAGACATGGTGCTGCATCACTAAACACAGAAGTGATCTCCTCAATGCACTGAGGTCGCGTTAATCCCCTTTGCAAGTTGTAGGATATTATCGCCCGCATATTTTCCCTTGATATTTCCATTTTTACAACCGAATTGTCACCTTCGAATAGACGCTACAATAAAACTATTCGAACGATCAAAAAACATTCTTTTGTTTTCGAATTCTAAATTCAAAAAGATGAAAAAGCCATATGTATTTTTTTAAATAATTGCGACAGGTTTGTAAACGACACGACTTAAAATGCAGCCCTCGTAGGTACTTATTATATTTCATCGAAGGAAACTTCTCGCCCCATAAAGTGCAATAGGCTTGCTCCCAATACATCCGATACTTGCTCTCCTCACTACATATTATTAACTTATTACATTAGTTCCTACCTTACCTCAATACTCCTCTGTAGAAGTACAGACGCTAGCACATCAAGCTACCCGAAACTGGCACCCAATCAATTTGAACCTTATGCTTTGGCGATAAAATTGAAAATTTGTTAAAGAAATTTGACAGATTGTAGCGTCTTTACAACAATCCTACTTCGTTCAAAAAATCCACGGTTAGGGCTAAATGTGATGAATAATAAGAATATTACTACCGCAATCGAGTATTATATTAACAATGTCATATTATATTCCCACGTTGTAAGACATGTAGGATAAAGGTTATTTACGCAAAAAAAAAAGACTTCAGATACATGTAGCAATATAGCATAGGATAAGCTCTAATCACCACTTTTTGCAGAAATATTTATTTATTTGTTTAAACTACAATACTCATCCAAGGCGATGTTATAACTCACAATGTCTAAGTACACAAATGTACAAGTAATAAAATGACTCGTAAGCAAAATTACAAAGAATTATATACTTAATATAAAAATTATTATAAAAATTACGTTTCTAATATCAGACCTCCCTCAATTATTATATGTGCCATTTGAATGAATTTCAATAATAGGCAAGAAAGGCTAAAACGAAAATACGCTTACTCGGCATAAAAAAGAAAGCTATCTGGCAGTCGTATAAACTACCCACCAATATGAAAATTAAAGCAATGTTCGATATGCGCATATAGCGGAGGTGATCATACGGGTGTCGTGCGGCGACTTGACGGGTCGGGTGTCTTCGCAAGCGAGCAGTGAGCATCGAGCGCAGACAACTTGCGTACCTAATTGAGTTGTCTCGCCGACCACCTTCGTTCGTTACTCAGAAATTTCCATTCCTACTAATCCCACGTTCGGAACACAATATACCGAGTAATACCTACGGATTAAATATCTTGTGCTTAGATACTCAGGTTACTTTGAAGTTCACGTTTATTAATTATTACCGTTGTTAACCCTTCAACTTTCTCGTTCTAATCGTCGTGAAAGAGGAGCCCTGAAACATCAAGTGGGTATTACTTACAGGATTTGGTTTAATACAGTAGAACATCGGTAATCTATACAGTAAAATAGTAATGAAGTCAAAATGGTTCTCTGAATATTAAAAAAAAAGTAATTGCTACGAGGTGTGGGCAGTTGGGCACGAGTCTGATGCCGAAAATATACTTTTAGATTTTTTGTCCGTTTGTCTGCATTGGCGTATAAACGGCTGAAGAACAGATTTGGATGCAATTTGGCAAACGGTTAGTTTATAACCCGTATTAAGACATTGGATACTTTTAATCCCAGTAATACGTTCCCGTGGGATATTTTCCACGAGGGCAAAGCCACCGCCATTAGCTAATGCTATGCAATGCATTAGCTAGTTCTGTTAATAATAGATGTTGATTTAAAAACTAATCAAAACTAACTAGCACGATGGGCTGTGCTGAGACGGTTGCTGCAGGAGCAGAATACCTCAAACGGCGCAAATATAACAACCTTATTGGGAGCTATGTGTTTGGGCCGTTTGGGGTTGACACACTTGGGCCTTGGGGTCGGAGTGCTCATCGAATATTTCAGGACATCGCCAAGCGGTTGGTTGACTCTTCACGTGACTAGAGGGCTGGCCTATTTTTAGCTCAAAGAATCAGCATTGCCATCCCACTAACAGCGATGCGGACGAATTTTTTTGATGCCCAATGAGCTCCTGCCTTTTCTCTTTCATTTTTTTATTATATACTTGTTTATAATTTATATATATTTTAGTATTAGCTTGTAAATTTCAATTGCTGTGTCTTTGTGAATAAATCTCAAATATTAAAAAAAAAAAACTAATCTCAACATTGTCGTAAGTCCCAAGCTGCGCCCCGCGGTTTCACAAGCATAAGTGTTCAACGTGTGTGAATATCCGGATAAAACCGAACTCTATGTCCTAATACAGGTCATGATCTATCCATGTGCCAAATTTCATCCGAATCCGTTCAGCCGTTTTAGCGTGAAGGCGTAACAAACAAACATACAAAAATTAAACCTTTTCTCTCTATAATATTAGTTAAGAAAATAAAGTATAAAACTAAAAACATATTTAATTTCGTAACACAACTTGAAACTCAAGCATGCATGCCCAAAATATTCATTTGCAAAATATTCACTATTTTAGCGATGTGACAGTTGCGGTAATTAATCATGGGCAATTAATCATTGGAGGGAGAACTTCAGGAATAAGTAATTAGTGAAGAGTTCGAAGTGGAGTGGTAATTAAATTTATATTTCTCTTTGTCCTAATTAGATACTAAATGTTGTGAATTAATAATAACCTACTATTGATACATCTGTAACCATGTTGTTACTTTTTTAAATAAAGAATTTTATTTATTTATTGACACAACAGTGGAATATCTAACTCTGATACTGCATTTATCCAGAGTTGAGGAAAATCTCTGGTTGTTATGAACCCATTAATACCTTAATTAAAATTGATTTCTTCCGTTCGTCTCTTTGTCCATATTTACCTAAACAAGTATTATTTTCCTTTCTGATTGATATATCTTTCAGTTGATCGGTCTGTGTATCCGTAACCAAGAGTCACAATTTAAAAAAAAACTTTGTCATTTATATCGTTGTAGGCACAATCTAAAATATGCAATAAACAAATTGTTTATGTTTTAGCTATTATTCTATTCTATTCTCAAGAATACAACTTGTTACAACTTTCGTGGATTATTTTCATGATTTTTAATGGTGTTCGGTTTGTACTGGTTTGTCCTCAATAGGGTTGGTACCCTGGATAGAAATAATAACTCGAGGGTGCAATTCACGGCCAGCTGCCTAATCCCGGGGACCTTTGTAGGAGGTTCATCGTCTAACGGCGAGAGCCGCATGATTCATGGCCCTTTAGGACAGTCATGTTAAGTCAAAATGACTAGAAGGTGGTCATAGACGTAAGCACTTAACATGATTATGCGACTGAAGCAATACTAAAGGCTTTTTTCGACCTTGTAGCGACCTGCTGTGGAACAAGCTGAGGAGCATAGATTTTTTTTATTTATTCATAATAATTTGAATGGTTTTCCTATTTTTGTTGTCACTATGCAATATCATTATGTGAGCGAAGGCTCTAGTATCTATAGTATATAACCTCGTCATATTAGGTCCCCTTGAGTCGAGGACACATTTCATTGTCATTATTCAAACTCTAAATCAAGGGTGGCCTATTTTAACATTACTAATTATTTTTTGTACTAATAAAAAGATTAGGTTTATATATGTGTGTACATAAATGGTAAAATAAATAAAAATAGGTACTTACACTTATTGACAAACCAATGTGCTAAGTTTCATACAGATAAGCAGTTTCACATCCGTAGTTATTGAAAAATGTATGCCAAATTAAAGATAACCTAATATACAACGTGTAACGTTAAATGCGCAAAACCTCAGACACCCCAACTGATTTTTAATTCAATTGACCTATTTCAGAGAGAAAATAAGTCATAAAAAAAATTGTAAAGGTTTTATATGCTGTTTTAGTGTTACTGGCCACTCTGATCGTTTCTTGCGTCTGCGACGACGCCTTACCGAGGGAGGACTCGTCACCGGGCCGCTGCGCTGCGCTAACATTGGGTTGCTTGAACTATTAATAAATAGACACGGCGACGTTTTTAATGAAGATTTTTTGAAAAATGTGACCTATATTAAAAAGTTGTTCAATTAATTCTGCTCGTTATTCTGATCAAACTATTTTCAGGTTTTGCGCATTAATCGTTACACGTTGTACCTACAAATACCCATCAACTCGTCAATTCCCTACGTTCTGCATGTTCTCAATTCGAAACAACTGCAGCAGCGCCCCTTAATAGCACCCCTCCCCTTAGCCATATAAATTATACCTCCTATTTATCAAAACGCCAGCAATAAGGAAGGTCCTGACGTTATCATACCGTTTGCGAATCTTTTCCTAACAGAACCCGTGGTAGATGAGATTCGTATCTTTGCTCCGGAGTAATTGAGGCTTTTATTTGTAGAGACTTTTATTTAGGTAGTAAGTTTTTGTTTACATTTTTAATTTTGATTTATTATTTTATTGCTTGAGTACGTATAGTTTTTATTGTATTTGTTGGTATATTGGCGTGGCTAGCTGACATATGGCAGATAATTTAATTTAATGTTCTGTCTTGCAATGTTCAAGTATTTTCTAACTGAACAGACAGCCGTGCTGCTGGGGAGTTTATTGCTTCACTTCTTCTCCACAGCGAAAGCACTAGGAAGTGGTGAAGGGCGGGCGTTTTGGGGGACTGTCTTTTGTAATTTTGACGTTTGCAAGGTACTGATTCTCAGCCTAGTTTTAATAAATGACTTTTGATTTTGAATTTACTTTATCGTGCGGCATACAAGATATTTATTACTAAATGTTGACTTTTTTATTGATGTCGTCTCGAGTATTATTCGTTTTTGAGTTTTATAAATGGATTGGTTTTTATAGCTCGCAGCTTCGTCCGTGTGGTGGCCGGAAATTATCCCACGGAAACGTACTACCATACATAATACGTAAGTACATAAGGCATTAAGTCCGCCTTTGTACCTTTTGTGCGAAAAGCTTAAATAAATAAATACGTATAGAAATAATGTCCTAACGTAGATCATGGTAGATCTATACGTGTGCAAACCTTCATCCAAATCCGTTCAGGCGTGAAAAGGTCAGACAGACAGAGTTATTTTCGCATTTATAATATTAGTATCTCCGTATGAACTAAATTCACTGGAATCTTAAAAGTAAGACTCCAAGGAAAGATCAGAGTAATTACATAAATAGATTACACTGTCTAATACCTTTGTCTTCCGTGCACTGTCAGGAATTTCCTTTCAGACGTGTTGCGAGGTATGCTCACGATTAGGTACCATCGCATAACTAAATGTAACATAATCATCTTGAATGTGATTGTAGTACGTACAGTCAAACAACCTATTTGGTATACATACAGACAGCTAGCATGTTCTCAGCGTGTTGGGTAGTTAATTATCTTACAGCACACTCTTATGTAGTGCACTCTTATGGAGGGGCCCGTTAAATAATAACAGCCGCACAGGTCGATCTATCAGATTAAGCTACGCTTGCCACGGTTGGTCTGTGGATGGGTGACCATCTTTACATACCGAGATCCCTCCGTGCCTCGGAAAGCACGTTAAGCCGTTGGTCCTGGCTGTCATTCGTAGATCTTTGACAGTCGTTACGGGTAGTCAGAAGCCCGAAAGTCTGACAACCAGTCTTACCTAGGGGTATCGATTCAACTGACGAGAGGAGTTTGTCCCGACGCGAACACTGAAATGGAATAATTACATCTATTATTCATTACTATACTACGTCACGACATAATACAGCTCAATCAGGGTTTGCGTAATTAGATAACACACTATTGACGGACATTGGAGTGTGTCAAGCATATTATTATGAAGCGTTTATTGTCGTGGTAATGAACATTTTAATAGTCATAGCTAATGTTCAAAGTATTTATGCCAATCCGCACTATAACTCATGTACTTATGCATGCATTAGTAAAACGTCCTAGAAGTCACTCGATCGTTAACGACGCTTTGATTTGGTAACACAGAAACACTTGATGTAGGACTCATTCAATTACATTTCACTGAAACTACTGATAAGAGCCTGTCTACACAATAGGAATGAACGCCAGAGAGTACCGCTTGATCCTTTTCAAACAAACGATATTAACTGACAAGAGAAAGGACTGATGTTAGCACTCGTTCGCTATGCCGAAGGTGAAGAAACCTCACTACAATAAGAAGTCAAGTATTTCCCCAAAGGTCAGATCAAATTGAAACGTTACAACTTCATTAGATTCCGATTTAAAATGTTACAGTAATAATACTGAAATTGCTGTAATTTTCACGTCAGATTTCATTCGAAGTTCTGCCAACTCACGTTTCAGCAATTTCAGAGATTTGTGCATTATCTCCACGGGCAATACCAAGAGAAGATTGAAGAAAGACAAGAGCTTGAAGTATCCTATTCAAGTTATTGAATTTTATAATCCTCATTCTATATCTATTCTCCTACTCGAGTTTTGGAACAGAATTACTACACGGGAATTATTTCCAGTGACACCTAATGCACAAAAAGGGGAGAAATTCTTCACATTTTTAATAGCCTTCTATATACGACCATCGTAAAAATGTTTTATATAGGTGTATTGTAAGCTATTTTAGGGAAAAATCCTGAGGTTTGTGTCGCCCCATTCTGGGTCCCTTTTGTCTCGCTCGTAATGAATGTGGACTACCCTGCGTATATTCAGAATAGGGACACATTTATCTGTGCGATTTGTCTTTTAAACGATGTTATTTCGGTGGTGGTTTTGATTAGGTAAGATCGGCCAGAAAGATAATTTTATGTATAGGTATAATATGACAGTTTAGTAAGTTGTTTCATTTTTTAGATCCGCATTATAGTGAGGCTGTATTTCCTTATTACAATCCACTGTGCTGAAGTGCGGCTCGGAACGCCTACGTAAAGAAGGCTGCAGATGTTCATTCGGTAACGACTGAGCGTGGGAAGTTTACAACGAGAGAGAATATTTAAAGAGGTTGCAGAAAGTAAAAGTAAATTGTTCTCTTTATTGTAGTCGGGAAAGTGAGCGAGTTCTACGGCTACATGTGCTAAAGTATAAGAGCTCACTGTCTCATACACGAGTGTGTGTTAGGAAATAAAGTAACCCCGTGTTTAACTCTTCCTTTGTAACGATAGTAAAAACTATGTTGTAGTTGGTTCATCATCCGGTCGGGTAATATTGTAACGTAGGAGAGAAAACTTTGTTACCCAGATAACGTCTGCAAATAACTGCTAAGGTTCCACAGAGAGAGGGCAGTAAAATCTGCTGTTAAACATCATGAAATGAACACTCCTGATTGATCAACAGTAAAAATGGAACTTGTCTGTGAGGAAAGAATCTTAAAAACTGGTTACAACCTCCATTATCGTCGAAATATTATATATAATACAAATAGTTGTTGTGAACATAACACAAGTGAGTTTGGCAAAAGTTAGTTTTCGGACTGGACTACAAAGATAAAATATTACTCGTTTTCGGTTTGTACAGTTATACCTAAGTTTTTATATTTCAGGACCAGAATTTATTTACTTCACTATTTTATATCTACATTGTGAAACTACTTATATCTCAAGTAGCGTTTTCAAGTTGAACAATTAAAAAAAAATACACCTTTACATTAACAAGAGAAACAATAATAAATAGGAAATCAGAAAACTATATTATCAACAATAATCAAAGTTCAAATATTACAACAGCGGTTCACTAATGTTTTACCAAAACACCACTGACAAATTTTTACTTAAAGCAAACTAACACGAAGGGGATGAGGGGGGCTCGTTGGCTCACTTTGCTCGCTCACTTGAGCCCCCGTCATCCCCTTCGAACCTAACCTATCCGAATCGGTGTGCCCCAAGTACCGAGCTCGCTTCGCTCGCTCTTGCGTAATAATAAGTCAATATGTAGAACGTTTGTATTCTAAACGTTATTTTACGAGATAAAATGAAAAAAAAAAGAATGGTTTGTCAAATAATACGTTACTAAAAAAAAAGCATATCGGATAATTATTTTCATAAGTAAATCATTTGCCAAACTTGTTATTGAATAATTAAGAAATGACAAATTATGTTTTTGCCAATCGTTGCCTGTCAAAAAAAAAAAATTGTAAATTAATTTTTGGTGAACTGAAAGGACACCTACTTCACTTCGTAACCTCACTAAGAAACTACAATCCGATAAACATCATACTTGCCACTCAATTCGTAGACTGAGCTGAGCTATGGGCGAGCTGTTTTGATACTAAACTACCGGAGTTTACTACTTCAGTGAGTTTTAAGTCTTATGTCTTAAGGACTAAGCCAAATAACACCTCGAACTAAAACTCCGAGGTCAGATCGGAATATACACTATTGTATAATTAAAATGGGATATTAAATTAAAGGACTAACGAGAACAGCAGGGATTATTAAGTTACAAGCTGTTTGATTACCGAGTTGGTTTAGTTGTCACAAGCGACTGCTGAAAGTGGGGGTACTGGATTCTATTTCCAGGACGGACAAAGTGTAATTTAGCTTTTCAAATAGGAATTTTTTCGTGGCATATCGGAGAACTGATGAAATCTGGGAGTATTAAGTATACATTTCTGTACACTTTTGTCTACGCCTTCGAAGAATACAGACGTGATACCGTGTTATGTATCTGGTTCCCATGAACAATTCGTAGAACCCATTAGAACTTCTACGAATCTATGTGAAACGTACGTGGCTGTTGAACTTTATAATAAGTAGTCTAGCCTAATAACAATTAAATTGTACATCTGCCTAGCCTTTTCCCCAACTATGTCAGCTTCCAATCTAACCGAATGCAACTGAGTACCAGTATTTGACATGGAGCGACTGCCTAACTGACCTCCACAACCCAGTTACTGGGTAATACAATACCCTTTGGTAAGACTGGTTGTCAGACTTTCGGGCTTCTGATGACCCGTAACGACTGTCAAAGATCTACGAATGACAGCCGGGACCAACAGCTTAACGTGCTTTCCGAGGCAGGGAGGGGTCTCGGTATGTAAAGATGGTCACCCATCCACAGACCAACCGCGGCAGGCGTAGCTTAACCTGATCGATCGACCCGTGCGGCTGCTTAATTAGCTACGGGCCTCTCCTAATAACAATGAAACTGTTATAGTTGTTATATTAAAGTCCGAGTAAATACTTTTTACTAAAAAAAATTTGCATCTTGTTTTTCCTTACAAAATATTGCATACAGGATAAAGATGTCGTTACTCAGAATTATGTACCTGCGTTGGTGCTTGGTTCTTTCATGTAATTGGCAAATCAATCAAACAGGATTTGTTTCACACAAATAAATACAGAATATCCATTGAACTTCATTAAGAAGATGAAATTTCATGCGGAAAATGTCACGAGCAGGAGCTAGTTTATTAATAAAGGTTAATTAAATAATGGCTCTATTCACTGGCTCAGAAGCCTTAACAATTTCTAAACTATCTGCGTGAGAATATTGCTATAATAAACAAGTCTGACGTACGTATAAATTGGTGACCGCAGTGTTTTGTTTTAACAGCTAGAGAACGCTGCTCTTACATTCTTGCTTTTATGCACCCTTCCTTGAGAAGCATGTTTCATATTCAGGGCAATAGATCAATATTAAATTGAGGCATCTCATGTAGAAGTGTGCGTTACACTAATCTCCTAGCTGGAACCCCTATTGTTCTATCATCAACGAGGCGCTCTACGACACTGCACCCGACAGAAGTGATAGTGTCTACCTTGCCAAGCACAACACGATTAATATCAAAACAGAATACAGCAAAAAACACTTCCAAAAAAAAAACGCAATAAACGTCCCGTTATAAAATTTTAATTAACAATAAAACGGAATGAACATGATGAAGCCTGGCGTTGTTAAAAGCAATATTCCTCGACAAATGAATCACAAAACGTACATTGGTGGAAATAAAATTTATTGTTCAATAACTCTGTACATTTGTGACCCAGCGGCGATTACGGGTTGATCTTGGTGCCAGACTAGACACACCCCCGTCCTCTGTTCCCGAGTATTCAATTACGACGAAGATAAACTGTTTGCATGAAGTTTCTTGTGATAAGGAAGTCTGATAGTACGTAAGAAATAGTTGTAGAGCAAGAGTCTGTTGATGTTTGGTTTTCTCTCTTTGTACATTTTTTCCTTGGCTGGACAGATCTGATGTCTTTCCTAAGATTCTTTGTTGTTACAATTCATAATACATTCGATTGTTTTCACTTGCTTTCATTTAATTTCCTTGTTAGTGTACCAAGAACCATTAACGTTATTAAACGTCGACGAAAATAATTTCCTATTTTATATTTTCTACGTTTTTTAGAAAATCTTTTATGTTCTGTGCTCTTTTCAAGGCTTCTCTCTGTTATTAATCATTGTTTCTAGGAAATAAAATCGTTACAGGAAGTAATAAAGCATTTTTGCTCACAAATTCTGTAAATAAGTTACCAATATGTTTCCGAACATGCTTCAACAAAAGGCTTGATCATTTTTGGAATATTGTTTGTTCATAAAGTATTTTAAATCGGCATATTGTTGACTTCATCAATATCACAATCATGAGTAGGTATATTATCTAATGCTTATAGCAAATAGGTGTAAAGCTTGATGGGGGTAAGAAAGCAGGAACTCGACGCAATCTGGGCATCTGTCAGTGACACATAGGTTCTGATTAGATAAATGGATATCGATATAACTATACGAGGAAATGAGAAAAAACCAATGGGATTTGCGATAACGACTAGAAGATAAAAATATACTGGGAAAGTAGCGATGTGCAGTGCTGAAAAAAGGTTTACCTTGCTTGTATTTAATTTATGTAATCCTCTGCAAACTAGCGATCTATTCACTGATCCATTGTTTGTAACACGTAATAAAGCTGCATAGCAATCACTTTTTCAGTCTGTACTCTACAAAACTTTCAGCATACATCACTCCTTTTAGAAACTTTTCCTCTTGTACCATTTTATTTATAGCAACTCATATCGTGCTTACTCATACAGGGAACATAAATCTCCTAAGGCATTTCCCCCTCTCGGATGTGATTTAACATCGCCATCGGTATGTGGTTTCGGAATGCATCTCACGCCGTCCCTTGTTTGTTTGTTTGAGAACTTATTCTGATTACACTGGGATTCCGAACGCGACTAGATCACGCGTTCCTTAACCTCGTAACGCCCAATGTACAATGTATTGAACAAAGTGACATACAGTATTACACATTGCAAACATGCATTTAAATTAATTAATGTACATTGTAATGTACATTGGGCGTTTAGGAGAAGGTTTTGTTTTTAGTCTGGGCCGGAATGCCGTATGTAGCTTTGTTCAATACATTATACATTGAGCGTTTAGCTCATCTTGCGAAATTTTGCTTGGGCGTTACGAGGTTAAGTTCTCGTACTATGGGAATAGGAAATTGTATTTGAATATCTGCGGCACTATTTTAGTTCCTAGTATTGGATCATAAATGATCCTTGGAATGGTATGACCTGTTTCGCTGACCTACATACGGATGCAGGTGTAAGATAATGGCGCCGATTCCTTTGTTCACAAACTAGACTAAATTTAAGTTCAGTGCCTCTTTTTCTTTCTATTTCTTTTAGAAAAGGACAGAAGATATAAATATTACTTTAGTCCTGTCAAATTAGTCAGCGCCTGAAGTAAATTGACGTATTTTTAGTAGCCAATTTTTTTTATCAGGTCTAATCTTGTCTATGGAGTGTCATAATTTGACAGGACTTAACTAATATTTATCTTCTGTCCTTTTCTTAATGAAATAAAAAGAAAAAGATGCACTGAACTTAAATTTAGTTTACTTTGTGAACAAGAGAATCGGCGCCAATGTTACCATTGCCCAACTCATATCCATAGAGAGAGGAACGAGAATATATAACATGCCGTGGAATTCAGATTTTCTCTGACAAGACAAAATTATTTGTACTTATATTTTTTTTTTTTGCGTAGGTAACTAGATACTTTTAACGCGACTCCGATGATACCAAAGTTTCTTAATTATAAAAGCTGTAATGAGTTTTGGGAAAGTAATAAAAAACATAAAACGATATTACTTTTGCTTGAACAGAAAAAAAAAACTGGAAGCACGATGATACAGGAGTGGCGCTTCTTGTAATTTATGAGGGGTGCCTACGGTCGGTTGCCTGAGAAAAGTGTCCACCCTTCCAAACAGTTTATTCGGTTAGGTGAACACTTATCTGGGCATGCCAACTGTACATTGAGCACATGTGTCCTGTCTTTCTTAATGTCTTGTCGAAAGATCATTTTTCATTTAATAAATCGTTGCAACTCTATTTTCGGCTATTATTTATCGAACTACTCCTTCTCCTATTCATTACTCATTTCTTTTGTATGTCTAATACATGCTATATATACCTTTTCTACAATACTGGCCATACCTTTGTGAGGTTTTCTTGCTATAAGTATACCTATACAAAGTGGTACTGAAGACGAAGTCGTGATGCTATTGTATGGAGAAGTGACTAGATCTTTTTTGTACCCGATATTTTACTTAGGAAAACGCCACCAAAAATCTTGCACCCTAAAAATACTAATAACATACTACTCTAAACTTGAACACACAGCTGTTCAAAATACTTCTTATAATTAACAAACTTACTTAATGATTACCTAATGTTGTTTAATAGCAACGGATCTCATATACTAAGTTCGGCACTCCGGGAGTGAGGCGAGAAGTTACGACTAAATAAAAGTTTATGTATAGCATCGTTCTTCTTGATAACTCTATTCTGCAAAAAAACAGCGTGAAAACTTAGGTGTGAAGTAAGCTGTCAATAGTGTTGGTCCCTACTAGCATCAGGTGGAATGTCAGCTCACTTCCCCAAATTTTCGCCGTGAAATTTTTACAGAATAGATCGCCAGGGACTCTACTAACAGCGTCTGAACACGGTAATAATACCGACCTCACATGCTTTTCCTAGAATTTTCATATTATACATGATCATAACATAGTGGGTAGCAAACTGGTGGGTAGCCACTTATGCTTAAATGAATTAATAAATATAATTACAAGTAACCATGATAAAAAATACCATTCTGTTTTCATACAAATTTATTTAAAATTCAAGCAAACAATTTTGCAGAGGCGGACGTATTTGCCTTAGGCATTTTCTACCAGTTAACCAGAATTCCATCGATCTATAATTTATTATGCCTACAATGTGGAACGCAAATATGCATCGGCAGCCAGAAATGCAATGATTCTATGTATTATCAACGCTAGTTATTTAGTTAAACGCCGTGCAATTAGGCCTGTGTATACATATAAAAATGTACATCGCTATATCATAGCAGTATCTGTTCTGTGTCTGTGGTCACGAAGGGTTACTTCCTCACTTGTTGAGCGCTATTTTTCGCCGAGCTTAACAGGGCGTCTCCCCCCCGTCCCCCTCCCCAACGCCGTACGAGCCTAATTTGCAATTCCCGGGTCTCCGGCGCCACACCCCCTGCGTCTTCATACGACCACTTGCGGAAGACACCCTAATTCACTTGTTTCATCAAGTTCTGTTTGACAACATCTTCACACAAGCGAGCGTTTAATTGTTTGTATAGGCTCACGACCGACATTTATTTAAAGAAACATTATTTATTATTTAATTACTTTTTCTATATTCTGCTGCTTGACCGCTAAATTGTGACAGATGACACTCCTCGAGGTAACACTTAAATGTCTATTGCCCGGTCTTCGATGTTCACATTTAGGAATTCAAGCGGTTGGAATTAAAAAAAAAAAAACTTAAATGTAAAAAGTCCCACGCCTCCAAGTTGTCCTCATTTCGATCAAATAACTGAGACAGGTACTGATGGAGCTTTGGGGGAAAACATCATTATCCTAAGTACTTACCCAAATAAAACAAAAGAAAGTCGGTGTCTTGTAGTCATAAACATTTTATTTTGTCAACGTAAAGGAATATGTCGAGTGTAGGGATTTTTATTGAGAATTTTAAGTGGAGGAACTTTCTATTCTAGTTTAGGTAAGAAATATCGAATGTTCGTTGTTAGAGCTTTTTTGATTTGGGAAAAAGGGTCGCTATTCTAGAGGTATAACGAGTACCGGGCGGACCGAGGGACCAAAGAATACTAAGGTAAGGTATTAACTCCATTTCAAAGGGCCCAATGGTCCCACGTGTAATTTTGAGTGAGCACTCTTAAGATTTCCATTAGATTCGGACATAATTTCATATTGATAAAATTGAGATATCATTTTGACAGCAGCGGGGTGATTGCGTAATATACTACAGTAGCAATGCCTTTCACATTGACAACAACATTCATTGCGTTATTTACGTTGTCGAGCAGAATTTTTTTTCGAATATATGAGGCAATAGATTAGCAATATCCTTCAAATTGTGATTGAAAGTGTGTTACGCATTTGGGGTGCAAACATTCTGTTCATAACAATAACAATGGCAATGTTGTAGCAATAATAATGGTAAAAGCAATTACAACTAAGATAAGTGTTTCTACATATATGTAACTGGGTTGTGGAGGTCAGATCAGCCATCTCCGACTCCTCCCAGGTGGAAGCCAGCAGGCGACGGGTGCGGGGGTTTCACACTCGCCTGCATTGCACAGGCTTACACCAGTGCCGGACGGGAATGGCCAGGTGTTCCCGGCCCATCCCGTAGCTCCCCACCCGGGGGGACATGAAGGGCCCGCCAGCTAGGCGGGCATGCGCCGGGGGGATTATGGACGCAAAGGCTGAGCCGGATTCCCATGACCCCCCCATCAAGGCGATGAGGGAACACCGCTGAGTTTTAGTGGGTATACTGCCACTCTGGCAGGGAGTCCCACATACTCCGTTCCGTCCCCCGACGAGCGGAGATGCGTAATGTCATTTCTCAGCGAAAAAAAAAAAAAAAGGCAGTCGCTCCATGTAAAATACTGGTATTCAGCTGCATCCAGTTAGACTGGAAGTAAACCCCAACTTAGTTGGGAAAAGGCTAGGCAGATGATAATAAGTCTACTTGAACGATATTTAGAGCCCACAGAACCCTAAACAGAAAATTAAATTGTTCATTTGCGTGAAAACGGTAGGCGGTTAACAAAGATTACATCTTTCATTTTTCTCTTTTTTTGACACATTGTTTTTAACATAATTATTATGAAACCAGCGAGATATGAAATTAGTTGTGAGGATTACTAAACAAATCCTGCGGGATTACTTCTCGGTGCCTGTTTATTCTAATTATTTGCAAACATTTAATTTTACAGGTCTAATATGTTACTATGCAATCAAGATCAGTTATTGATATAAAACCGTCGTATTTTGCCGCCGACAGCAATTCGCAGAGGTACGATTTGATAGCATTCTTTATATTACTCCGTACGTATTTTCATCACGCGCACGCACTCATAGAAAATTTATTTCGTTTCATTATGACGGCCGTGCGTTTGGAACTTTGCAATAAAATCCCATCTACTGATGACAATAGGAGTAGAAGCTGTGGCATATATAAACACGTTTAGTGGCGATGTAACATGACATTCCAAATATGTTCGTCACCTTAAGGGCTATTTTTGTTTGCTCACTGCACAATATAATCTGCTTTACCGAGTCAGCATTATACTGGATGCTTTTTTTCCAGGCTCCAAATTTTTACAGGGTGTTCTACTCATGAATATGAACAACTTTCACTATGGGACCAACTCTGAGATCACGAAAAAAAAATCAGCTTTTTCATATATTTTGGTCAAGTAGGTATTGATTTTTTGTATTAAACAGAAGATTTTTTAAAATCGCGAATCCATTGATTCCTATGTTTGAAAAAAGTATCTGCTTTAAAACATAAATACCGCAATGAACGTGGGTGAACTTTCAAAATGAAACCCATAGCGATCAATCGTCATTTTATGTGTGTTACGCAATTACCCCGCTGACTTGATAAAGGATTTTTAAACTAACGAAGATGTAATAGACTACACTGTACCTTCGCTCCATTCACAATATCTCAGAGAGAAAGTTTGGGAAAACACGCAGAACACTTTATCCACTAACTGTAGGGATTTCGGGCGGGCGCAGCAACAGGCTAGCTTATAGATAGGTACCTCTTCTACAGGTATTGTCTTAGATTCTTACGTTTTTCTTCAGTGTGTGAAGCTGTATTTTGTAAAAAACCAGAACTGTAACAACATAGTTCATATCTTGTATAAAAACATATCGCACCTTCGGTAAGACAAGGGCCGAAGTGCTAATTTTCAAATTTTTCAGGTCTTTGTTCCTACAGGTAGAAAGTAGTTTTTAAGGCACTTTGGCATATTTAACTCATTTTCAGAAATTTTAGCACTTCGGCCATTGTCTTACCGAAGGTGCGATATACTGTTAACTTTTAGTTTTAATGAAATAGAGCATGTTAGCCCTTTATCGTATTATCACGCAACGGTCTGATGTTTCGTTTATTGTATATTGATTGGCAAATGCTATCGTTTTGGTGCAATCGGTACGCTTTATGGTAATAGAATTACAATTTTGATTCGGCCTTTATTTGATAACATGAACATGATGATTTATTGTTTAATATTTCTAATGTTTTGTCTGTGCTGTTGAAAGTCCAATCAAACTCGAAATTCGTTTAATTAATGAAATTTCGTTTTTTAATTAAATAAATGTGGATGCTTCACCTTCTGTTCTGCCCTCTTTATCCCAAAACATGCAGTCATGGTGACCTCAACGCAGCCACTGATGACACTGTGAAAGTGGCGAAGTATAGGGCAATAAAATTTGAAATAATGTCGTGCCAGCGACACGAAAAAAAGAAACCACATAAATAGGTGAAGAAGTATATTTTCAATAGATTTCCGAAATATTGGTGCGTTGGGTCGGCTGAAAAGTGAAGGCACGAAGGCGTGTGGATGGCGGCCGGGCGGGCAGGCAGCGCCACAGCGCCACTCGTCCTGCGATCGTCTCGAGCCGCGCACGTCCCGCGCCTCACCACGCGCTGTCCGCACACGCACTCAAACATTGCGCTGTGAACTCACTGGAACTGAACCTAGTATGTGCTAAGTGAATTAACGATTGCCAATATGAAGGGTCGTCACCAATTCAGGCGCAGATTCAGTCTGCAACCATCGTTTATGAAAGAGGATCATGAGGAGGAGCGGAGACCTCACAGGTGATCATATACCTTAATTATAATAAAATAAAAATATAATAAATACTAAACTAGACTAAGTAAGATTCAATCCTTCATCAAAAATATTCATAGGTTTTATTAACTTCGTAGCACCGTCTACGAAGGCGGGCGCGTCTCGTAGCACCTCGTAGCTGTTTTGTTTGGGTTTGCTACGTCAACTCACAAAATATTATTATAATAGTGCGCACCCAATTAGGAGCCAGAATATTAGATTCTCGTCGTTTATAAAGAAGAGCACACAACCTTTTATATGAAACGTTTGATAAAAGTTAATGTATTCTATAACAGAAAATTTGTTAAAGCTCTTGTCACAGTTTAAGATAATCTAATGGACGTGTTCGCGCACTTTATATCGCTGATAAAATATTAAAATAAGCGTCATATTTGGGCGTATCATTTATCGTTTGCAAAATGCGTTACGTTCATACGAAAAGCCACTTTCAGGGAACTCGTTATCTTAGAAAAGGGAAGGCAATTTTCAGCAATTTACCTTCGGCTCGACTTCATCTCTACAATGAATATTCTGGTAAGATCGCGACGGTACAGGATGTGATTTTTTGGTCACATAATTTCTATAAAAGGTTTCGATTTTAGTATATTTATTTTTTAAATTGTAAATGTAGCTTATTTCGCAACAATTCCAATTATGTTATAAATTGTTCAAAGATACACTATTTTAAATATTTATGCATATTTGAAATGTTTATCTGTTGATAATAACACAGAAATGCAAACAAATATAAGAATCAGAGTCAGTTTATAACATTACTAAGTAACTTTGGCCCGCGACATCGTCTGCAATCCAGGATGAAAAGTAGCCTATAGTCTAGGTCATGGTTTATCTGTGTGTTAAATGTCATCCAAAATCCATTCTCATTTTTGCGTCATTAAGTAACAAACATTCAAACTTTCACATTTGTAATATTAAGTAGGGTAAGCTAAACTTTGAAACTTTTTGAACAAATTTCAAATGTCTTAAGCATTAGCACCGTTTGGTTTTAGTGTTATAATTTGAGGCTTTTCTCACTTACCGTCTTTTCTATTCAGCCTAAAGTCCCTTTTTGCTGACCTTGTTTTAGTAGGTTTTATATTATCTCCGAGAAAAAAATAAGTACCTATCTATGCTTTTTAAAAGTAGGTGAGTATACATTACGCATAGCTAAACCAAAAAATGTATCCTGTTCGTTTGATAACGGTTGCAGAGCATATACCCTTAAGAAACATTTCCGGTTACTATTTATACCAAATTGAAAAGGCAGGAATAGCGTAAAATGAATATTACGATGTAATCTGTGTGTATATTGTAATAAAAAAAAATCGGAATAGGTTTACCCCAGAAAGTTATTAATTATAAGAATACCTACAAATAAAATATTGGGAACAAAAATAATAAAATAGGCTCGTTAGCCTATTTTATTATTTTTGTTCCCAATATTATATTCATGTTCACAATGCGGAAACAGAACGCTGTTTCCGCATTGTGAACATGAATAATGATTTGATCTCATATTTTACAATGCTTTGGTATATAGAACCGCTAAAATTGATTCTTTGGGACTTATTAGTTTCCTGATTTGTACTTTACTGAATAACTATCAAACGTTTTAATAAAATAATAATCATGTACCTTCATAAAACACAGTCGGAAAGAATAACATTTCATAAATTGAAGATGCTGCATAAGAAATCTTGATGCAGCAGGTCTGTACGCTTCTTCGAGATCTCAATTTAGCTTCAGCGCAATAAAACTTCTTTTATACCTATCTTAGAAAAAAATAAAACATCTAACGGGAAAGCTGAACAGACAGAATATCTTTTCAACTTTTGAATATATTCGATAAGAAGAAAATCTTTAGACTGGAATAGACGGTTTTAGAATATCTAGAACCAATTTTATTTTGTCTGATTTGAATAAATTTGCGAACAAATCCTTGTGGTGCGCATTTTGCATCTGCATCGACTTAACAAGTCAATTTTATCGCATTCCGAGACGGCATGATAAGATTTGTATCAATCTATTCAGTAGCCCCAAGTATTGCTTTTTCTTAACAAAAAATCTGCCTCTGCGACTTTATTTTATACAATTTATTGTTGGTTTATTTGTCTCAAAAAAGGGACGCAATTTAGAACCATTTATATTTACATTTTATTTTTATTAAGGGTATATACGAAGCCGTTTGACCTGCCTCGAACCTTTTGCAGTACAATACGTGATGCGTCAGCATTTTATACATGGAAACTATCCGTTTTATGTGTGAATAAAACGCGGCGTCGACGACGCACCCCCTTTCAGTACGCGGGTAGTTTGACACTTACTCACTGAACCGACATTATAACATTCCATACCTCACACTAACTGATACGATGTGTTCGATTTATATATTTCTTTGAACAACATATACACGTCAGAAAATATGTTTGTTTGAAAATAATATTTTCTTATATACAAAGCCACCATCTTCACATAAAGAAAATGTCCACATTATAATGTTTACCGAATGTCACTCCATATCAGGCACGCTGTACGCCCATTTTCCCTGTCGCGCATATAGCGCTGTATTTATTACTTTCCTCCTTTTTCCTGGCTGAGTACAGTTACGAGTCCTACTTACATAATGTGTGAGGGTGTTACTCAAATTCCGTAACATCTCTCGGATTTAAAAACACGATAGTTGCGAAAGGGTTTCTTGGCTTTCGACCGACATAAAATAACCATTTGTAAAAGGAGTAATTGAACCATGTTCTCGGTTATTGCCTGTGAGGTGTGGCGGAGCAATGGACGCCGTAAATTATGAATATTATAGCCATTACTCGCCAGACGTATTTAAATCTCACAGGGTCGGTAAACCTGTTAAAGAGTATTAAATATTTTCTATTTTCTATTGGTTTCTGAAAGCTGTAACTATTATACAAGTTATTTAATGTTGTTTTATTAATATTAAGTGCTAATTTTTGTCCCCCCTGCCAGTTAAATGGTATATATAACGAAGTTAAAAGGAAAACTATCACAGCTAAGTAGGCTTTACAAGTTTACGAGTAATAGTCGGCCAACTTACATTTGCACAATGTGTGGGAGAAAATGATTTTCAAGTACAATGTTTAGTTTGTTTTTGGGATAAATTCATTCCAACTACGGAACCCTTCATTGTGCGTAGTCCGACATGAACTTCGTCAGTTTTTATTTTTTATAATCTCTCTCTTTTATCACTCTTCTTCCGAGGGCCACAAGCTTCTAAGATAGGGATACAAATCCCTATCTTAGAAGCTTGTGGCCCTCGGATGTCACCTAATGAACAATTTGCATTTGCATCTGACCTTTGTAAAAAACACCGCACCTGCTAGGATCCTTTCAAAATCCTTTTGCCTCATTTACGTTCATACATCTGGTCATACACGCACGCCGGTCGCGAGTACTACGCACCTGACGTTTCTGAAGAACATCAAACCAATAAGGTTACTACAAGTCCTCTTAGGGCGTGCCCTCCCGGTATTTTCACTCACCTTATTGACATTTAAAAGTGTTTGTACAAACCTACTTACAGAAAATAAATCATTTATCATTTATAAATATCTTTTGTTAGTCGTCTTTCTTTAAATCGACGGCACGGTTGGCGCAGTGGTTAAGCGATTGACTGCTGCGCTGCGTGTCGCGGGTTCAATTCCCGCACGGAACAAATATTTGTAAGTATGACCTACAAGTAGTTGTTCCGAGTCTGGCTGTTTGTGTATGTGAGTTTAAATGTTTGTAACCCACGATACAGGAGAAATTCCTAGTGTGGGGCAACGTATCCTTTTTACTCAGAAAATTTTTCTGGGTCATGCCACGTTGTGCTCCTTAAAAATCCGTAAATAAAAAGCTTTTATCTTCAAAATTAACGCATATAATTTCGAACAGTTGGTCACAATCGCATATGTAGCACCATTTACTTAATTTCCCGCATTTACCCTCCTTTCCATATCTTCATCAATCTTTCCAGCCCCGTAAACAGACTCCCCAATTATACTAACTCACTTACGTGCTCACTCATTTAATTAGTTGATATTTATTTGTATTTCGCATTGAAAACAAGTGTAGGTACACAAATACCGAATAGACTAGAGTTCATTGCGTTTTCAATTTCCAGAAATAGAACTACTATCAAAGCTAGAAATACTATCCTTTATCACCATGCTTTATTTTATTGGACATCGGTGTATTTCTATTTCTGTTCAATGTCACTTTGCATTGATTTATAACTTAATATATCACAGCTTTTTTTTGTTAGATTGTATAGAAAGCCACCGAACATTTCAGCCTTTATCAACTTACACTATCTTGGAAGCGAGATAACATTGATAACAATACACATTCATACATACCTATACAATGTATTATGCGCCTACATAAAGTACCATAGATAAATAAGATTTTTGCGAGCCCTTGTACCAATAATTAGGTAGTAGACTTTAACTTCGATGAAATGAGGTGTTATTTATACATATACCAGCAAAGGTTGACCTTTTGTGATCATAGTAGATGAGTACATATTTATTTCTGGAGGATTCGCAATATTCTTCTTAATTTAGCGAGTTGTGCTAGAAAAACTGAAATAAGAAGCTGTACTATCAGCTATTCCCACTGACTCATGAATTAGTGATGCCTTGTTTGGAAATTTCCAAACTAACCAGTAGTATATTCTTAAAAGAAGTTCTCCTAACAAATAGGTACTGGAGAGAATATTTTGTGAATAACCTTTAAAAGAAAAGAAGTGGTGTAACCTTTGGTGATACTTTGCAAGGTTACTCCCTAAGGCCGTGTTGGAGATGATAACGTTACTGCAACCTACTACACCGCCCATTGTCATTTCATGCATGAATTCAAAGATAAAATAGTTTTACGGACGTTTGCACGTTTTTAAAAGAGGGCTGCATTATTTTAGAATACCTACCTAATCTATTTAGAATAACTTCTAAAAAAAAAAATTGAAATCTTTAATTCGAGCATAGATTCATTTATATCTGGTTAGTAACATTCTCCTTAAAACTAAGTACTAGTACTGTTGTCTCTACTAGCTTTTCTTTCCAAAGATTCTATTATGTATTCTTTTAAATACAGTGTTTTATGCGATATACCTTTTGAAAACCTTTAGTTTTTGCCACTAACACTTCCGCAAAATATTTTCTGTTCCTACACACACATGCATGCACACAGTCATGTCGCACTGCTGCGCAAAAACATCCCTCGATTAAACTTCTTAACTATATAAAACTTTCTGCTCTTGTCGAACAATAATTTGATAAGTATACCCATCATAAAAGAATAAGTTTTATGGATCATTATTCCGCAACATTACATAGTCTGGCTCTTTTATTCTTAAACACGTATACGAGTAAGTTTCTTCTTTCAATAAATTTCTATTTGAT
Source organism: Eremobia ochroleuca (assembly GCA_949629135.1). Lineage (NCBI taxonomy): Eukaryota > Metazoa > Arthropoda > Insecta > Lepidoptera > Noctuidae > Eremobia > Eremobia ochroleuca. The sequence continues at coordinate 14,732,339 of OX451396.1, forward strand.
ACAATACATGGAGCACACCCAAAAAAGTCAGTTTTACATGTCTTTTATGAACAAATCGATTGTCGAGGAGAGGTCGATATTACGAGTTGCAATAACTTCACTTGTTTTCATATATCTGTATCGCTCTCGGGTTCGATAGACTGTATTTATAGCAGATTATGCCAGTTTATTTGATCAGCGAACATTGGTTTAGTTAGTCATATGCTTTAATTAACTTCAATGTTTGATGAATGGTTAAAATACTCGTTAAATACTAGTTTACATAAATGCGTTTATTTTACTTGCGGATGTTTATTTTACAAACTAATTTGCATTGTTAGTATTGATCTTATAAACATTTTTGTGTACCTATTGGAATAGCTTTCAACTTGAACTTAAGTTATCGTTTTATTGTTTATTTCTAGAATAGAAGATCCACACCTCGAACCTATACTCTGCATTTGCAGACTATAATCAGTTCCACACTATCGCAGCTCTTAATACAACAATATCTTTCCGATTTAATTTACGAATATGTCGCTGTTGTCTTACCCCAATTTTTATTTCCCTTTGAAAACAGTGTGCTGCAGGCAATCTTTCTAAATTGACACATTGTACAGGATTTCACATGGAATGCTTCAGTTGCGACGTGTCTGTTGGATGATCGTAGCCCTTAGTTACCTGCTCCAAATTGCCACTAGGGGACGCTTTTAAGTCCAAAATCAGACATGAAACAAAATTGTACAAAAAATGTCTGGCGCGTACTTTGACGTCGAGTGCCTTTGAAATGGCTTTTTTCGAAACGTCACCGGAATGTCAAAGGGAAAACGTTTTGCGAAGAATACGTGGAGGAAAATCGTATGTCTATTTTTTACTTGTTCAAGCTTATAAATTAATGTGCGGCGTATGTTAATGTTAGTAGATAAGATTGTCTAATTTTCGTTTCTGGATTTTATTTTTATCATTTCATTAATAAGATTGTGATCGTTCATTTAAAAAGAGAAAGCATTCCTTCATCTTACTGTTACACTTCGTATAGACACAGTAGAAATAAGAATAGGAATAATCTAGCCTCGGGTCACCCTAACTTCACTTTGATAAGTCAGTACATACCTACCTACATTCTTGTCCAACGCGACTCTATTGAAAAAGGTCACAATTTTGCCGAAAGGGCCCATCTCATTCTTATTATGATAGCATAGTAACTTTTTTTAAATAGTGTTAATCTGTACTGAACTACCAAGCTCGTTTACATCATCAATATCAATGAAATTTTAACAGACTTTAACTACAAACTGGATATGGATTGATAATAACGATTCATTCATTCTTTGACGTTGATGGCTCATCAACGTCGCCGTCGCTTGCAGTTTCCCGCCATTACAACTTACCCATTACAGGATCATAATAATTAAACAACTCTGATTTATTTTTCACAGAAATACTTGTGGGTAAATAATAAAATACTGCTGGTTTTGGAACACGTGTAAAATGTTTCTGTATTGCTTTTGTGGGCAGTTAAAATGATGCTACTTTATTTGTTTATTCATGTTGTTTTTTGGGTACCGTACTCAAAGGACTATTACTAGGCCTCCACTGTCTGCCCATCCAGGCGCTGTCCGCCCGTCCATATATCCGTCTGTTCGTCCGTCCGTCTGTCTGTCTGTCAGTGGGCTGTATCTCATGAACCGTAATAGGTAGACAGTTGAAATCTTCACAGATTGTGTATTTCTATTGGCGATATAACAACTAATAAAAATTAAATTAAATTAAAAATTGAAGGGCTTTTGCCTTGTGGTACGGTCGTAGGAACCCTTCGTGTGCGAGTCAGACACTTATTTGGCCGGTTCTTACCACTTCGGCGTATTTTATCCGATGTTAATTGGATGCCTTTATCAAAGGAGAAAATGACCAATTCTCCGATTTTCGCTTGAAAAATAGTCTCTTTTATTAATTAGGTACTAATCTTACCAAAGTTATGAGTAGGTATTAAAAAAAAAAGTCACGTTGACCAATATTAATTTATACACTCGCGATCAAAATAAACTTCCAGGAGACCGAAATTCTCTAGTTACTTCTGTATAAATTATTTACCTTTCTCAGAATAAAGAGACAACACTAATCACAGCTCCTTACAGAAAAGATATCTAACTAAATCATTTATATTCACAACACAACATTTCGACTTTATCTAGCTTCAAAATCCCTAGATAAAGCGAACTCGGTCATTGTTTTAGTCTAGCATTCCAAAGCAAATCTCCAGGATAATAGTAGCCCGGAGCGAACGAAATGAATGAAATGAACGATCTGTGAACCAAATAAATGTTGGACCTCTGAGAAGACGTGACAGGAAAGCTCATTACTAGCAACTGTCTGAGGTATTTGAACCTACTAGGTATAAGAAATTATAATACAACTGTACATAGGTAATAGGTAATACGGGCTGGTGTCCGCTACTCCATTGCTATAAAATGCACAGACGCCAGCACATTAAGCTACTACAAACTGTCAAGTTTCTTTAATAGATTTTCAACTTTATCGCGAAAGCATTAGGTTCAATGTTAATTGAAAATATTTGTCAGTTTTGGGTGGCTTGATGTGCTGACGTCTGTACATACAGGGTAAACAGATACGTACTACCTTTGCAGCTTGTGACTTAGTTCCCATACAAACTTCAACCCCGCTTGAGCCACTCTGAAGACTTTCAGAAATTCGTTTAGTGTTTCTATAACCCTAAATGTTTCGTTAGCTAATTTAATTTAAACCCTGTACAGTGAGCTCACAGGCTACACACCAGCATTTTTGGTCTATCGTGGTCTCTCACTACCACGATGCTGATGTAAAGGAAATCACACTAATATTATAAATGCGAAAGTTTGTGAGTATGTGTGTTTGTATGTTTGTTACTTCTTCACACTCAAACGGCTGGACCAATTTTATGATTCAATTTGGCACACAGATACTCGTAGTTTATAACCAGGATTAGCAGATCAATCAATCAACTCAGCCTATCGCAGTCCACTGCTGGACATAGGCCTCTCCCAGACTGCGCCACAGCACCCTGTCCACCGCCTTCCGCATCCAGATAACACATAGAATACTTTTGTCCCGATATTCTTACGGGATCGAGACTTATGTGGGTGAAACCGCGGGGCGCAGCTAGTAGTTTATAAGCCAAGGGACCACTACGCAGATAACTTGGGTGTCATCAAAATTGGCTGTATCAAACATATTCGATAAGTCACAGTCTGACATAATTGGAACGGGACTGGTTTATTTTGTATCTAAAAAAAAAAACTATAGGTAGACAGCATTTTTTCAAAAACGCGGTAAGGCTATAAGTATTTTATTTTTCATACAGATTTCTTTTTATATTCGTTAAATTTAGCACTTAATAACTCCTTCGTAATCGAAAATCAGTTTCACACTTGACAACAAAGAGTAAGGAGCCCCATTTCTCCTTGAGGGCGTCATGAAAGGTGATTAAGACGCTTATCCGATGGACATCCGCGATAACACATGCTGGGCTCTGATAAAATCATTTCGCAAAAACTGTTGTTATTTCTTAAGCTTTGTCGGTAGACAAAAGTCGTTATATCTTGCTTGAATGGGACTGGCTAGTAGTGACGAGTTCGCTTATGTTACTAGAAGTAACGCAGACAGTGACTGGAAACAAAGACATCGTTAGGACGCAGGGGCGTAGCTACCGCCGTATCAGCCGTATCAATGATACGGGGCCCCCGTGCTACAGGGGCCCCTAACGCGTGTAAGCAAAAATTAGTAAAATGTTAGTCACTTAATCTCGTGCTTCCCGGGAAAAAAACATATAAAAAAAACTGTCATACGTGCCTATAGAGTTTTCACTTCAGAAATGACAAAATTCTAAATGACAATTTCTAGGAGGAAGCGATAACTTATAATCAATAAATATTTATTTTAATTTAATGCAAGCATTTTTGTTTCTTTTGTGAGAAATCTTTACCCTTCAATTGGGCCCCCCAACTAATTTTGATACAGGGCCCCTCCAAGGCACGCTACACCACTGTTAGGACGATTGTATTAAAGAAAATACTAGGTGATATTAACACAGTTCTCGTCAGTGTAGACTTGTAGAGCACGACATCGTAGTCTACGAACATTATGATAATTATATGGCCATCGACACACTATAAAGATGATTATAATGACAACATACTCTGCCTTGCTGCACGATCTACTATACTTACGAGTCTAGCTCCCGTGGTGATAAAAAGATTACCAAGTCTGTAAGGTTGATTACCCAGGATCCTCTGTAAACGACGCAGATAATTCTGAACAACAGGAAATTCATACTATGGACGATTTATCACGAAGCCAATGAGTCTATTCAAAACTCCTAAAACCACTCGAGCAATTTCAAAGGTTAGGTAATTTAATTCAATGTAAAATTTACGTTGCGTCTGAATTTCAAGTTGTCTGTAGATCGTAATAAACCGACTTATCGATCGAGGCCAATCGCATAAACTGCCCTAATATCTTGCTAGTGCTACGCAGTGGTTTGTATAACTCGGTCGGGAGTGAGCCGTAGTAATCCAACTAACTATTACTGGATACATATCCATCACGCTACTTCGCCTCAACTGGAACTAGACCTAACTCGGAGTGACCTACTATGTCAGACTTGATTCCTTGTATTTAGGGTGATGAACTATAGATTCTAGCTTTTACACCCTAAACCTAACCTAATAACCTATAATTTCCCTGTGGACTTGCCCTTAGGGATCAAAAGTTAGTTACTCGTAGGTACAGCAGTTAAATATTTTACATGGCTAAAATGTATGTCTAAGTGAAATCGTACAAATTAAATATTGGAATTTCAAATCTATTGAAAATGCCTTTAAACTGATTTTATTGAAATTCATCGCGAAATAAAAATATACCTTAATATTAATATAGTGGCTAGTCGTTGCCTACGTATCTATATTCAGCTTATGCAACAGAAATTTCATGAAAAATTATTATACTGGACGAAATCCCAAATTAGAGATTATTAAAGTTGTAACTGCAGTTTAAAACAGTGTTCTCAGTTCTGTGTGTTTTTTTATCAAAAAATAAAAATCTTACATATTGTCTGAATTTTCTTATTGGGTACTCTATCGCCAATTTCATTGACTGCATTACCTACAGCTTTAACTTCACATACAAAAACACATCTAATAAATCAATGGCATATCGGTCACTGATAGGTAAATTTAACAAGGTGGGAGGGGTGACAATACGACGATAAATGAAAATTCGTATATCCTATGACGTTCCCAGTCTGCTTACAAAAAATCTGTCAAATATAACAAGTCACTATAGTTAGTCAAAGATAGGAAAAACTTATTGTCAGCCCATGACTACTATGTATTTCGTTTGTTTGAAAAAATCACTGTTCTATTTTGATGTTAGAACTTCTTCGATAGTTTCAAAATACTCCCGTGCATTAATATTACCTGCCACTGTTTTCATTAACTGTCGTGTTATCGTCTCAAATACTAAGTCGTGTCGTGGTCTCAAATACTAAGTCGTGTCGTGGTCTCAAATACTAAGTCGTGTCGTGTCGTGGTATCTTGTTTCAATCATTCAATTCAACACATCCTTGACTGATTAAATTCCAAACATTTATCTAACAATTCCAAAATGCAGAATACACTGAGATGATAAAATTAATTGAATAACTTAATCACTAGATTGTGATTTCGTTATAAAGCTATGTCAATGTCAGCTTGAGTTTGGAAATATTTGATTTCTCCGTTTAAATAGAATTATTTCTTGTCAGAACAGATTTTCGTTTCTTTTGTTTAAAGGTAGGTATGGTTAAAAAGCGTCAGAAGCTTTGTGTATCAATTTTAACACATTTTTCGTAAAACCTTTACGCCTACATCAATGTCTTTTGTCGCTACCCGCACTAATAGAACTCAATGAAGCGTTTATTAATGATCTTACGTAAACTTAAATATCATGGGCCAATGCCAACACCTTGTTACTTTCAGTACCGAAGAAAATATAGGGTCTTTAAACTTTATCTTTTCTTCTTTAACGATGAACTGACCTAAAGTAATGTAAGTAATGTTCTTATAACGGTTCATTACTTTTTCGGTGTAGGCACGAACAATGTTTTGTTAAAACTTTAATGCTTTTATACAAAAGTTACAAGAGTATTGACCGCATACAATTTTACAGTAACTCTTTGAGATAAAGTTTACAGACTGGCACAAGTTCAAAAGTTGAATACAATTTATTTTATGTCTGTATGGCTTCCTCTGTACTTCCTGGCCAAGAGAAGCATTTACAACTGTTTCATTATTCCGGCCTTTGGGCTTTGCTAAACTTTTCGAACTTACATGAAAATATGATACAATATATTTTGATGTAGCTTCAAAAAGCTTTAGACTGAGCGCATTGTTTAAACTATTATTTGTTAAAATAACAATTATCTTAATTTTGTTAAAGGCTGATTTTTCCGTCACCAGATAACTTTTATTCGAGGAATAAAATTGACGATTGACAGTTTTTGTATGAAATAACTGTCAAAGTTATCAGATGATTAAAAAATCAGCCCTTTATTCAATTTTTTCTCAAAAAATATAATGAATTCAATTTTTTCTCAAAAAATGTCGGACCCACAGGTACTAATACCTGTGGGGCCGACATTATTGTGGAAACAAAAGAATTAGGTACCTTAATGCCTTCGTCGGTCGTATTTGCACAATTTGAGATAACATTGGTATCTGTATGGCGAGGGACGCCGGTGCTGGGAAATACGGGACCCTTTCGTTTTATGTGGATAATCAACAGATGTTATCGTTAGGCACTCTTAACGAGCTCAAATACGTTTTTATCCGTTATTAAATGCTAATGTCTCACGAGATAAGAATATTTGGATTTTTACGACCTTGTGCATATTCTCTTCAACTTTTTTTGGCAAGTATCGTTATCCCGGGATTTGGTACATGAAGAATGAAGTTCGCTTGTACCTATAAAAGCTTCTTGCTAACAATGGACTACATGAGCTTAACGAATTATAAGATACTCACTCTGTATTAACAATAACATCTTAGTAAACAGTTTCAACAATAATTACGTGTCAATCTTTCGTGATTCGGAAGTCTGTTTGAGATTACAAAGAATCTTTTGGTTACTGATTCCGAATGTTTGAACAATAAAACACTGCATTAAAACTGACAGCTGTTGACTTGTGTTATTACCTATTTTGTACAATTTTTCTATATTTCCTTAATTTACTCCAGAAAGTTGTTGTAAATATTAGCGCGATCTTCATTTCCTTGCCTTGCATGTTTACAAAGCAATTGAGATATATTGTAATATACATTACATTAATTATTCATTGGTACGAAGATACCTACCTAATATAAACAGGAAGATAAGTGTGGAAGCCTTATTAGAGTAAAATTTTCATATAAAAGTCCAAGTATACCTAACTCTGACATCATCCTTCGGGCTCTTGTCACCGTCTGCCGACCGCTGGCACGTGACCATGCGAGGAAGCCAGATGGAATGGAAGTTGGATAGGCCTTTGGTATGGGATACAATATGTGTCGACACTCTCGCGCCATCCCATCTTCCTAGCACGGGGAGCTGTGGTTGGGGCGGCTGCTGCTTATTGGGAACCTATGTCTTTGAGCCTTTTGGGTCCGAGTACTCATCGCCAAGCGGTTAGTCGACTTTTTACGTGACCAGATGGCTGGTTAATTTTTAGGTCAAAGAATCATCCTTGCCTTCCAACGTGGCAACGCTGCCAGCCTTTTGGGCACTTTTCCCACTGACAGTGATGCGGACGAATTTTTTAATGCCAAATGAGCTTTTCCCTTTTTTTTCCTTGTATACTTGTTCATAATTATATTATTAAAAGATATATTTTAGTATTAAATTATATATTATATTTAAGATTACATATTACGAGTCCTTAATAAAAAAATATCTTCTCTGTAAATAATGAATTTCAAAGGTTTTCAATTTAAATTCAAATTAAATTACCTATATGTAACAGGTGTTAAAAATGGTTCCGAACTCATGTGTAATATTGTAGATGTCTGTCTTAAGTTAATTCATAACAAACTTATTGCTGGCGGTAACACTCTCGCGACAACCGCAAAGTTTGGATTTATGTGGAACTGAAGTAATTTGGTCTTGGAATTCATAAACTATTGTAACACGTGTTAGGAATCACGCCCCTTTGACAAGCAAATATCCTTTGCGGGAAATGAAGCACATCAGATACATCAGTTTCAGCCGTTAAAGGCAATTGTTCGGGTGTTAGTTTAAAAAGAACTGTAATAAGGCATTCAAACAATTAGTAAGGTACGGCTTTAATTAATATTTCAATGAAGTGTTTTCTATTTCATGATTTAAAATAAATAGTCAAATGGCCTTACAGGTGGGTAAATAAGGTGTGCTCACATAAATACATTCAGTCGTATTTTTTAACGTTGGTGAAAATACTGCTACAAGATAATGGAATAAGAACCATGCATTGTATTAGATACACATAATAATAATAGTGAAAACTTTAAATGGTTTCATAAGAATCTGTTGAGGGACCCGTGGCTAAGCTACGCTTGCCGCGGTTGGTCTGTGGATGGGTGACCATCTTTACATAACGAGACCCCTCCGTGCCTCGGTAAGCACGTTAAGCCGTTGATCCCGGCTGTCATTCGTGGATCTTTGACAGTCGTTACAGGTACGGGTAGTCCGAAGCCTGAAATTCTGACAACTAGTCTTACCAAGGGGTATCGTATTACCCAGTAACTAGGTTGTGGAGGTCAGATTGGCAAACGCTCCATGTAAAATAGATACTGGAAGCCGACCCCAACATAGTTGGGAAAAGGCTATGCAGATAATGATAAGAATCTGTTATCATGTTTGTTGCGCAGACTCCAAATAAATTAGGATAAGGGCGAGAGAACGATGAAGAATCTCTTGTCAGTTACATTACATTGCAAAATAATCGCTAACGGTTAATGCTAACCGCAATGTAGTTAGTCACTAACAAATGATTTAAAAAATAAACAATACAAAAACGGCGCGTTTAACTGGTAATCCTGTAAAAGTGATAACATTTTCCAGCGTGTTGTTCAGCGAGATTGAAAATAATCGACGAATCATTTTCATTCAAATTGAAAATACGGAGCTGTGTTTTTTCGTAATCGATTCGTTTATTTTATACTAGCGACCCGCCCCGGCTTCGCACGGGTGCAATGGAGAAACACTGATAATTTTAGAGCCATTATTTCTCGTAAAAAGTATAGGATAAAAAATGGTTATTGTGGGTTATCCCTAAGAGATAGACATATACCATCGCGGACTTTTTTGTAGACCTTTTTAAGGTGTACAGTAAGCTTCAAAGAAACCGGACCCCCCTTTGATGATGATATCATACGTTTAAGTTTTTCGTACTGTAACGTAAATGGCGTGTTGGTCTAGTGGTTTGGACTGCGGCTTAGCAATTCGATGGTCACGAGTTCAATTCCGCGGATGAGATTTAATTTTTTCTTTTTTTAGTTTCTTTAATAGTTGATTAGGTGATTTTCGTAACTTTATTTCAGAAAACATCCATATTTAAGAAAACAAATGTGAAGTATGAGGTTTGTAAGAACAGCCAGGCATGTTGCATAAACAATATTCATTTATTTCATTAATTTAGTTAATAGCTGCGACACAGTTTCTAACTAATGCAGCTATTTACGTACGCAATCAAATTGTAAAATGTATTTTTGTTCCAATAAAGATTATTATTATTATTATTATATTATTATTATTATTAATTACATTTCTAGGAATCCACATATAGAGTTATTACGAGTATACAGTTTTCTATCTGTGTTAAATTAGGGTTATTTACTTAAAATATTAACTAAATACAAAATATATACCCTGGATGAGGTGTAGAACGTTTAACATTAGATAACGGTTCGTTTATAGATATTTCTAGTAACATAACTACAATATCTATTTATTCAAACTTGTAAAAACATAATTTTTTTATACTCTGTATGATCTTATGGGAAAAAAAGCCTGGTTAAAAAATGAAATGTTGTCATTTGTGCCTGTGAATTACAGAGGAAGAACCAACATGCTAAACTATAACAGTATAGCAATATACATCTTTCTCTTTTATCACAATTTCTGATAACCCTTTTAACACAGCATTAGAAAAGTATGTGAGGTCAGATGGTGCATCGTTAACACATTACAAGACTACTTGTAAACAAGAGTAACTGGATTCATAATAGTAAAGGTTGTTTATTTTTGATTAACTACGAGATAATGATCCCACAAATATTGGGAATTATTAACACTTGCTCAAACGTTCCAATGCAATTTTATCAGATAAGTTACACAAACAATCTGCCGAGTAAATTGTCTATTAATAACGCAGACGATGGCAGTCACTGTCTATCACTTCTTGAAGAATTTTCATGCCCGAAACCATATTGAAGCTTGCAGCACTATTTCGAATTAGTTCCCAGGTTTTGTGTGTCCCAAGGTATCGCTCCGATTCATTAGTGTAAGCAGTTGGGTGAGATCGCATTTCACATCACAAGTCGCTTGATACCTTTGTATCCATCTACGAACTATTTTTCTCTGTACTGAAAACAATAATATTAGAAATACATAAAAAATCCACCTTGTAAGTAATAATGCAACATGGTTGTAACAATAAATATATGTGTATAACGTAAATCTTACCGTTAAGCCCACATTTCTCGTGCTATTTTCTTTATGCTTTGTTCCTGTTCCCAGAGAACAACAATTATTTTAGCCTTCAAAAAGTTGTTAATCGCACCATACTATCGGTTAATAGAATCAACTGTTCAAAAACTTCGTAAATTGGATAATTTTACGACGAAGACATTACACACAAGCTGATCGGCACGAAAACGAAACGATTTGAAAAAGAATTATACCCTCAATCACAGTTTAGTAAATAGGGCGAAGAAGTATTCTAAATTCAACCTTAACTCACAGTTCATACAGCAGTTAATTTTCTGAAGTAAAATGACGGTAGTGCAACAATCGGAATCAAGCACAATCTGTTCAACCAAACAAGAAATCTATGCTAATTTCAACCTTATCTTTTAGTTAATTGAAGAGTTACGTATTGCATTTTGTAAAACAAGGTTGTGGACGGTAGGTGTATCTCACGTGGTGGAAGTTGAAATTTAAACCTTAATGTCTAGAAGATTAGACCGTTATCAAACTTGTTCGATAAAAGGAGTAATGCTATTCGAATTTTCGTTGAGATTACTAACTGAGCCAATAGCCTAATGGTATAAGGCACGGTCTTAATGATCGTCTGGCGCCTGGTGATGCGGGTTCGTATCCTATACGGCACGTAGTGTCTTTTTGTAAGTTATTCTTGGTATACGGTTCGGCCAGAAGTCGAAAAAAATACCACAATACCTAATTATTAAAAACATACAAATAATATTTGAGTCGGATCGGTGGATGCTCGGGCAGAGATGGGTGCGGTGCGGGCAGCGGGGAGGGAGCTGCTCGGGGCCAGTCACGTGACGCACCCGCTGTCGCTTGAGCGATTATTCTTTAAGTCTTGGCGGGGTTCGTTTTCTCTGATGCGTACTGTACAATACTGTAGTACATTATTTTGATCTATCTCGGCGGGTTCAGCCAGCGTTTACAATTAGATGTGATTTGCGGCTTTCGATTTGAGTTAGACACATATTTACCAGCCGAATTCAAAAAAGAAAGTTATGCGTTCCTGCCTACTAGGTGATTCGGTGGATGAAAAATTAGCCGTAAAAATTGTTGCCTTTTTACAAAACCATTAAAAGAATGATTAAATCTAAAATGTAAGTTCCTATTATTTCCTTGAATTAAAGTAAAGTAACTATTATATCCTTGAATTAAAGTAACGTACCTGGGTTCTGAAAATATTATGAGCTATGATATACAACATTATTTTTAGTATACTGCAAACCTGAATATAGTTTGCTCAGAATAAGTAACTGAATCGGTTCCAATAATTTTTACACCATGCTATTTTCTCCCAAAAATATGTATTTAAAAATGGTAAGGAGTTCGATACCGAGCGACACTAACAATCATATACGCCCAACACAGGTCACAGCCGGTCGGCCGGTGGCGCGTGTTAAGTGGTAACCAACTTTTTGTACGGACAATCAGGTAACATAACAAGCTTATACCTTCGTGATTTTTCATGATACAGTTTAGAAATTTCGCACATAGATTCTTTACATAAAAATACTAGACACGTGTTTCGGGTTTTCTATATACTAAAAATAATGTTGTATATATTACGTTCACTCTTCTTTGATCACTACTTTTTACCCTATACAGTCCTTCTTATCGGTTTCGATAACGGCGACCCTTTAAAATTATTATTATTTCCGCTAGGAACACACGCGCTAGGGATACACTAACCATCATATTATTATTATTTTTTATATTCTAATATGATGGTTAGTGTATCGAAGCACTTTTTTTTTGAAAGTTTTTACACTTTTGTAGACAGTAGAGCGCCAGGCCGACCTATGTGAAGCGAGCCTTTCCCAACCTCTTGGATCAATAGCGCAAGCACTTAGATGCCTCTTGTTTCGGAGATGTTGACCACCATGCTTCCGTTTACAGTCCGTTCTCAGTTGACGCTGCATAAGTAAAACCTCCATGCCATACTTGTCAGAACGGCGCAGGACCTCCTTATTAGGCCATTTAATTTTCAAGATGGATCTCAAACACCTTAGGTGAAATGTGTAAAGTTCTTTACACTTTTTACTATATTTAAATATGAAACCCTCGTGTTTTTTGACATTTAAAATGTTGGTAACTCGTCGTGTGTTTCTTCTTCTTCTTCTTTCTTCTTTTATGTTGGCACCAATTTAAGCGTTTAAAATGTATGTGTACTACTGAATAATTAAATAAATAAATTGCGGTACCACTGGTATTTTTATGGAACCCAATCACTAGCGAAATAAAAAAGTTAGACCATTCACCGCTGCCGTTTACCTTGTAGAAAAAATATTAACGTAATGTTTTATTCTCAGTTGTATTTTCAATTTTCCACAATCTCTAGTTGATAAAAATAATTCTTTAGAACAAGAAAAATAAAGCCTACAATAGGACCTGCAATATTTTTTTGGGGAAAGCCATTGTTATATTTCCAAAAACACCTTTTCAATTTCTTTTATTGTTCTTTAAGTACAAAAACAACGGTGTTTTTCTTTTAAAAGGCACTGTCAGCATCCAACTGAAGTCTGTGTGTGTGTGTCCTTTTTATAAATATAAAATAATACTCAGCGACAGATCTTTCCAACGCAACATACAACGTGTAACGTTAAATGCGCAAAACCTGAAAATAGTTTGATCAGAAGAATTAATTGAACCACTTTTTAATATAGGTCATATTTTTCAAAAAATCTCCATTAAAAGCGTTGCCGTGTCTATTTATTAATAGGTCAAGCAACCCAATGTCAGCGCGGCGTAGCGGCCCGGTGACGACTCCTCCCTCGATAAAGCGTCGTCGCAGACGCAAGAAACGATCAGAATGGCCAGTAAAACTAAAACAGCACATAAGACCTTTACAATTTTTTTAATGACTTATTTTCTCTGTGAAATAGGTCAATTGAATTAAAAATCAGTTGGGGTGTCTGAGGTTTTGCGCATTTAACGTTACACGTTGTATACTCAGTGTAACAGTGGATCAATAAAATTAATATGGTGCATAGAATAATAAGCCTATAATGTTCCCACTGCTGGGACACAGGCCTCCTCTCGGTGAGACGGAATAATAATAATAATAATAATATAATAAAATCTTTATTGATACAAAAACCTTTGACATTGCTTAAGACTAGGGTACATAAGATGGTTAGCTTAAAGGTCATACGGATAATCGGCCGTAATCTACTTCACGGGCCCAGTGCGTGTCGCTAGATGTCACATGTCTTCAAATTTTTGGTTCAAGAACATGCCGGTTTCCTCACGATGTTATCCTTCATTTTGAGACCAATAGTGCTATTCTGTAAAAATCTCACCGTGAGAACTTAGGTGAAGTGAGCGGGAAGCGAGCTGTTATCAAGGATTAACACTATTGACACTGCTCACTTCAAGCTCACTTCACTTATGATTTCACGGTGAGATTTTTACAGAATCGACCGGTTGTGATGATGAAATCATTTACACAAAGTAAAGCGGCCGTCTGGGTTCGAACCTACAACCTACAACTCGTAAGTCATGGCCGTTACCACTAGACCACCACTGCTCTCAAATACATCAATAATACCAGCGACAAAACTTTCCTACGCGACATTTACTCAGTGTTACAATGGACCAATAAAATTAATATGATGCCACCCGCTGCTGAACAAAGCGTTTCGATCGTAAAGTGCCAATAAGCACGTCCACGACACTAATGCCGTGCTCAGGGTAACTTACAGCAACTCATCTACGATCGTGTCTCAAGCATTTTATTTATTTTTACGGTCTCAGACTAGTCAAGCGAAACAACAAGCGATACTTTAAGAGTATTACGGCAAAGAGTACAGACACATAGACGTCTACTGAAATATTTTGTCACCAAATACTTAATATTATCGTTGGGTAGCACACTTAGACACCCGTAAAAAGATATCCCTTTGAAATATAAAACTCGTTTAACGTGAAGTGAAATTACTTCAGTTCGCACCGTTCTTTGTCACAGGTGTACCGTTTACCTGTCGCAAGCAAAACGCGAAATTTCAAAACAGTTTGTAAACTTCGAATATTGATTTTTTTTATTACTCGACGGTACCGTGAGAATTTAGTACCTACTCGTAGTGTTTGCAAAGGTTAGGCAGAAGTTAATCCTCATAAAAAGGAAACTTAAAATAATGTTTCATTTATTTCAGACAAAGTCCATTACGTTAGATTAAATTAAATTAAAAGATAAAATTCATAATTATTTCCTTTTAACTAACTATGTACTAAATTAAGAATAACTAAATAACTATATAAATAAATACAAAAACAAAAGGATATTTAGGCGTCGAAGTACTCGTCCGCAGCGCTGTCATCGGGAAACGCCCAGAATACTGGATAAAATGTACCTATATAAAAATCATAAATCTATACTAATATTATAAAGTGGAAAACTTTGTTTGTTTGTTTGTTTGATTGTAATGAATAGGCTCCGAAACTACTGGACCGATTTGAAAATTTTTTTTACCATTAGAAGTCGACATTATCCCTGATTAACATAGGCTACTTTTTACCGCGGGAAAATGCTTCATTCCTACGGGAAAACGGGTAATAGGATTTAAACGGTGGGAATTCCGAATTCTACGCAAACGAAGTTGCGAGCGGATGCTAGTACACAATAAAATAATACTTAAACATTCAAATCAAATAAAATTAAAACTGTCATTATAGCATATAGATGGAACTTTTCGTTTTTTAGTTGTATTGGTCAGCTTTTCTTTTGAGAAAACCTACATATCATGTTATTTTCAAAATAACATTCGCTACCTACATTTTGAACCCCTACCACTGCGCACTGGGTTAAAAAGAAAATCAGCCGTAACCCTACGCTCTTTCATCTCTACATCATCATACGAATTCCGACAATTCCCTTGAACGATCCGGGCAACTTTATAATTGTTTTACAAGCTTTGAAGTCAAGACAAGTGATCTTTGAGAGCTCTACTAGGCAACGGTTGTGTGATCCTCTCACATTTATTAATTTCTTTTATTACACTATTTGTGAGTATTTAGACGCTCTCCCCAAGTAATCGCACCATAAAGCTATTTAGTTAGTCGATTAGGCGTTCATACTTTGTGTAGCAATTGGAACTACCTAGGTTGGTACCTATAAATGTAATTGTACCTAATAAACACGCAAAAACTACGAGATTGTCCTTTGATCTGTTACGATTCTTGAATCTACAAAACATTTTAGGTAAGTGCATCAATAGATTTTTTGTTGTATTTACAAAAAAAAAAGGTTTTATACAATGAAACTGAATAATACTTACACTTCCAATACTATAACATAAAACATAAGGTACAGACGCCAGCACATCAAGCTATCCGAAACTGTCAAATTTTCCCAATCAACTCTGAAACTTATGCTTTAGTGATAAAGTTGAAAATCCATTAAAGAAATTTGACAGATTGTAGTAACTTGATGTGCTGGCGTCTGTACATAACATTCAATTTTCCTTACGTGCCCTGCGTAGTGTATCTCACGTTTTAGTACCTACGTGGGTGTTTCTCGACGCTCTGGTTAGTGAAACTCGACGCTGCGGTCTTCGTAGGCTGAACACTGCACAAGTGAACATGCTACCTAACATCAACGTAACCTTTTAGTAAATTGTGTACCTTACTGTGTAGTACCGTAGTGTAAAGCTACGGTTTCCTGGAAGAGCCGTGGCCGCCTCATAACGGCCGCAGTACCTGTCACAAAATAACAAAAGGCTTCACGTTGTGAAAAAACGCTTTGTCTGACAACGTCCTAAATTGGTATTTGGGAGAGATACCTATTTTAGTGTAGGCTAGGTTTGTAACAATGCAATATCGATAACATAAAGCTATTGTAAAATTATAAGGATTTAACAGACAGCCTTTCAGGGCATCCTGATATTTTGCGTTTAATTGTTCGTTCAACAATGTTAGTTTTTTTATTTATTCTACTCTGTGCCTGTACCACTTACGCCAAACCTTATTTAATTTTAATTGCTAACTCACCCTCGCGCCCCGTTCTATTGTTCATTCATATTTTCTTGTAAACAAAGACTTGGTATTTTTCTTTACTAATTACTGTTGGAGCTTTTGCTAGCAATTCGTACTCATTTGAATAACCATTACAGCATTTAAAATGTCGCAGGGCTTTGATAAAATCGAGACTGTTATTTCATTCAAAGTCCAGTCCAATTTCGAGAACTTTATGTATTTCTTAGAAAATCCTTCTTACTCGTACCTACAAGAAAAAGTGGGAGTAGACCTGCAATACAGACGTTTTCATTTACATTTCAAAGAAAATAATTGCAGAGCCATCTACGATTCATCATTGAAAATATGGATGTATTTCAGCGAAGTCCTGTAAAATAGCGAGTAATATCTAATTCTGGGAAATTACCGCTAATATATTTCAAGAAGAAATCTCAATGACACTTTAGAACTGACGCAGTTTTGGAAAAATCTATACATACCTAACTTAGACTATGGTGGGAATGATACCACACTATCTCTACTAGTGATGTGTTTAAAACGCTATGAAACATCGTTTTAGGATAAGATATTCGAAATTTACCCATTTTCATTGAACTGTAAACAATCAAATTATTCTTTGTATTGATCGGATAAAAACATATTTTGTAATTTAATTCACAGTCTAGATTGTTTATAGTTCAAAACATGGTATTTACAACTTTACCCGATCATAACAAAATACGAAGACAGGCCGATTTTGATCGTTTATCTAGTCGTCATAAAAATTTGTCAAACTTTTACTCCCAAAAATCATGTCGAAATATAGGCAGAAGAGTTTTGAGGAGTGGTTCGCTGGGATTCTACCTAAACTCAAACCGAACGCAGTAGTAGATAAGAACAATGTGCTTTACCACTCTAGAAAGATTGAAACAAGAAAATATATTATTGATTCAGTCGTTACTCTAATAATCATGCGATTGGAATGTCTCCGACATCCACCATACTCCCCGGGCCTTGCTCCTACATATTACCACATTTTCCGGAATTTAGACAGTTTCTGGCAAGGGAAAAAATCAATTCCGATGAAGCAGTCAAAACCACCCAAAGATTTTATTGATTCACGCTCCCATAATTTTTAGTGGATAGGTAACAATGGTACACAGATACTTTGATTGCTAAATATATCATTTCATTTTGAAAAATCATTCTGCTTTTTCCATATAAAACGCCAATTTCATATGTAAGGACTTTATTAATTAATATACTATCATTTTTAATAAAATCAATTTGACATTGATCGATTATGAACTGAATTAATCGATTCTTTTGTCACATCACACAATCTCGTTAAAAAGTAGTAAGACATAAGCTGTCATTTTGCTGCAGCTATTTAAAAGTCCGACTATAGTTTTTCATAGTAATCAAAAATTATTTCAAACGATATCTCATTGAATTAGCTAGCATTTAGACAGGCCTGAGTACCCAATATCTTCACCCATTAATTATGTAGGACAGGATAAACTTTATCCTAACAAATTGCAGGAGAAATAATAGGAAGCAATCAGCTTTTAAGGAATTACGAATAATGGCGATTAGAAAGGTTATATTTTAGTGAAAGGGTTAAGATATTGAGGTCAATATCCTAACCCTTTATGAAACCTTTTAATATATTTAATATAGTAGTTTACATGGTGGCTTGACCTCTATCCAACATGTAAAATAGGTACTTATATTAAGTAGGTATACCTATTGTTTTTTTTTTAATCAGAGATAACCTTCGTTATTATGTTTGCTGAGTCTTATTTTTTTTGTTCAAATATGTATATCTCACTATATAGTCCCCGTCACGAGAAGCTATAAATTTTGTAAATAAAGAACTTCTACTAAGTTACGTAGCAACAATTTAATCAACAACAAATAATCCCAAATTCAATCAACTCAAAGTAATGTACGTGTAATACGAAAATAACGAGCAATTTCACTTGGTCGGGCTATATTTTAGCGAATTAAAGCGCTGTCGTCTAATGTTTTGGGTGGTACTGGAACGCGTCTGACTCATGGAACGGAAACATTTGGGCCGTCATTTTGAAGTAAGTTCACGCTGGCATTGTCAATGCTGTCATTCGACTTTCGAATGCGTCTCAATTTTTTTTTTTTGTTGTTTTCGCGGAATAGGTTATATTTGGTTGTTATTGCTTATATAAAAAAAATCATTACAAAACTGTTTTTTTTTTTATTTGATTCAAAGGTTGTGAACCCCTGAATGTGTGTTTACAAAATTTATAGCTTCTCGTGACGGGGACTTTACCTAATTCAATTTGTAATGAGTGAAATGTAGGTCCGTCCTTTCGGTGTATTATGAAAAACTCACTATTTCGGACAGCTCAATAACTCAGAAGGTTAAGTTTATAAGTAAGGTTGACGTGTTTATTTATTAAGAATGAAAATTAACTGTCCATAAACAAGATGGTGTACCTAATTAATAAATAATACCTAATAATATAAATAATATTAATAAATAATATCCTAACTTATCTTATTTTGATATAATATGTATACTCGAAAAATTCCTCCGCATCGCTGTCGACTGGTAATGTACAAAATAAAGATAAGCAATGTAAATAGAATCTTAGTTACCAATGCAGTACTCACTACACATTGTAACACATTTATTGTACACACATGATCAGATTCCACCATAACAATAAAGCGTAGTGGAGCTAAAAGTTAAGTTAATACTTGCTATCATGGTATCCTAGTTTCTACTTTACCTCGATACTTTGCAGAAACACAATTTAAATTCCAAAAAGGAGTTTGCGATGTGCCTCTATTCTATACATAAAAGTTATTCTCATAATAAAGTTACTGTACATGTAATAAACTTGGTATCCGTTAGGTAATTTGTGGAAAGTTCAGGTACCTATATTTTTTAATCGATAGATATGGAATTAACCTACTCAATTATTGATAACTAGCGACCCTCCCCTGCTTCATACGGTTTCTACGGCTTAACAAAATATCGAAATTTAGTTATTATAATATGAAATTTTAATATGAATGAATATATAATATGAATATACAGGGTTATTTTTCAAAGACCAGCCAAATTTAAGGGTGTCGTACGGACCATCAAACTGAACAATTTTGTCCATGGGACCAACATCGTATTCGCGAATTCAGCCATGCCATACGTTTAGGTCGAGTAGGTATTGAAGTTTTCTAAGGGACAGTTGATAAATTTTTCGCGAACACGATATTGGTCCCATGGAGAAAGTTGTTCAGTTTGATGGTCTGTACCACATCCTTAGGTTTGGCTGGTCTTTGAAAAATAACCCTGTATAGTACACATAAACTTTACAGTATATATTCACTAGATTATGACGAAAGTCGCATCAAACTCCAATGTGTAGTAAAGAAGAACTTAGTGGTCACACAGATACCGAACCGCCCTTGCTTCACACGTTTTTTACGACTTGTCGAAATAAGGAGATTTTTTTTTATCAAATGCAATTTTAATAGGTGCATATAAACGTCCAGATTTTTTTTTCATAATGTTGTTATACCTCATCACAATCCCTTAGTTTAGAAAAATGCACGTAAAGCTAAACTTTATTTTATAATTATGGATTGTATATAGACTTACTATTTACAGGATGTGTGCACTTGTGCAGAAGGTTTTATATTCAAAACGTACTTTATGAAATCTAGGTAAAGTTTATTTATTATTAAAACTTTATGCACAAGTAAAAAAAAAGTACTGTACAATGCGGACTTAATGCCTGAGGCATTTTCTACCAGTCAACCTTAGGGTGATGCAGAGACAAAATATGGCAGGTGCAACATACGGGATGGATAGCTAGGAAATGACTATACCTACAATACAAGAATTAATAACAATACATATATACATACATATAAACAAAATGAACTGTCTGGAGAAAAATGATCGGTAGAAGAGAAAACGAATCCAGCATATCAGCGCTGGGATGTTACGGCCAACTTCTGACGGATATGTTCACGTGCTTTTACTTTAAAAGATAACCGACTGGTTGCCGTCCTGATGTTCAACAAGAGGTTAAATTAATTCAGATTCCGAGCGGTGAAAAACACTTTTCGACAAAATGATCGCCTTTAAAAGTTTGTAAGCTATGGCAATTGTCGATTCTCAATAAGAAAACGTAGGTACTAAAGTTTATTTCATTCAAACCGATCATGACATTGTTCCGTCCTCCCTAACTCTGTTTAGACGAAGGTGCGAACACAATGGCGCAATCAGCACGAGCGGAAACATTCTGATAATAATGAGCGATTTAAATGGCCGCATCGGGGCTGGCAAAGGAAATAACTGCTCAACGTAGTTGTATAACTAGCGTCGAACTCGATCACAATGGTGGAAATAGTTTCAATAAAGATAATTTTAATGATTAGGAAAAGCTTATGGAACTTTTACACGGCAGTTCCACTTGATAGCCTCTCATCAATGCTATTTTGGCTTGTTGTGCGATTTTGAAATGACGCACCCTGGGCAGCCAGGCCCCCTACCACCTTGATTATTGGCTAATTTTTACCACTCTGTGTGATATCTTCATGTATTTGGTGCTTCGTTCTTCAGCCTGCGCACAATCAGTTCTTCCAACTCTTTTAAAGGATCATCTTCTTGTTTCTATCAAAATATAAAATAAACGTTGACCCGTCGCGCACCAATTAGTAGACACAATAGAAATTTTATTGTTATCTGTACACGTGTTGTACATTCGACGTTTGAGAGCTTAAATCGGTAAATATATTCCTCTGTAGGTACATCGTTGTATTGGTCGTCCCATGCAAGAGGAAGAGTAAACCCAAGGAAGTGGGTCAATACGTTGCAGATTACGGATATGAAGCCATAACGTCTCTATGCCGCTCGAGCATCGCTGCAAGTTCTGAGCAGACCGTTTACATACCTGAGTTAATCCAAGTCTACAATTTTTCATGTACTTGTCGATAAATACTTGTCACTATAATAGCTTGTCAATAGCTAAAATTCAAACAACACGTAGTATACGCCATTATTGATCGATTTGTATTCCGATAAGCTGATGACACATCTAATTTATATTAATGATAGCAACGAGTTGACACTGATATTCCAGATATCAAAATTCTGATAAAAATTCATATGACAGGATTTTTCCGTTCAGAACATATTGTACAGCACTCCACTAATTACTAATGTTTACCCGATGTGTTTGTCAATTAGCTGTGCCATATGCGGCCAAGTTCCGTTGATAAGGGGTCTAGTGCCCTTGCTAGTTATCGAGACCTACATGAATGTATTAGCTAGACATGTCATTCGCAAGGTTATATCGAAGAACCCCGATATATTGTAAGCCGCAAACTTGATTTGCATGATTATCGCTCTGTTTGCAAAATGCGTCCCACACGGTGTCGTAAAATTTATGGCCCGATTTATTTCAACACTTAAATTAGGTCTAAATTCAGTGATCTGTTTTCATGTAGGTAATAATGTTCACTTGTGTTATGCTAATAGCGCTCGTATAGACCGTTCGTGAAAGCGGATTTATATGAAATCTCATATTAACATAATATTGATATTCGAGATAGTAAATAGCTTTTTATTTTCAGGACCGAGCGGACGGAGGACACGGTGTCGAGCAGTGGCAATCTCACCAACAACGCGGTTCGACACAAAATAGTAGTTTTAGGAGCTGCGAAAGTTGGCAAGTCGTCGCTCATATCACAGTTTCTATATAACACATTCTCACCAAAGTACAAGCGAACCATAGAGGAGATGCATCACGGGGACTTCAACGTGTCCGGAGTGAGACTGACGCTGGATATATTAGACACGTCAGGGGCTTACGAGTTCCCCGCGATGAGGACGCTGTCCATGCAGTCTGCCGACGCCTTCATACTGGTGTACGACATCACTGATGCAAACAGCTTTACTGAAGTGAGGCTTTTGAGAGATCAGATCCACGAAACTAAGGATAGCACAGCCGTCCCCATTGTCGTAGTTGGCAATAAAGTGGACCTCGCGGAAACGGGCGCGCGGCAGGTAAGCGATTCTTTTATTCTTTCACAAAGGTGAATCATAATAACTATAATGAGGTTTAACCTCACGTGATATTTTCACGACCTCTTTTCTATGAGCAATCCTAAGTAGTTATATACAACTGATTCTTTGCCTCATGTTCTTCCTTTTCGTTGTTAAATATTCGCCTCTCATGTTTGTTGACTGTGTATACTGAGCTACACAGATTAATGTGATGAAGGCTGGATAAGAGTGACGCTGAAGCGGACCAAGCCGGTGTCACGTATCACACAACCCGGAGGGATTTGTTCAAAATATTTCAAGAAGAAAAACATGTCATACGTACTACGTAAATACATGGGCAAATAAAGAATTTCGTTGAATAAATGTTTGCCTTTTTCAGGATTTGTTACAAAATGAATTTATAAATCAATAGTTTGCGATATAGGAGCTATAATTGAAAACCGTGTATCGCAAGCGAGAGCAAATAAAATACGATTACCGTCACAAATCTCTTAAACCGATCTAGAGCATTTGACTGTGCATTTACTATGAAGCCGTTTCCAACGTGTTGTGGGGAAAATTGAATTTCCGCAATGTCACAACTTGCAATATGTGGAGCGAAAGGTCGAAGGAAGTTTAACAACCAACGTTGGTGTTCCGACAGTAACCGGATGTGACGAAATCGACTGCAATGCTTCTCACAATGTGATGAAATGCTTCCCATTTCTTTGGGCATTTTCCTTAATGTGTATGAAGTGAGTTCTTTTTTCTAACGTTATTGTTATTAATGCACTTTCTGGTTTTCCTCAATAACTCAGTCCAAAACACAATAAAGGAAAAACTATGGGTGTTCACTGTTTAAAGACAGCTGTCTAATGTAGGGTCCAAAAATTACCAATTTTGTTTTTGTAGGGCTGATTTTTCCAACGCCAGATAATTTTATCAGAGGAATAATTTTGAATTTTTGACAATATTTTGACAGTACCGTACAGGAACTGTCAGACGTCAAATTTATTCCACGAATAAAAATTATCTGTCGATTGAAAAATCAGCCCTAAATATGTTAACTTCAATGACGTAAAGAAGTATTACAACAAAGCGTTATGAACAATATCATGTAGTTTCTAACTATTGCAAAATGCCGGAACCAGAACATTAAGTAACAAACAATGCATTATTTATGTTTCCAACAAGGGATTTATAACGTTTGCAAAGTGATTAGGCTAACGTGAATCATGTAGTTTATACTTTATAACAGCTGTGAAACGGCTATTTTTAATAATAATATTCCACAACTATCACACAACGCCATCTAGTCCCAAACTAAGCAGAGCTTGTGCTATGAGTACTAGACAACTGATAAACATACATATATATTTCTAAATACATACATATTATAGATAAATTACACCCAGACAAAGAACAAATGATCGTGCTCATCACACAAACATTTGTCCTGTGTGGGAATCGAACCCACGACCTTGGGCATAGCAGTCAGGGCCACTGACCACTAGACCAACAGGCCTGTCAATTATAATTTAGAGTAACATATTAAAGGCTTCTATTGCTTTACGTGTAACGTTAAATGCGCAAAACCTGAAAATAGTTTGATCAGAATAACGAGCAGAATCCATTGAACCACTTTTTTAATATAGGTCACATTTTTCAAAAAATCTCTATTAAAAACGTTGCCGTGTCTATTTATTAATAGGTCAAGCCATCGCGGCGCAGCGGCCCGGTGACGACTCCTCCTTTGATAGAGCGTCGTCGCAGACGCAAGAAACGATCAGAATTGCCAGTAAAACTAAAACAGCACATAAAACCTCTACAATTTGTTTAATGATTTATTTTCTCTCTGAAATAGGTCAATTGAATTAAAAATCAGTTGGGGTGTCTGAGGTTTTGCGCATTTAACGTTACACGTTGTATATAATAAGAAGGAATCACAAACAAAAATCTCTCTTATATTTTTGTGAAAAAAAGCGGAAAACCAATGTCTCGTGCCGAATCCTTATAACTGACCGGAAATTATAATTGATTACTTTCCTTAATCATAATAAAAAGAAAACGGAGAAATGAGGAAGTTTTATTATTGGTATATGAAAAGTTTATTAGGTAGGTAGTACGTTATTTTTTTTTCTTTTTTTTTTTATCGCAGTAATGCTAATTCTTAATGTTAGTACATAGTTATGCTGTAACCACAAGATCTGTACATGAATTGGGTGAGCCCTGCCTCTTAAACTAGGGTGACATGTATCTTAAGAGACAGTGTTCTGCTATAAGATATCTATAAAATAAACAAAACTTGTGAAGTGTGTCAGTTTGCCATGTTTGTGTTTGTCTAATACCATATCTTACTTTTGTATGTATCTTTGCTTAGAAGTATTTATTTTTCCTGACATAAACTTATGGTAAAAAGGAGGAGAAGGGAGTGCAACTCAAGAATGTAGGAGAGTATGTGTGAATGTATGTACTGTATGTACTGCACACCCATGTGTATTTGGAGAGTGTGGGTGAGTGTAATTATGAGTGTGCAGCGGGAAATGGTTATTAAATTTATTAAGCAATGTATGTAAGTAGGGACTCGGTTTGTAAATAGTCTTGTTGAAGAAGCCATTCTGTCACCTTAGACTTTACTTGATATCTATTGAGATCGCGGATGTTTAGGTCTTTGTGAGTTTTTTTGTAAATATATGCGCTAAGTGTGTGGTACTGGTGTCTGGTGAACGATGTTTTATGCTGCGTGCCTGGGGGAATGTTGGTACGTTTTTTATTAAAACAAGAAATATATTTATTATACTGATAAAGCACAATGGGCGGTTTTATCGCTCTACTTTTGCATAATTATTCAAACCATTATGCAATGCTTAAACCGTTCTTGCCAAGTCATAATAATTTACTTCACAAATTAATAAATACGTCAAGTCTCAACAATAATTATATAATCAGCCTATGATGCTCCCTCTGCTGGGGCTCCTCTCTGTGAGGGAGTGGGCCGTAATCCACCGCGCGGCCCGAGGGCGGCTTGGTACAGTCACATGTCTTTGAATTTTTGATTCTTGGACATGCCGGTTTCCTGACGATGTTTTCCTCCATCGTTTAAGAGCAGTGGTAATGAAATAATTTACACAAAGTAAACCGCCTGTCAGGGTTCGAACCTACGACCTGCAAGTCGTAAGTCGTGGCCGTTACTACTAGGTCACCACTGCTCTCAACAATAATTGAAGCTACACAAAAGTTACTCAGACTAATAGGTATTTTATTGAGTTAGTAGCCAGTAAGTAAGTACTCAGAGGACCAAACAAGAAATAGTTGAATCGTGTCGAGTATCCAATATCCTAGTGTTCTAGGGAACAAAGCAAAGTTCTGTCTGTACCGACCTAAAAAGCTTAGCAAAAGTATTTCACTTTAGCATCGGAGCAAACGAAGCATCGTGATCTAATACAATGCCAATTTAAAAATTGTACGCTGTGTGCAATACCCAACATTTTCTAACAAAAGCTTCATTTTATTTTCTTCTCGGAACGATGTATTTAATATTGCAGATATATAATTTTCTGTTGTAATTGGTTGTTCCTACTGTGCGCTTTTATCATTTCTAACGTGATGATATTATCACCGACCGACGGATCTGCTTTCGTACCGACGGGATTCGCGCGATTATTCACAAAAAAAAAACAGCTTCATTACTGAGGAGAGTGAGACACAGTCGCAACAGCATCCTGAGAACTGTAGCGGAGAGTTTCAGCTCTCCAGTTGTAAAGCGGTTTGTGCAGAGGTTGATTTTTACTAACACTAGGTAACAAGTTGGTTTAATATTGAGATAAACGTACCAATACTCGTCGAGTTTCGAAATTCACTTGATTTTGAGGAACAGTTGTGTCAAAAGAATTTCATTTAAAATTAATTTTTTTACTAGATGAAATAGATAATTTGTCCATTATTCTAAATAAGTAAATCAATTATATAATTTTTAGTGACAATAAATACTTATTTAAGAAAATGCAATAAAGGGCGATTTGTACCAGTAGTCGTTAGAATTGTACACATTAAAAAAAACTTTGATTGTCTTTGATATGAGTGGCAAGTCTAAGAAACAAAAAGTAGGTACTAAACCAAATTCCAAGAAATAACTAAAGTTAAGCTGTTAGAAGAGCAGGTAGGTACCGAATAAAAACAGCATAACTTAAATTCTAAATAAAAACTAAGTCGAAGTAAGCTTGCATCATGCAACTACTATACATACTTTGACAACTTCTGGGTCACTGTCGACTTCACCCGCGTTCCGATTTCGTATTTTTTTCGCGTATTCTATTCTATTCTATGGATTCTTTGGTCCGAAATAAAAATCATTATTATTTTGTTTTTAAATGTTATTTTTTCAGGTTCCTAGAATCTGGTATTTTTTTAAATCTCACGGGTGTAAACCAAGGTGAGATTTTAAGTTTGAGTAGATTAGGTTTTTTGTACTGCATTGAAATTATTGTCTAAATCTAATTGTAGGAATTTCCGAACTATGCGACATGTGTTTAATAAGTGTATAAGTTGTATGTAAGTTTTCTGTAGTGTAAGGTATATATTTGGAAAGATTGATTGCATTTAAACTACTAAACAGTTGATACCAGTCGTTGATACCAATTATTATTATTAGGTATTATTATTATAAAAGTGCACACGTGCACGAGATAATTATGTTGCATAAGAAATTCCACATTAAATAAGCATTGGTAAAAATATTAAATGTTGCTTTACGAACGAAATTGAATGTTCTCCGTTTCAGTTCAAATTATCTGTCTGTCTGTCTAATAAACTAAAGTTTACACCCAGTGTATAAAACGAAGTTAATTTAATTTATTAAACCTGTACCTACTAGAGCATTTATTGTCAGGCTCAGTACGGAGTACAGACACAATAGCTTCAACTTTTCTCGCCAGTATTGTAATTGTAACTTTGTTGGTAACAACATGAAGTAGGGATTTTCATGGGCTGTTCTGCGAAGCTGACTTATTTTGATACATTATTTAACGTACCTAAAATCAGACCTACATTAGACTAACTGTGTTACGTATTTATGTTAATACATTACTGGCAACAGACACTCGGTGGCGATTAACTAAAACCGCTTAGTTTTGCTATTGTCCGACGGGCTTTCAGATAAGAGAAATGTCAAGGAAAATTTAATAGCTAGGACATTTCATCGATAACATATACAATGAGACAATCGAGCATAATCGGCTCAATTTCGTATCAGCGAACTTCCAAACTGTATTTGTAGTTAACTAGAACAGCGTATTACCGCGTTGGCTCCAGCATGTATATTTCATAAGCCGCGTGACGAAGTTAGTTGGTCGTACCGGAACACGTCTCGTGCTGGTGCGATAGTGTCCGGAACACTGCGCACAATAGCCGCAGGCGTCCGTTGGCTCTCAATATCCGCACCGCCGCGCACTGTGCACTACCATAAGCTTGTTTTTGTTGAAGATAGAACAGACGCTTTAATGGAGATTCGTTACCAACAGTCGTTGATTTTTATTCTTTTTGGCGATTATTCCAGTAACTCTTCGCGATGTTTCGTTTGATATGGTTCTGCCAAGTGTCGTGTCGTGTGTCAAGTAAAAAAAAAATACGTTTTTAAAACATAAATATCTTAGAAGCTTAGGAATACCCGTGTAAAAGTCCTCTGTAAGATATTCTAATTCTCATTATTAATACTTACTACTCACCAGACTCGAGAGTTGGGTATCTCTCGCTTAGTTTCGGGACACATATTTGGAGAATACTTTAAACTTAGCTCATAAAACAAAACTTAGCGTAATAAGTCTGTAGGTACGAAACTCATTTGGGTTAACTAAAACAGAAGTCGATTTCCCGCCAAAGATATGCTAATTACTTATGACTTATTCGCAAAGTTTAATGAGTGGTGGTTTTCACGAAAGTTCCACATATTACATTTTTGTCATTCATTCTAGGAATTAAATTTAAAAAATACGAAATAAGCACTTTATTTCGTATTTTTAATTATCAATATCCTACCTACATCCGAGAAAACATAATCTAAAAGAATGTATAAATATTTTTGCATTCTAAATGAATGAACTAATATTTTATGTCGGAAACAAAAATCCTTTTTAATTTATATTACATTACTTCAAAATGAGAAACGAATGGACGATATTTTCGCCTATTTTTGCAATTTCTGAGAGTCTATCTGAAATCGAAATCATAGGCAAAGAGCCTCAGGAAATGTTGACGCAGCGGTATGGCGTCTTCAATATTTGCTTCATAGGTAAAATGCTTCTGTAAGATTCGTGATTAATGATGACACAAATAACTACCGTTTTTTTCATCATTCGACATAGCGAAAACATATTGTATCGCCTTAAGGGTAAAATTTTCCGTAATAACTTACACGTGTGCACCCTCACCTCACTAACTCTGTCAAGCGGAGAGACAAAAGTTATCCTTAAGGTCAATACAAACCAAACTTTTTTATTATAACTTTGATTTCTTTTACAGGTGGAATTTCACACAACAGAGTCCGTGGTGACAGTGGACTGGGAGAACGGTTTTGTGGAGGCTTCGGCGAAGGATAACCTGAACGTGTCACAGATTTTTAAGGAGCTGTTGGTTCAGGCGAAGGTGAAGTACAACCTGTCGCCTGCACTGCGCCGGCGGCGGCGGCAGTCTTTGCCCACGGGCCCCCAAGGCCCCCCGGGGTCCAGCCCCACGCCACCCGCACACGCGCCGCACGTGCCGTCACCGGCGCAGCTCGCACATCTCCAGCAGATCCGCGAGCGACACAGCAATAAACGCAACTCCTGCGTCATCTCTTAGGTCGACATGCGCGCGCTGTGGTTCGCGGTATCACGGTATCACCGCTAGTTAAGGACCTCGGGTAACTTTCGAATTTTCTATACGTACCGATAAAACTATTTATTATATGTAAAACTCTAATTAAAGTGGACTTTGTATTAGATGTTCATGAAAATTCGCTATCATCGCTATTTTCTTCAGCCAGCCTTTTAATTAAGTCACAGTGGTACAGTAATATGTATGAATTTTAACGTGTTAATGGTAATTTGTTTTGTATATTCTAAAGGCTTACTTAACCTACTAATAAAACTAACACTTTTTGATGTGTGAAATTACAAATGATGCATAATATTAGTGTAAG
This sequence comes from Eremobia ochroleuca, assembly GCA_949629135.1. Taxonomy (NCBI): domain Eukaryota; kingdom Metazoa; phylum Arthropoda; class Insecta; order Lepidoptera; family Noctuidae; genus Eremobia; species Eremobia ochroleuca. Next base: position 14,762,233 of record OX451396.1, read on the forward strand.
TAAGTTTATTGGATACAAAACTGGACAAGGTCCCAAGTTGCAAGTTAGGTTCATTTACAAACATTACAAATTTCCCATGTGCCGTTTGTCATGTGATGTGATGTACACAAGCATACGTCATCTGTCTCGTCCCCTTTATGTTAGGCAATAAAAACCTTTCTTACGTGATATATACTTAGATCCATTAAGATTTGTCCATTCCTTCATGATGTTACTACTTTATATGTGTATAACTAGATAAGTAGTGGAAATAACGCCAACATACCAAATATACCTGTAGAGTTAAGGTTCTAGCGTATTACAGAGTGACAATGTAGGGAAAAGTGATAATGTAGAAGTGACGGGTATTCGTGACTGGTTTATACTCTAGACTTATAATAAAGTTATAATAACTTATAGGTAAGATAAGTACGAGTTGTGTGAGGAAGACACCACAAAACGACTGAGTGTTCCACAATATATCAAATCAAACAAAAGATAATAAGTGTTGGTATTGGATCTGTCTTCGATAATATTTGTGAGAGGTATGTATAAGGGGTGATCTCGTTACACAAATTACTTCGGAAAGAATAATGACCTAACGAGGGTGTGTAATAACCCAGAATTTAGGCTATCCGATTACTTAATAATATAATGATAAGAATCCTCCATGTGTACCTAATACATTCCGTTTGCCAAAACAGTATTAATGAATTTGTGGATCTTATATCAGTATCGTGTGTAATTGATAAAAACTTTCATTCCAGTGTATTATAGTAACGTGACTTGTAAGTTGTAATTGTTTAAATACTATACTATTTTCTGAATTTAACTGAGCGTTGTATAGTAGGAATAACTTTTATCATAACTTTAACATTAAGACAAAAGTTTCTCTCTCGAACAGTTATTGTGTTAGTCTGGATGTAATATGTAACGAAATTCATTTTTCATTTGGAATTCTGAGGGTAAAATATTCGTATCTGAAATTGTACAACCATAGGTATTTTATTTTGGTATGAAACTATAAGGAATTTGTATTATTTACAAAAGAAAAATACAACTGTACCGGCAAAGTAATCATGGTTCACAAAAAAACTTAAACGAACATTGAAATGTAAATTAAAAAAATGTATGTATTTTTTTTAAATTGATATATTTATTTTGTATTTGTTTTTTTATGGTAGGTACTAGTATGTTATGATTCATTCACATTGTTTATTTAAATACTTTAATAAAACCTGATCCGACACTATTATATCTACAAGTTTGAGAAAAACTTGTTGATACTTAGGGTAGGATAAGGATTTACAAAAAAAAATACGATAATGATCTAACACCATATTTATAGACTGATCATGATGAACTAACACCAGTAATTAAGCAATATCGTCAAATGAAATAGAAGTTTAAATAATATTATTAAATATGCCTACATTTGCCACTTAAAGCTGCAACCCTAATCACACCACAATCTCTTGGAAGTAGTAGGAAATTAATTATTTACGAGACACTTAGTTTGGTTACTGTAATCATTTAAAGCTGTAATTGTGGTCTTTTTGCTGTGGTTTTTTTTGTGTTCTTTTGTTTAGGTTTTGCAAGAATTAAAACCTAAACAAAAGACTGCTTTACTTTTTTATGTATACAGTTGAGTAGCTGTTCCTCAAAAATGATTAAAATTTCACACTAAAGGTTTCATTAGAACATTTAACATGATTACAACTCTACTTTAATATTTCAAATTATATGAATGTGCCTTTTTTAAAAGATTAGTCTTCTTAGTTAGTAGAAATTGTAGCTTTGGTTGAATGTATTTAAATATATTTATTATATATTTATGACAAACTTTATTCCAAAATTCGCTTGAAGAGAAAAATGTGTTTGCTTCCTTCTATTGCGTTTCAAATACGTACGTAGTTTTATTGTTAGTTTTTAGAAAAAAGATAGAGATAAATCTATACATATTTATTATTAAATTTTAATAATATTGGATAACATTTAAAAAAAATATGTGGTCTATCAATGTTTGTACTTTGAAGTACTTTTAGCAGCGGTCTTCGCACTTATGGAAATGAATACATAACAAAATATTATCTAAGAGATTTTTATGATCCTTTGTATAAATATAATGAAACTGTTCGTGAAACTTAGCACAGAAGGATTTGACATGTGTAGTGTGTGTATAGATGTTAATTTTCCACTCAATTTAATAGTCACGTACTTATCTGTAGTAAATTAATTTAAATAGGTATCTACAGGGTGTAACGGAAAGGGGGTATCAACCCTGAAGGAGGTGAATGTGCTCATGAAACTCAACAACTTTCCCCAAAGAACATAGGTCGAAATATGAAAAAAAAATTTGGCCCTCCCATAGTAAATCAATCAGCTGGTAGTCAGTTTTGTAAGGGAGGGCCAAATTTTTTTTTCATATTTCGACTTATGTTCTTTGGGGAAAGTTGTTGAGTTTCATGAGCACATTCACCTCCTTCAGGGTTGATACCCCCTTTCCGTTACACCCTGTATATGATATGTTTCAAATACAAGTATTTACATCAATATTTGTACCGATGTACCTAATGAAATTGTCTCTGAATAAAAATAAATAACTTCTGAAACGTTGTGATTTTACTTCTCATACTTATTTCTTACATTTATGGAAAATGTAAGAAAAAATAAAAGATTAGTCCAAAAGTCCTAGGGGCAGTTTAACTTAATAATTTAGTTTGTAAAGACAAAGTGTGACGATCGTGTCCAGAGTGCGTAACTAGAATGCTCTCTAAGAAAAATAATACAATTAATTGGCTTTTATTCTTCAAGCGCTCCTTTCAAACTCTAATTGTATTGTTGTAAGTACGGCTGAGGATAACAAGAGAAAGCGGCAAATGAGCGTTTTAGCTTACGAACGTGGCAAAGCAACTGCGGAGTACCATCGTGTGAATCTACGGTAGCGTCCGCCGTTAAGTACTTTCTACACTTTTCTGGAGTAATGGGCGCGCTGCAATTGGACTTCATTGGTTATACTAGAATTTCACTTATCATCTATCGTTTTGTAGAGCGTTGCTCAACACTTTGTTGCGCAATGCTGCACATGTGTGGGACGAGTACGTCGCGCGTGCGAGCGGCATGCGTGCGGCGTGGCGGCGGTACTCAGCGACCGCCTCGCGGCACTTGTTGCGCAGCGCGCGCGATCGATATCTCTCTCCCCGCCGCGCCCACCTACCACCACCTCACACCACCGCCCAAAGACACTTTGAATTCAGCGCCGAAACCATCCTCACACCCTTTGTCACCAACCAATTCAACCAGGAGAAAAATCTCAACCACATTTCCATTTTAAAATTCATCTCGTTTCGTGTTTTGTCTTTAACAATAAAATGACCTCCATTATTAAATAACAAGTTGTTATGGAGGAATTCAGCAGTTTCCAGATTCGGTTAAGTGGCATTGTCAGGTTTATAGCCTCTATAAATCATGCCCGCAGGGAGGCAATTCCGGTCGAGGAGTTTTCACTTTGCACTAATGAATAAACGGGAGGAATTATTGAATTCTTTGCGAACATGATACCTACTTCTTCAAGTATCAACAAGTGCTGATTTTCAACTTATAGACATTATAAACATGTTTAGATTGCTAATCTGAACCCATTTTACATGTAATGTTAACGTTTAAATCGCTTACTAGACCGTGTACGGTTAAGGGTACATATGTATACCTCAATATACGTCTACGTATCTCTAAATTATATATAGTGTAGTATATATAATAGCTAATCGCCTCATTATGAAACTCCGCACGAACTGCGGTTCGCGCGTAATATCTGAACACATGTGCTACAGCCGATTAGCGTGCAAATCCGTAGCAAGGCGTAGCAGCGTAGGCCGCGTAGACCCGCGAACAATGCCTCCCACATTCCAAATCATTAAGCCCCACCATTCGATACAAATGCTGATAACAAGTTCTACAGTAACAACCAAAGAGTTATATCTCATTTAAAATATTGCACAAGCACATAAATCTGCCACTTCACTCTAAGGTTGAGTATGGCGCGCGTCTCCGCCGAGACTCTTTTCATAAACTTGCATACATAATAAACAACGCGCTTTGTGGTGGACGACAATGCCGTACTCTGCGCTCCACTTGCTTTTACCATCTCTGAAGGTAATTTATCTTTGCTAAGAATACTCTTGTATTGTAACAAGCTAAATAACTTTTTGATTGATTAAGTAAAACGTCCGCCACCTTCACGAAGCGCTTTCAATCTTCATAGCGCTTCTGCTAAGTTGAGTATTTCAATTGAAATAGTCAATTGTGTAAATCTTATTGAAATGGCGATGGAATTATAACATTCGCCCAAAATTTCCTTTACGTCTTATACAAAACGTTTCGAAAAGGTCGTTAAGATTGTTTACAGCAAATATTCTGTATTACAATTCAAAGGAAATTAACGAACAGACCCCAAAGGTAATAAATATTAAGAGTTCTATAACACGTACCCCAAAGTTTAGTATTGGAAAACACAAAGTTCAATATTAAACAGAAATTGTGGTATTTATTTACTAGGTTTTCTAATTAAATGACCCGTGTCAGCTGGGTTCCGCGGAAAGTTTTCACTTATGTAAGTCTCGGTTGACACAACACTAAAACGACGCAAACAGAGCCGCCGCTGGTAGAATAAATTAATGTTGCCATCAATTCTAATATTATGACGTTTATATCTTTTGTTTAATAAAAATACGTGTAACAAATATTTTATGAGGCAGACTAATCCTTCATACAAAATTGTAGTTGAGTTTAACTAACGGTGCCTACACAGTTCACACCTTGAATACTAATCTTAAATTAAATCTAAGAAATACAAAACTCAAACTCAAAGCATTTATTTCAATTAAACCATTTAAAGGCACTTTTGAACTGTCAAGAAGTCAGTCAGAAAATATGAAGCTAGTTGCCCATTCCAAAGCGTAGTAGATACCTATGGTGAAGAACGGGCAAGGAACTCCATGGAAACTCTTTTAAATTATATTTTTACAAGAATATTAGTTACATCATTAATTTTGAATTTATAATTATGTGTGAGAACTATGTAAAAAAAGACGTACGTGTTAAAAGCGTCCAGAGTACAGCAAATAGTAACAAAACAACAATAAATAAATCAAAATAACTAACTAGTAACTAACTAGTAACTCTATGGTACACAGAACTCACGTCTATGCTCAATTCCCTTTGTATTGTATAATTGCATTTATACAATACTAGCATCCACCCGCAACTTCGTTTGCGTAGAATTCTGAATTCCCGCCGTTTATAAATATGTTGCTTAAATCATGTGGTTAATGTAATTGGTTTATTTTTATATGTATAGAAAGATAGATTAGGTAGGCTTAATACATTCGTGTCTGTGTAACCATGGAAATACACATACAAAATTTCAACACAATCGGTCAAGCCGTTTACTAGTTGACATACCGACAGCAGCGCCACCTACCAGGTCCAATTGTATTTTTAAAATAATTCAAGACACCATCGAAATACCCATATAAATATTTCAACCCAATCGGTTCAGCCGTTTAGAAGTTATGTGAAAAAGATAAGTACGGAAGAATAATTCATACTACCCGTTGTCTTATTACCCGTTTTCCCGTAGGAATGAAGCATTTTCTCGCGGTAAAAAGTAGCCTATGTTAATCAGGAATAATGTCGGCTTCTAATGGTAAAACAAGTTTTCAAAGCGGTCCAGTAGTTTCGGAGCCTATTCAATACAAACAAACAATCAAATCTTTCCTCTTACAATATTAGTGTAGACAAAGGGAATTGAGTTTATCCATTGCAACGATAGTCTTACAATCTTCAGCAGCTCCAACAGTACTTTCAAGTGTTAATCAATTAGCTGTGGTTTTGGAGCAGGACCAGCATTAAGCCAGGCATTTTTATCAGCGATGTAATCCCCTAACTTATAATATGCCTGCCTGCATGGTGTGCGTTTCATACAAGACTCGAATTTTGTTTCATTCAGTTGAAGAATGTGGGAAGATAAGATAAAGATAAGATAATTTGTTTGTCAAACATGCGTTTACATAATTTGACTAATTAGACATGCAAGGTATTGAATTAATTGTATTTAGTTGGAACAATATATAATAGGTATTTTATTAAAACCTTTTAAACAGTACCCTATGAAAGATGAGTCTACTTTAGCCAGCCTAAAACTTGGTTGAACTAATAGATCCCTATTTCAAGTACTACAATTATGTCTTTCACCTGTTTTACTAAAAAGTGCAAATTTTTCCATACATACATAATTTTTTCGTAGATATATTGACAAGGCACCGTCATGATGTTAATATCCTTAAACATTTCCCTTAAAGAATCGCGCCTGCGGAGATTATATATGGCTCTGATGGTTCTTTCTGCAGAATAAAAGTAGAATCGATATCTACAGCCCGTCTCCAAAGTAAAATACCGTAACACATGATACGATGAAAGTAACTAAAATAGACTAGTCTCGCGGTATCTACATCAGTAAGTTAACGGATTTTTCTGACAGCATATCAACTGTGGGGTGAGTACAACACAAAAGTGAAAAATATTTTGTTTTTTACAAAAAATTAAAAAAACAACCGATTTCCAAAAAAAAAAAACACGAAGTGAAAGATAACTTTAATTTCGGAAGTCGGTGTCAAAAAACGAAAATGCGGAACCAACGACACTGACTACCGCTACAGCGTAGCCCCGTAGCACTATATGGCTACAGCTCTGTAGCACGATATAGCTGCAGCCCCGTAGCACGATATAGCTGCAGCCCCGTAGCACGATATAGCTGCAGCCCCGTAGCACGATATATCTGCAGCCCCGTAGCACGATATAGCTGCAGCCCCGTAGCACGATATAGCTGCAGCCCCGTAGCACGATATAGCTCCAGCCCCGTAGCACGATATAGTTGCAGCCCCGTAGCACGATATAGCTGCAGCCCCGTAGCACGATATAGCTGCAGCCCCGTAGCACGATATAGCTGTAGGCACGTAGCACGATGTCACTGTAGCACGATGCTATGTAGGAATTTATTAATTCGCCGTAGCAGTCTCATTATTCACAAATGTTTTATTTACAATAACAGTTGAAGTGTACAAATGACTCAAAGAGATCATCATCATTTTTTCTTTTCATTTTAATTAATAGCCTTTTTACCCGCTTCGCTGAAACCGGTCGTTAGGTTCACCCTCAAAGAATATGACGGCAACTAATCTTTATTATTCTTTCCCTTTCAATTAATTTTAAATGCAAAATAAAAGCAATAAGGCGCAACGTTTTTAACTAAATGAAATATTCCAGTCGCGTTTTCACGCCTTGAGAACAGTTAATTGCGTGTTTTAATTTACTTTTATTTAGCCGTTAAAAAGGTATTCTTATACGGAAAGATATTTACTAATATCAAAATTAGAAGGAGGTTAACACTGGTACCTAAAAGATACTACGTCAGCTGCGTATAAAATAGGTAGTTTCAACGTGAAACTTATATATTAAGTTAGAAAAGGTTGCAATACACCTGACCATTTCCAACAAAATATACATAGAAAACTATATTGGTCAGTCTGAACTATGGGCTCACTCACATTTAGGTACAAGGGCGGCTTTCATTACGGGCAGTTTTAGTCGTCCAAGATGTTTACGGTTGGCTCTATGTCATAATTTTACTTGGAACCGTCATAAATGTCTAAATAGGTATGTGGTTTACGATACGGTCTGACTAGAGTGCTTGTTGATATGGTCATAAGATGATAAGACTACAAATGTTAGAAGATAACAGGAGAAGCCTCCTGTTAAGTTCTAACATTGCAGTCTTATCATATCATTATTATAATTGCGTAACTTAAAAAGGGCGTATATTTTTGTGTTTATTCATTTTAATTTCGAATCAATATTCCTTTGTACCCCGCTAAAAAAATTACGTTGTTCCCTAACGCTACTTATTATAGGCCGACCGCTTAACTGAGACGTTAATTGAGGTAGCAGCGCGGTGCGGGAGGGGTGTGGTGCGAGAGCTCAGCGATTCGTCAACTTGAGACAACTATCACCCCTCCCGCACCGCGCAGCTACCCCAGACAACGTCTCAGTTAAGCGGTCGGCCTATAGTGGTTGTCGACTGATCGTTCAACTTTTTACCGGCTGCCACTAACATAAAAAGCACCACTTGGACACACACCCTCCCCCGTCCCTCACCATCTACTTGAAACCTCCCCAGATATTAAATCCTGATAGCAAGCATTTCTTGTTCACCTCACCTCAAAAGAAGCTACTTTGCAAAATGTAATTTACCCAGTAAGAGACAGAAAATTGATCTTACTTTCAATATTTTACTCGTATATAATTTATACGGTTATTAATATACCCGTCGTTACTGTCAGTGCCAGCAAGCTGTATTTAATGTACTCAGTAAAACCGAGAGGTGATTCTCATACTTTATCCTAGAAACAGTACATTCATTTTGCTCTAAATCTAAATAAAGCGTTATTGCGATACGTGGAAGACGCATTATCTCGAAACTCCTAATCCAGGAAGAAAATATATTACCTATGCTAGGCAGTTGTTGCACCGCCGGCGATGAACGAGTAGCGAGTAGAAATAGCAACTGAAAACGAGTTGGCGAGCAGCGAATTTGTAGTTCCGATAGTTTTGTCGCTGGGCCATCGACGAGTGTCCGAGTGTGACGGGCGATTACTCGTACCACTCACTCGGGGCGGTTAGAAACAGTTTCACCACTTTACAAATCCTACAACATCCAACATCATCAGCATTCATTCAACATCATTATACATCATCGTCGTCTGAACTAGACAACAATGATAGTTCTAATAATTGTTCTGAATTTATAGTATGTGCACTCAGATCCGCACTCTAGGTAGAAATGGTCTCTTGGCGTGAGCTCTGACCGCCAAGCGAGCATCGCTGAGCGAGTATTATCTTTGATAGCTCTTGTCCCTGGGCGACAAACCAGTTACATACCAATTTAGAGCGAGTCCTCGCCGGCAGTGTGAACAGTCAGCGATTAACTATTAATATATGCATCTCTTTTGTTTACACGGAATGTATATCTATTGTACGTTTCTTGAGCGAGAAAATATCCTCACCCGGCGGTGGGACAACTGTCTTACTCTCCCTGCGTATTTTCCTGGTTTTCCGAGTAATATCTGTCCAATCAGATGGATGATTGGACAGATACTACTAGAAAACTTAAAAAATCAAGCTCTCCTTTCCTGATTGGCTCACAAAAAGTTTTCCGCTCAACGAGAGAGCCATACATCAAACGAGTATTAGTTCGATATATTGTTAGCCTTTGCTGTCTGGGGTAGACATGTAAGATGGGACGTCAAAGCGTTTTCGTTCACGCATGATGTGTTATTTGGAAGACGCGTTCGTGCATCCTGGCTTTGTATTCGTAAATTGGTGCGATTTGAGACGCTAGCGTGATGCGCGTGCAATTTCGCAATGACTGCGTACGGTTTCTCGTACTTGTACTACGTACTTATCAAAGACAGATCTATATAGAACAGAGGTATCTATATTATTGATATCCTAAGGCTGCGATTATGGCTTAGTGATAGTATGCTCTTCAATTACACACGTAACGTAGGTATTACAAGGTGAACTGCTTAGTGAGATTCCAATAGAAGTTTACAGAATAGCACTACGCACTAAGCAGGTACCTTCGTTTACAGTTTCAGTTTATTATTGCTCTGTGTACCGTGTGTACCCATATAATTTAAGTTGCTATTATTATATCGTAATTATCACAGGCACCGATTTTCGTACGTAATAATTAATGTGAACATTTTTAGGCCACGGGCGTTCTAAAACGGTGCTTTCGGAACTAAATTTGTAGCTAAATTATAGCAACAGAGAAGCTCGTTAATTCTATATTACAAATAATTTGCATATTAAATAAAACATTAAATTACATGTAGTCTAGCATGACTGATTACAATTTATTAAATTGAAAACAATATACAAGGAGAAAATTGACAATGTCAGATATATCGTCAATTTTCACTTTGTTGAAAGTACTTTTCACGTGCCTATTGAATTTCATCTTCCAAGCAGCTTGTTGCCAAGTAATAACAGCTGCACGGATCGATCGATCAGGTTAAGCTACGCTTGCCACGGTTGGTCCGCGGATGGGTGACCATCTTAACATACCAAGACACCTCCGTGCATAGGAAAGCACGTTAAGGCATTGGTCCCGGCTGTCTTTCGTGAATCTTTGACAGTCTTAACGGATCGTCAGAAGCTCGAAAGTCTGACAACCAGTCTTACCAAGAGGTATCGTATTACCCAGTAACTGGGTTGTGGAGGTCAGATAAGCAGTCGCTCCATGTAAAATGCTGATATTCAGCTGCATCCAGTTTGACTGGACGCGACCCCAACATAGTTGGAAAATGGCTAGGCAGATGATGATGACCAATGAATTATATATACATCTTTGCATCGATTATTTATATCGTAGGAATAATCTTCGATTACCGAAGACTCTGTCAAGTGAGGTGAAGCGGCAATTTTCCATTTGAAAGTTGCCGAATATAAATACCTACAATAAACCGCCTAGGTAATCATTGGTTCATTATAACTTTGTCTTTTTAGTCCAAATACATTCTGTGTATGATTCAGAGATGTGCCATATTCAGTTAAGTAAGTAGGTAATAATAATAATAAAATTGTTTATTTATCCAAATCATACACACAGACACAGCTCAAAACTAAGCGATAGGAACACAATAAGCATAAAAATAGCTATGTTTTTATGCTTATTGTGTTCCTATCCTATATATTGGGTTCATTCTTTTTTTTATATTTAGCTATGTATACAAAAAAATATTGAACCCTGTCTCTTAAACAAGGAGGCCTGTAAAGAGACAGGAACACAAATCTAATAGGTAAGTATACCTATTAGATTTGTCACACAGATATTGTTAATTTGTTTAAACGTTATTCTGTGACCGAATACCGACCTCACCACCTTTCAGCCCAAATAGCAGAAAAGCCGTGACTTATTAAACAACTAACAATATAATGAGATAAGCATCGAAACATTAGCGTCGCAATTATTTGCCTTATCCAGGCCAATCGCGTGAGGCATGCGAATGGGGTGTTAGGAGCCTGCCCAGCCCTCCTGACGCCGGCGCCGGTACGTATGCGTCATGTTATTAGGAGATTAGCTGTATTTAACACATGTGCCTGCAAAATCTACTCTCGAACCTCCAAGGTAGTTTCATAACCATCACGCACGCGTGGCTTATAAATTCGCGAGATTGGAGATTCGTCTATACTGTCATTGCTTATGTATGTTTATCAACTTTTTATAGACATTCCTATATACAACATTATTTTTAGTATACTGCTAACTTGAATATAGTTTGTTCAGAATAAGCAGCTGAATCGATGCCAATAGTTTTTACACCATGTTGTATTTTGACCCAAAAATATTTTAAAATGGTAACAAGTTGGACACCGAGCGACACTAAGTACATATCTGCAATCATATGCGCACAACACAGGTCACAGCCGGTCGGCCGGCGGCGCGTGTTAAGTGGTAACCAACTTTTTGTACGGACAATCAGCTAACATAACAAGCTTATAACTTCGTGATTTTTCATGATACAGTTTTGAAATTTTGTACATAGATTCTTTATATAAAAATACTAGACACGTGTTTCGGATGTGCCGTATACTAAAAATAATGTTGTATATGCATGGACAACGTGGTCGTTTATTTATCGAAAAGGAATGGCCCCATAAACCGGAAAAAATAACAAATGTCAAATGGATAGGTCATCGCAGATTAATTTTAGGCGTATAAAATACTGCTCCCTTGCTACTGCATAAAACCTTAATCGCTTTTTACGTGACTCATAGGTATTAGAAAAGTTTTCGGATGAAGTCACAAGAATGAAGTAAAGTATGTAAGTATGTAATAATAATAATATTCCACAACTTTTACACAATGCCATTTAGTCCCAAACTAAGCAGAGCTTGTGCTATGAGTAAAAGACAATTGATAAACATACACATATAATAGATAAATTACACCCAGACAAAGAAAAAATTATCGTGCTCATCACACAAACATTTGCCCTGGGTGGGAATCGAACACAATATGATTAAAACATATCGATTTATAAACAAAAAAAAAAAAAACTTACTTATTGTGAAATCTGCTGATGATCGTGAAATCTAACTACGTGTTATTTTAGTTGCAGATATTTATGTAGCAAATTCAAAAATATTCCTGTCAAATGGCATTAGATTCACGTTCTAATAAAGTGCAACCCACATATCATCGATACCAATATTAGCAGTGCCTAATAATGTCATCGATAATATGTGGGTGTGACACCCACTATACTCCTCTGCTAACACCTCTGGGGTATACATGACGTGTATTTATATACTTATTTTTTTTGTGTTTTAGGTAGGTAGCACCTAAAGTGACTAAGTTTGGAAATGACTCCCATAAATCGTGTTAATCGTATTTCGAAACTATTTCACAGATGAGCGCTTCGAAAGGGTGATTTTAGGCGAAAACTATTTATCTACGAGCGTTGATTCTAATTTGCACAGTTTAAACCTCAATTAATAATGATATTGCCCTCTTACTTTTACTCATAAAGAGACGAAACCAAAAGCGAACTAGAAAGAACCCTTTATTGTTTATTTACCTATATATAGTAAAGCTGGTTATGTGAGACTCCAACTGGCTGTTCAGTCGATATCGGCCGTCCTCAGCGCGCAGCCACTAGAAAAAAAAAAAGAACAGTTAATACGCTTATCTACGCAAACTATTAAGATCCTGCCGGTACGGGAGCCTACATCTATAAATTATGAGGATAACATTAACACGCAACGGTTCTTTTCATAATATTTTCAATATTGGTTTTTATATAACGGGAGGTCTGACCTTACCATGTATTACAAGGTTGTGAAGGGTACACAGGCTTATATAGTAAATCTACCATTTCGCAACATTGTTGGGGCAGGCATCGAGATTGACTAGATGTAAATTCATCTGTATTTTTAGAACGAATGATATCCAGATGTCTAGCAGACATCAATCTACTAACGGACAACTAGTCAACCAGCGCGAAATGACAAAACCACGGACAAAACTGACAAATAGGTTGTACATGTTGTTTCACATGTAATCATTAAGACACAAAAGATTCCAATTTTGTCAAAAACGATCATACGTACAAATTATGACCGGAAGCATTATTCTATCGAACATAATCAACATCCCCAAAAATCTCGAAAATGGCTATAAAAATTATTGATAATTGTACTCGTATGACTTTTATAAACATACACATATAAAAGTCCCGGTACCTAAATGTACAATGCCCTCGCACTTGTTGAGCGACTGATAGGCCGCAATCGATAATCACTCCTGTCGCACGGGACGATTGCGGTTAGCCATATTAATCCGCGTTTGCAGCATTTCCAATTTAATTCATGTATTCCTGTGTAGCTAACCTAAGTGAAAACGTGTACATCTGTACATATAATGTTTCTACGTTGATATATTTTATACTATCTATAGAGGTACTTCATACGAAAAGCTGTTCCAAGTTTAGAAATTATATGAAGAAAATAACTCATTTTACAGACTCACTGTAAAGCGGAAGTTACTTTCAAAAGGACAAACGAACTTCATCTTTGTACCGTTTCTCTGAGTTAGAACAAAGCACGTGGACCAAATGAACAACGTCGCAAGTATCTAAACGAGTTAGTATTGTTGCTGTTTATGGACTATGTTTTGTCACTTCGAAATAATTTATAGTTTATCGACAGCAATAAATAACACGCTCAAGCTATAATATAAAAACTTCGCTGCGATAAAACGTACACTCATAAAAACTACAAACAGTATTGTACTGTCACTAAAACAGCCCGTAAATCGTTGAAGTGAATTAAACCGAGAAAAAGTATTCCAGAACAGAAAGTAACGACCTAAAAAATCAGTGGAACAAGAACTGCAATCTAAATTAGAAGCAATCTGGACAGTTTCAAAAGCTATTCAAGCAGCCCTTCAGAACAACGGTTGCATAAGAAGGAACAGGTTTTAATCTAGACAAGTCTTAATGCTGAAAATCGGGTAGGCAATCTTATCGTTTTGCTAATAGAATTTGTTTTTCGAACAAGGTAAAGTATCACAAGGTAAAGTATAAACAATCACTCTGAATGTCAAAGCTTTTTTAATAAATCTACACTAATATTATAAAGAGAAAAGATTTGATTGTTTGTTTGTATTGAATAGGCTCCGAAACTACTGGACTGATTTGAAAAATTGTTTTACCATTAGAAGCCGACATTATCCTTGATGAATATAGATACTTTTTACCGCGGGAAAATGCTTCATTCCTACGGGAAAACGGGTAATAGGATTTAAACGGTGGCAATTCCGATTTCTACGCAAACGTAGTTGCGGGCGGATGCTTGTTATATCATAAACTTACCCTATTACAAATACCTTAGTAGGAGGTATACTAATCGAGTACTCACTGAACAATCTCATTACTTCAAGCCATCGGTAACTACATATTATGTATATTCGTCTGCGCGTAATATTTATGAGTCACTACGAATAGAACAACAATGAATATCTGAATCGATATGAACCGCACACAGTATCACCAGTATGTATGTAGGTAGATTTCCTGTTGCCACGAGTACTTCCCGTCAGTCGTTATCGGCTGTTAAGCTGACACGGGAAGTGAACTTGGTAGAATTGCCTCAACTTACTTTAATATACGTCTGAACTCTGACTACTGTTCAACATCAGTTCGAGAACGATACTGAGGGCTGTAGCTGTGTTTTTAAAATATAAGTTCAATTACTATAAAGAACAAATTACTGTTTCAGACTACCCACCTACCCAGGCGTGTGTTCAATCTTTGAGTATTAAAAAAAAGTAATTGGTATAAAAACACAGGTTATAAGAAGCTTCGCGAAGGTAGTAAATTAAGAAATATATTCTTACATAAAACATCTTTATACCAAGATGTTTGTGTATATTAAGGTCGGTACTCAACTGCGCAATATTAGCACAAGACTACGACTTATGAAAAACCTATTTTTATAATGAAAGCTGCTTTTAAATATATCTCATTTGTGATATTTTCTTTGTTCAAAAACTTATTAATATCTACAATAATGTACCAACATTAAACATGTATTAGAAATAGATATAACTGATCTGACATTCAGGTAATGTATCAATACTTAGTGTACCTGGGTTCTCCTAATAGCCTAGTTAAATCTTGAGAGATGCACCTGCTCTACCTCACATTATATCTGTCTACACAAATTAGATTAACATCTCCGTGATCTCATTATACTGAAAGGCTAATCCCGATAGATAATATATACGTAATATATACGATAGTACGAAAACTAGGAGAAAATAATAGGATTAAATTTGCACGGACGGTTTCGAATAATTAAGTGACAACACCTAACATACAAGGGGGGCTGGAAAGTTCTGAGCTTAAGTACCTTTAAGTATCACTAATGACTCGTGCTGCACAGCACTAATTGCAAGTATCCTAAGTAGTATAAATACCAAGTTTCATGTCATTAGTATCATTATGCTTTCAGTAATTGAACCGTAAACATCACCATGTCCAAGTCATCCGCGCTTTGCACGAAATCGGAGTACAGAGCTGCCATAAAATTCCTTAAAAAGAAGAACAAAACGCCGATGGAAATAGTTGAAGAGATTTCTGCAGTTTATAGGGAGTCTGCACCTTCGCTTACCAACGCAAAACGTTGGAGACGAGAATTCAAACACCGCCAAGAAAATTCAAAGTGGAAAGATTGGGTTCCAAGCTTATGGCCACTGTTTTTTGGGATTGTGAAGGAATTTTGTTCATCGACTACCTTCCCAAAAATACTACAGTGAACGGAAACTATTACGCACATTGTTAACAAAACTGCGTCAAGTGGTTGTCGAGAAAAGGAGATGCAAATTGGCAAAAGGAGCTCTGTTTTTGCAGGACAATGCGCCCGTTCAAACTGCGCGAGTTGCAAGACGTGCCCTCGCCGGGAAAGGATTTGAAGAAATCAACCACCCACCCTACAGTCCAGACCTGGTCCCTTGCGATTATTTTCATTTTCCGAATTTGAAAAAGAATCTCCGAGGACGTAGATTTTCCAGTCACGAGGAAATGAAGGTAAACGAACATTTCGAAGGCAAAGACGGCGAATATTTTTTGACCGGGTTAAAAGCTCTTAAAAAAATTTTAGAAGTGTATTGAAACAGAGGAAGATAACATTTAAAAAAAAAATGTTATACATTTCTATCATCATTTTTAATGCCCTAGGCTCAAAACATTTCAGCCTCTCGTAGAGTTTTTTCGATACTGGGAACAATTTGTGGTTGGCTAGCGCCGCAAATAGGCAGATAAAAAGGGTTGGTTGTACGAGCATTCGTCAATATTGTTTTATAACCTAACAACAATCTGCTCAAACTTTTTTAATAAATTGACTGTATACTGATTTCGTATGGGTTATCATAAAAAAAATATAGTAGCTGCTATTATAACGCAGAAACATTGGTAGCAAGCGTTTTCTTGTAGATTTTTATAAACTATAGTGTGGTCAACGAGAGAATGCGTACTTGACACCTATCAAACACACATTCATCTGTATGAAAAACACGTATTCATCTGTATGAAAGTGTTCATACAGATGAATACGTGTTTAGCGAGTTTGATATTTATTTGCTACTAGAATTGCCGCTGGAAGGTGTTAGGAACGTATTCTTTCGACGGCCGCACTGTAAACGTAGAAATTTATTTTTGATTAAAATGATTTAGGTATTTCAGTTTATGAATTTGTACTTAACCTAAACTTGAGCAAAAATTCTTGAAGACATTTTTGTACCCACCCGTCAAAAAACCTCAAGGATTTTTTGTCTGTAAAATATAAAATAAGTTAGGGTAGATATTTTTCTATATTTTATGTCTATGTATATCTATAAGTATCGTTCTCTCAGTCTGATCGTCTGATTCAATTTAATATTCTTATAAAATTCTGTGTCGTCTATTATTTGTAGATATGAACTGACATGTATGACCTACATATATGCACACGAGAAAACAAGAGACCACATTAATAAGACCACTTCACATTTTCAAATTAAAGTTTCGGGAACGAAACCCATTATATTTCAAGCGTCAAATTACCCTCATAAAGTCGTAGCTAAGCTTTATGAGCACATTATCACTGCCCGGTACCTACTTAACAACCTCATTTCTAAACTAATATTATAACGAGAAAAGGTTTGTTTTTTGTATGTTTGTTTGTTACGCTTTCACGCAAAAATTTGGGCATCCGGGTAAACCATGACCTGGAAAAGAATATAGATTAGGTACTTAGTCTTTTCGTTCTAGATTGCAGACGAAGTCGCTGGCAGCAGCTAGTGATTTATAAACAAAAACTTCTGAGAATTTCCTTATTAAAAGACTTGCGGAGACTTAAAGTCTAGCGTTTTTCGCACCTAAAACAAAATTTATCTTTAAAATGTACTTAGGTAGACGGCGTTTGTCGTAACTTTTGTAAGTAAATTCAATTTCGCCTTCCTTGCAAATCGAGGTGGGATTACTGTTATAAGAGAAAGTTGTAAGACAATTGGCCACATGTTGCTACATTGTTGCAATGTTGTATGCATATAAGTATGCGAAATCTCTAGTTTGCAATTTATTGCTGTGTGTTACACTACCTAGTATAACATTATGCAAGATGTATGTGCATTTCGTGTAGATATTCAAATTGTACAAGTTCTCCACGTCAATCATGTGTCTTATTCATGGCATCATCTACAGAGTCCGCCTGTTGCTTTTAATCTTATTGGTAACATTCATTTTGTAAAGCTTAATAATCAAATAACATAACAACAGGTCAATAACATAACATAACGACAGGTCGGTTTTAAATACAGTGGTCACGTGCTGCCTTGCACAGTAAGGTTTTGGGGAGACCCCTTCATAGTCTCACCAGAGATGTTACAGGCGTTGCACAGAGGTTTGTAGAGGTGTTGTTTCGGGTTGTTTTTTTTAAAGATAACCTCCATGTGCTGATGGTGACTATCGGGGTGGTTTTAGTGAGGCAAAAATCCCTTACTTCCCGATCTCATCCCCAAAGCCCGGGCGCCTTTGAAATTTCCCTCCGAAAACAAAGAAAAAGTAATTTAAATGTTTATTTCTTCCACTTTACAATAGTTAGTAACGTAAGGTTTGTAATTACAAACGGTTCAAACAAATCGCCCAGAAATATGAATTTTTCTGGTTTTAAAACTTAATCCGCTTACGCTCAGGGCGGACACCACATGATCTTTATTCGTCTGACCCTATCGAGTTGAGTGGGACGATTTTGGCTCTAAATGACTGTCAATCGGCCGTTATTAAATAAATACTGGGCGCGCCGAAAAGGGTTGTGCTCGAGTGATATGTATAATGAAAACGTGCCAAGTATTCGGTCATCCATTACCTCGCTATGTAAACATTTTTCACGAGGATGATTTATTACCGCGGAGGCTGCAGCACCAGCGAGCGTCGGTTAAGTCACAGCTCATTAGTCAAAGTGTTATGATGTAATATTCTCACATACGTTCACCGTCAGCTGACGACACACTGTATCTGTAAGCGCCCGTCCTGACCCAGGCCGCTGGCGGGCCAGCCCTGACGACTGACACTCGATTAACTATCCAGTTATTTTCTAATAATGCTGACGAGAAACCTTGTTGCAAGATTGTTTGCATGTAGTACCTGCCATGCGTAATCCTACTGAACTTTGGTAACTGAATTTATAGCGATACCTAGTATAACATGCTTTGTAGGTCAATCATGGCATATGGTACACGAGCCAAACAAAACCAAAGGGCTTTATCGAGATAACAAGACAGTCTGTTACAGGCTCCGGTAGTGAGAACATACTATGTTATTATTATACATACATACCTGTAATGGTGCCCCAATTCTGATCGCATGGATGAAAATTTTATGGGTACCTAATGGTTAGGATTTCTCTCAGCTAAAACCTAGTGCTGCAAGCGAGGCACAGATAAAACCTTGCTACAAAACTTTTAATTTCCGGAACAAAATGAGAACAAACCTACTTGCGCTCCAGTAGGTTATCACAAAAAACATACACAGACTTTCTGAAACAGGCTAGCAAAAAGTTCATCAGAGCTCACAAAGCTGGCTAACTCGCATGTTTGGTAGAAACGCTCTGACGAGAGTGGAGCGCCACCGGAAATTCTTTTCGACACGCCAAAAGGATTAATGCAAAAAAAGTTGTATATTTTTTGGGTACTCTGCCGATTCAGGTTATAAGTAACTACTTACTGTTTCTGATTTGTCTCGAGCGAGCTACAGAAACGCGTTCTCTATTAAACGTGTTTAATCTGTAGTCTTTGACATTAGTTGATACAGAGGACCGGACTTAATGAAGGCCGAATATGTGAAAATGCTCGGAAAATGTCAACAACGTGTCAAATTCAGCACATTTGTATTTTACGTCTGACAATATTCGGACACTTTATTTTAATTACGAGTGATATCATTGTTTACGCCTTTGTTCTTATCTATACGTTAGATTTAATGTTCCATGAAATGTCAGTTTAAGTGGTGGAAATTATGACATTCGCATATATTATGATGCTGAATTTAAAGCGAATATTATGAAGTAAATTATTCTTTTCATACAAATAAATGAAAAGGGTTATTACGCTTGTACCTATTTTATGCCAAGTTTTCATATTCACCTATTTAATTTACAATATGGAATGTATTACTCGTATGAAGTAGAAAAAACGTCGTAAACCTACATTCTCTTTATGCTGACATAAAAGGCTATATAGGGCTTGAAGCACTAGACTATTATAACAAGGGACATAAAATATACGCCATTAATTTAACGATGCTCATTGAAAAATTTAAACGGAACTTTACAGATGGATTGTTTGACGTATTATTTGGTATCTTCCGCCTTGTCCGGCCTCATCTATATTTATAAAGTAGTTTCGTTGATTACAACAGACCAGTGACTGACTGACTTAAATACTGATTGATCGATTGTCTGAGTGACAGGCTGCGGGCAGCCTAAGTCACTAAAAATAGAAACTCGTTTTACCAAACTTGGTTTTAGGAGGACCCATGTTCAGTTCACGTTTAAGGACAAATATGTTGTCTTAACCTAACACTACTAATATGAATAGATTATTGTCTCAAAGCTCAGGCTGCACTGGCCCTTTCTCTATATTATTGTAACCCTTCTTACTAGTTTCAGTGGACGGGTGAACAGCCGCACCAATTCGGTTATCCTCTTCCAGACTAATGGCAAGTTAAGTAAGTATAGAAAAAACGTAACGTAACGAACAAACCCTAACGTTTAAATAACGTTAAGCAAAAATTTTTTCATGAAAAGTAATTCCGAAAATTTAACTCAACGGGCTAATCCTAATTAATGGACCCGTTTTAATTGTTTGAGGTACAGGTTGGAGGCTCTGATCCTTGTTATATAATTGAGATTTTTGTTACTAAATCACTCAGTTTCAGCATTTAAAAGTTTTTACGATTTTTTTTAATTTAAAACGAAATAGAGCGTACCATCATCATTTATGGAAACCAAAGGGAGTATCGTTAAGATTGAATCGAGACGTTTACAAACTTATTAAAATATATTTCTTGTCAAATGTATTTACTGGTTGTTGTTATTTTCTGACAACCAATTTCCCAACAGCTAACACAAGATTCGAAGGCATATTTACCGATCAAAGGCTCGATAAGTCTTTAAAAATAGGGTAAGAGACGAACAGCGTTCCATCAATATTGGAAGGATATCGTTCTGGTGCGGTGTCAGCGCAATTTATCAGGAAACGATTACCGCACCCAAGAGAAAATGTGTTATGTGCCAGTAGAAACAGAAACGCTAGAAAAGAAATAAAACGGCATGGAATGGAGTTTAATCTTCTACTGCATTGACGTAAAATAACTTTTCTGGGAATATGTTTCATTGAATAGAAGGAGGCAGGCTTTGATATTATATTGTAGTACTGTGTTTCTCTAGTGGGATGAATAGAGGTGGACACTATCGCCTCAAGATAAATAGCTCTTGATGAGGGCTGGTGGTCCTAGGGTCTGTGTTTGAATAAATAGTGTATGTACGAAGAGGTTCGATATCTCTTGTGATGTATGGGCAGGGTTGACAATGCTGGCCGAATTACAAGAGAAAAATAAAATGTTCACTGTGAAAAAATAAACAACGAAAAAATATAATTTTAATGGCATCTCTTAAATGTTTGACCGCATCGAGCCAGTGTTTCTGTTTTAGAATTAATGAAAGAGTTTGCATTAATCTGTAAAAACTATTTTCAAAGAGAATGGTGAAGAGACATTTATTGGGCAATTAACTGTTATTTTTTAAACGGTTTTATTTAGCTTGCCCTGTTTGTTATTTATTTGGTGCAAATTTAGTACTTGAAATTATACCCCCTTTCTGTGAGTTCTTTGTATGAGTAGACTTTCTACTCTTTGGTGATCTTTTGCAACTATCTCCTATCAAACGCTCCGGAACAACTGTATTCAAACAGCCTGAATATCTCCAACCAGCCACACATCTGTGGCATTTGTTCACGCTTTGTGAGCTGACTGAGAATATGCGTCAGCAAGATGATCATATTTTTATTGATGTACTAAATGCTTTGAGAATCGGTGAGCTAACCGCCCATCATTTTAGTATTTTGATGCAAAGAGTTATTCAAGACCCAAGTGATGAGTTTGCAACAGACAAGGCGTTAAGGGTATCCACTAATCAGAAAGTAAACGATCACAGCTCTGTTGTGTTGAATTTGTTCCGAAACAAGGGTTCTCTAATTTATAAAATAAAAGCACAGGACCAGCTAAGTGATGCCACACGAAATACAGATAATTTGATTTTCTCTAATAATACCAACAGACATAAACAAGACTGGAGGCTTTCCAACAGAATTTGAAATATTTGTAGCAGTAAAAATTATGTTGCGGTCCAATACTGACGTTTCGAAATGATTGGTAGACGGTGTTATCGGCATTACTGAAATGGTTTGGCCTCAGTTTTGTCGAACCCAAATTATACCAAACAAATGAACCGTCAATTCAGATCGACTTTGGAAGAGACGGCGTACACCTTATTCACCCTAAAGCCATACAGTTTCCTGCAAAGTTCAATTTTATCATGGGACCAGTGAAAGAAGGATGTCGCCCTTAATTTTGTCATGGGCTTCCACTGTCCACAAAATGCAAGGCAACACTGTAAACCACGCTGTTGTGTATTTAGGCTCGAAATTGTTTGAGGAAGGACAAGCATACGTGGCCCTGAGTCGAGTAAAATCTTTGGAAGGGCTATGTATTGAGGAGTTAGATTGAAACAAATTGTCAGGAAAGAAACCTTATAATAATGAGGCACTAAATGAACGAAATAGAATGAGACTTGGAAATAAAATATGTAATTACTTTTTTTTTTAAGTTAAAAGGTTTTAATGAAAATTATTATGTAGACAATGTACAGACGCCAGCACATCAAGCTACCCGAAACTGTCAGATTTTCCCAATCAACTTTGAACCTTATACTTTAGCGATAAAGTTGAAAATCTATTAAAGAAATCTGACAGATTGTAGTAGCTTGATGTGCTGGCGTCTGTACTAAAAGCTAAAAAAGAATTCGGCTGGTCCTAGGTACTCGTACCAGTTTCCACATCAATCTGTGGCATTGATCAGATAAAAAAATAAAATCATGGGTGCGTGAAATTTCTATCAACAGTCAATCGCTCATCACACTAATATTATAAAGGCGAAAGTTTGTGAGTCTGTGTGTGTGTTTATATGTTTGTAACTTCTTCACGCTCAATCGGCTAGACCAATTTTGACGAAATTTGGCACACAGATAATTTATAACCAGGATTAACACATAGAATACTTTTAATACCCATATTCCTACGGGATAGAGACTTATCATCATAAATTCTATGTACATATTTACTCAGATTTATTTTTTCAGCGCCATTTTTGAAGATCTATAGTTTAAAGCATTCCTCAACTCATTGCGCACTGTGTACGATGCACGCGGATAGTGCCAGCGGACGTGTGTACCTAACTAGGTCTAGAAATAAAGTGTTGTGATGATGAAAATTGCGATCTTACATTAAGCAGCCCTACGTACACCTGTCACCGTTCCTTTACAGTGACTGTATTTCACAAATACTATTGCAAAACCTAGGTAGGAGTCTATTTAATATGCTTAGCGCCAACATGATGATGTACGACTAGCTATGATTTATCACAGTATTACTTAGGTACTCGTCGGCAGTCCGCTCTGACATTTTCACTATATTATCCAGAGATGTGACGTAGATATTATACACCCCTGTTTTTCCCAGGCGTTGAAATCTTTATTTAAATATTAAAACATTGAGCTCTGTTTTGCGTGTGCAATAAGTTCGTTCATAGTGTGTTTAACAACACGAAGACAAAAATCTTAGAAAAATTACCGTGCTGCCTCATAATCTGGGTGCATTTGATTGGCAATGGATAAATGACTATGTTAGTACGGTAAAAAAGTTATAATTTATTGAAATAATAGCGAGTTTTTCCCAATCTCACTTAGAATATCTTCTGTAGATGTCATTTGCACTCACTTTATAGTGACGAGTACGGTAATTTTTCTAAGAATTTTCTCTCCATGTACTATTGTGAAATGAACTCTCGTGTTCATTTCAGGGTCAGGTGCGTACCTATATAAAATGTATTGTAATATGAGATATCCAATAACATATACACAGACACACACAAAGGTCTCGATATAGGCAGGACCGGACTGCTCGGGTTAGAAATCATAACTAATACAATATAGTTGTACCTAAAGGCATTCGCTCATCGGGAGCATTCGCCTGTAATGTAACAGTTCTGATTCAAGCTTATATGAATGAGGAGAACCGAGCATTACATTGCATAGCCTGTAATGATGCAATTTGTAACATTACATTCACCGGGACCTTTCGCCTGTAATGTAACAGTAGTTAACTGCCAGTGATACCATGCAACATGAATGCAAATCTTGTAGGATCTTGAATTATCTTGTAGAATCTTACATTCCAGGCGAACGCTCGTCAGTCAGTGAGGCAGTATTATAACGTAAAGCTCAAAATCGGATCTTGGGTTGTTACATTACAGCCAATGCTCCGATGAGGGAGCGCCTTTAGATACAGGTATATTATTATAATACGATAAATTCTGTTCTCTTTTGTTCGCAAAATATATATTCATTATTCGCAATAAGTTCTTTTGTTTCACAATACAATGATCTCGTCTGCTGTTATTCTTATCTCGCTGATTTATCTACTTTTTTCAACCCTTCTAACGAAACCAGAGTGAATTGATGAGCTGTCTTTAATAATATCTTTATTTTTATGCTCTAAAAAGGAGAAATTTGATTAAAGAAGAGAGAAATTTGATACTGAATAATAACTGTTAACAACCTACCAACGTTGTTTTTTCTATTGAATTATGTACTTTAAGCAAGTAAATAAAAAACAAAATCTCTTGTTATTTTGAATCGATTATGGAAGGTTAAAAAATGCGTTGGAATTTTCTTATTAAAACAGTAAGTAGGAAATCAAACTTTGATATCTTATCTGACTTTGTGAGTTAAAAATGTCTGATGAAATGTGTGTTTGACAATCACATAAACGACCTAAAACTGAAGGGGGCTTCCTTTTTTCATTTTTCTCTCGTTCTTAAATACTGGCCACGTCACAACAGAGGGACCGCAATGAAAATTTTTATGAAACAAAAATAGATGTAGTTTTGACGAACGATACGTTTGAACAATGCTAACTAACGATGAAGCGCACTCGGCGTGGGACCGGTGGGTTCGGACGCACGCCTCGCCGCACCACCTACCACGATACTCGCTCGTCATCTGCTTTTGTTTACCTTTGTTTTAGATATTGTTTTTTTTTTTTTTTTTACTGTCGGAAATTTGTAGAATATATCTATTTCAGTAGATTGATGCTAATATTTTACGGCAGTGCAGAAGGTTAAGGACTAGACACAGCACAGGTTGCTTTGAGATATGGACAAAGTTAACGCCAATTTAGTCGCACACCACACGGCAAACAACAAACGACGACGACGACGGCTATACAACAAACGACAAACGATTTTACTGCATAAACTCGTAGTAACATAAATAAAATGAAAATAATATAAAGTCCTCCAGACCATATTTCGGCCATCGCGGCCAATCTCAACTAGCCTTCGGCGCGGGAGATATTATACTAGTGCACAAGTGTGCGCGCAGACACAGGTGCACTCCCTCTTCCCTCACTCTCATGGCACATAATACACGTATAGTTCTCGTAGTACAATAGAACATTTTAGGTTCAAAAAGATACATAGAGTGGCGATTAGATTACGTAACATCTGTTAAAATTATAAAACAAACCATAATACCTACTAAAAATTAAATTAAAATAATGCATTTTTTCAAATTAAATATGTAGGTAAATAGCGTAAAAACTGTCACGAAACAAACCACTCTTGACAATATTAGTTTACTGACCTGAAAGCGGCAACGACGCGCACACGGCAGCTCCAAACAGGCAGTATAGGCCAGCGCTCGCCGCTGGCACAGTATAATTAAGTAAGCAGTGTTACGTCTCGGCAATGTCCTAGAAATAATTACCTACGGCCGCTCAGATATAATAAACGTGCACTAAGGTTGCCCACTGACGGACTTGCAAAGTACGGTAGTACGGTACGTACGGTTGGTAAGTCCGAAAAATTTAATGATGCATTATTTTTTAAAACCTTGCGATTTGTTCTAGGTTGTATGTTCTGTACTTTAAAATGTTTTTCACTTATCCGGTAACTTGCGATGTGAGGTCAGTGGGCTAATTGCATAACACACTATCAGTAGCAATGGGTTTCATTTTGGCAATTCAACAACATTTATTGCGTTATTTACGTTGTTGAGCAAACACATTTTTCGAACATGGAGCAATGGATTAGCAAAATGGAAATTAATTTTGTAGGTACTTTTCAAAAATGTATTTAATGCAGTAGAAACGAAAATTCTCGTCAATCAATCACTTGATTGATTAACGAGAAAGTTTAATTACTGAGTATCTAATACAAACAAACTATGTATTAAATTTTCGCAATAATAATATCGAACAAAAATCGCGAATTCGAATAACCTTTTACTTTGCAATTACGGCGCTGTGGTAAAGAAACGCGCGTGCATGACAATGTTCTTTTTTTTAAATTCATAAAGATACAACGAACTGAGTAGTGAGAATGTGGCTGTTTGATGAGTAAGGAAGAGATCGAAAAAGCAAAGGAGTTGCATAATGAAATTTAGTACAACATTATAACCACATTATAACACTCGTTTGGATGATATTATGGTTACTATGACACTGGTTGTTTTAATGTTGGCAATAAGCTAACTGTTTCATAAATTTTTATAGAGGATTTATAGCATGGGTGTAGATAAAAGAATTTTGCATGCTATGTTCTATCCTAGCCAAATATACAGTTTGTTCCATTATAATTGTATTTGAACACCATTGTTTACCATTTTTTTGGTTTTTAAATAAATTATTTATTATTCTCCGTGTACAATAATGGCATTCAGTTGCCTACAAAAATAAATAAAAGTATGTGAAAACAATGCCTTTTATTCATTTTAGACATCATGCTCCATAGAAACATTTACTGCTTAAGACCTACACAATCGATATCTAAATAGAAATAGTGTTAGTTTTTTTTTTCAAAACGACCAGGTTCGATTCCCGAGCTGAGTACGGGTTTTTTAAAAATGTATGAATTCAGTTTTTCTTGTTATTAAAATCGATGTCATGGTTCCTAAGAACAGATCTTCGTATATCTTATAGTTTCAGACTTTCCCATACTGACCGCTCTGAATGAGCCAGCCTGTATACTGGATATGGGAGTGTTCGTAAAAAAACACCCTAACCTATTTAGTAAAGCCGATAGTGAAAATATGTATAAAATAGGTAAACACTCAAGGGATCCTACCAGATTAGCTATGCCTAGGTGTAGAACAGCATTTTGCCGTAAAAAACACCAGTCGAATGGCAATAAAGATATTTAATAAGATACCAAAGGTATTTAGAGAACTGCCTACGAATATACATATTTTGAATTAGTTATAATATGAATAGGAACATTGCACAGCCATGAATAGTGTAATTCAATTAATTATGACATTTCTGTAATTTAATAAATTTTGACATTCCTGTAATTTTATTAATTTTGACGTGCCTGTATTCTTATTTTGACATTTGTAATTTCTTTTTTTATTTATTGAAATTTTCTAAATAATTTTTATTGAATACAAATATGATTCAATAACTATGAATCATGGCACATCCAAAATTTGCATGCTGAATTTAGTAGGCGCAATATGAAGTACTATGAATTGTATTATGACATCTGTAAGCACCATATTTCATGCAAATAAACGATTATTATTATTATTATAGGTATAAAAGAATATTTTGACTGATTGCCCTTTTTGACTATACTTCGGGGCTTGAAATAAAACAGTAATCGAATTAATACGCGATGTAGCGGCGTGATGGCCAGTCTGCCAGCCCTCCAGCCGTCCGTGATGCAATTAAAAAGTAGAACGTCAAAGAACACGCTAATAAGATTTCGCAAAATGTTCACAGTTATATTTTGTTAGCTTTTGAAATTATTATGATTGTTTTGTTTGTTGAATGTTTGTGTTGGACTTGGAAAAATAAGGCTGAATTCAATTAGGTGACGCGAAATTATTTTAATTTATTTTTGGCCGATTGTTTGTCAAATATGAAAGTAAGTTTTTTTTTTTTTGTATTAAACATGAAACGAAACGACTAAAATTAATTTAGGAACTAAATTTAATTTAGGAACTAAAGGAATAGCAAATAAAGAGACCTCTCACATTAACAAGAAAAAGCCGTTTTGCCGCTACTTATATCTCCGGATTTCTTTTCCCACCTCCGCACACATACCTACCGGTGAGCTTCCATACCAATGCCCAAAGTCATGAGCCTAGTAATTTAACAAACCCATAATTTTAGTTTGGTTAACGTTATTCATTAGTTTACTAAATTAGTTAATGCAAAATATTCATCATCATCGTCATCTGCCTAGCCTTTTCCCAACTATATTGGGGTCGGCTTCCAGTCTAACCGGATGCAGCTGAATACCAGTATTTTACATGAAGCGACTGCCTATCTGACCTCCACAACCCAGTTACTGGGTAATACGATACCCCAAGGTAAGACTGGTTGTCAGACTTTCGGGCTTCTGACTACCCGTAACAACTGTCAAAAATCTATGAATGACAGCCGGGACCAACGGCTTAACGTGCTTTCCGAAGCACGGAGGGGTCTCGGTATGTAAAGATGGTCACCTATCCACAGATCAACCGCGGCAAGCGCAGCTTAACCTGATCGATCGACCTGTGCGGCTGTTATTATTTAGCCACGGGCCCCTCTTAATGCAAAATATTGATTCCCTATATAAAAAGGCCTACAAATCCGTAGAAATTCGTTCCATTATGAGTTAAAAGAAATCGTCGCACGGTTACTAATGAGCATACTACCTTTTATATAGCGAAACTTCAAAAATAGGCCGGAAAAGCATAGAATGGCAAAAAATGAATGAATGAATGGGAAAATTAATGACACATACTAGGCGCCTTTCATCATCTCTAAAATATTTTATAGTATTTATGACAGGAACCAAAACGTTGACATCATTAACGTGTGAGCTTCTACTCGGTTGAGGAAACCTGAAAATTAATGAGTTTACTTTTTTTTTTGATCTTGTACAATGTTTTTGAAAATCTTATTGCACCTACGCTTCTATCCACGTGTAGGCAAAGGCATTTCTTTTTCAAAATGAATCCTTCGAGAGAAAAAATATATCAATCAACTCAGCCTATCGCAGTCCACTGCTGGACATAGGCCTCTCCCAGACTGCGCCACAACACCCTGTCCTCCGCCTTCCGCATCCAGCTAACTGCACAGCCCTAACACACACACACAGCATTAAGCGTAGTGTGGGACGCCCCCCAGCTAGATGGACGGACGACCTAAAGAAGGTGGCTGGGGTAGACTGGATGCCGAAAAATATCTCCTTGATTCAAAAGTATTGAGCCGTTTCATATTAGATGTGGTATCCATTTCCCAAATGTTTGTACTTTTCCTAATTTGTGAAGTCCACGAACGATAGTGGCCTGACTGCAGTTGAGCTCACTTGCTATTTCATGCGTGTTGGAATATGGGTTAGCTTCAACAAAAACACGTAATCGATCAAGATCCAGTTCAGTTGGTCTACCCGACCTCGGTTTATCTTCAACGCTGTAGTCTCCTGAACGAAATCTAACAAACCACGTCTTGCATGTTGCTGCACTGGGGACATCGTCACCAAATACAGCCACTATGTTTCGACGTGCTTCAGCCGAGCTATGACCCAAACGGAACTCATATAATAGAGCATATCGTATCTCAATCGAAACTTCACTCATTTTTAGATTACTGAATTTTTATCCCGCTCTCAGATTAACTGTACTGGTACATCGAAGTGTGCCTTTTATATACACTTTCTCCCACCACGAACCGGAAAGTTCTAGAAGAATTCAGATACTTCAAGAAAAGGGCTCAATACTTTTGAATCAAGGAGATATAAATCAAAATCGGTTAATTGTGTAGGTAGTAGTCGAAATATAGGCTTACTTGATCATGTGATGTGAGTACACGCACATAATGTGTGTTCGTGTACTCTTTATTATCAAAGTTTATGACAGGCTGATGGTCAGACATACATGGCCCTTGGGTCTGCACTTAACAGTGAATACGTTCAAGCAGGCGATCCCGGAAAATTGGGCCATTTAGTTACGCCTATACTTCGTAAATTATATTATGGAGTACGCACGGTGACACATCAAGCTATACATAACCAGCATAAGCTGACTTGTGATTGTACGAATAACCTATACAATACGAGATCAGCTACAACTGGAAAAGTATAGCTTGATGTGTCGCCGTGTGTACACATTACCCAATTAATTGCTCTTCGGGTGGCTGTGTAATTAGTACTTCATCATTTCTACATATATTAAGAGCCCTGTTTATTATTTTGCTTTGTATATTAAAATGTATTGGCTCACAGAGATAGTGTAATTTTACGAAGAAAAAAAAATAATAGAACGTCTGCCCTGGTTTTGACGCTGCAGCAAAATAACTTCAAACTAATTAAATTATAG
The DNA here is from genome assembly GCA_949629135.1 of Eremobia ochroleuca. Taxonomy (NCBI): domain Eukaryota; kingdom Metazoa; phylum Arthropoda; class Insecta; order Lepidoptera; family Noctuidae; genus Eremobia; species Eremobia ochroleuca. The sequence goes on from OX451396.1 coordinate 14,792,575, forward strand.
CGTTTTTGTGCTCACATTCGAAACAAATGACTGCTGTTTTTATGAAAAAAATAGAACATCTAACATCTTCCAAAAATAACGTCATAGAAGGGAACTGGCATAGCTGTGTGTATACTAACAACAAGAACGCTTCAGCAATTACCTAATTGAAAAAGTTCTCAAGTTTTTTGTCACAATTACTTTGTCCGTTGAATTTCCGACGTTATTATGCTTGAAAGTGAACACATTTTTGCTGTGTCCATGCTTATTATGTAAACTATAGGAACTGACAGGTAGAAGATGTTCAGGACATCGATCACGCTTGGCGGGTTGGTTATGCAATGAGTTACAAATATTTGGTCCAAGGCAACAACATTATCAAAGGGACAAGTTGAAATAACAGCATGAAGGAACAATAAAATTTTCGGTAAATATATTGGAATATTTATTTCAATTAAGTACAATGTCTTATTTCCTATGATATTATATTTATATTTATTATATTTTGACAAATGCGTGCACTGACTGGACAGATCCGCTCAATCTGTGTGATTCTTTATTCAAAAGACCATTTCAGACACCAATCTACATGGTCTTCATTAGGAAACGCCGACCTCATCTGGTTTAAAAAAAAATATGATTGACACGTAAAAGTGTTTGAACAAACCTACTTACAGAAAATAAATCATTTATCATTTATTAATAATATTAATCATTATCATTTATGAGGTCTGTGTTTATTTTACATAATTTATAAAACAAACATAAAATGGCTGCTCTCAATAAGTAATTATGAAATCTCTTTGCTCAACTCCTCAGTTGAGCCGTCGCTTATTAATAGATATTAAAACGTTGAATTAACTTGTGATAATTAAAACACTCACGAGAAAGTGCTTGATCATAAAGTGCCATCTTTCTCACTCGTCCGTGGTTATATATATGTATGTTAAAGTCACAGAGATAAAAGTTTTACGCACATCTGGGAAGTTACTTGAGTAACCTGCTGTGGTTAATTAGGTAGGTAATTCTTAGGTCTTGATTCCTTGTCGATATTTTAACGACGGGTATGGGCTAAAAGAGCGGAAATTGAAATCTTTTCATCGAAGGGTTTATCTGCATTTACGGTTTCAGATAAAGCAAAAATATTAATGCTGCAAATAATTTTAGCATACAAACGCTCGACGTACACATAATGTACATCATACATTTTGTATTTATTGATTCTGAGGCGGTGTTAAGTTCGCCGCTTAGGCTAGTTGTACATAATATTAACCCAGTTTAACAAAACAAAACACCATTGAGAAACATAGGAACTTTATGCATACCTTGATATATGTATGGCTGTATACCTAATCTGCTTAAAAAAGAGAGATATCATCTAATCTTATATCCGTTCAGGTCATTGCTACCAAAACGCTTCGGAGAGCACGACGTTTTATAATGTTATTGTCCAAACTCAATTTTGGAACAAATTAGTTTTTCCCAAGCTAGCCCGATTCATCTGCAGCGGGTTGAAATCAACCAGTTTAACGTAAACCAATCTAATTATACCGAGATAACTGTCTAGGATAAAATGATACAGCTTTGTCTTAATATAAAACAAAAACAAACGTGTGGGCAGGTATTACCGTGGGTTTGATTTTGTGATTAATTTTATTTATAATTTTATGAAGAAATCTGGGTATCTAGTTCAATAAATACGTAGAAGCAGGTACTTTATCAACCTACTTCGGAATAATGTTCATAGGGTCGGGTTTGTTAAAGTAAATCTGAATAAAACTGATGTCGGAATCCCTAACAGCTGATCTATTCACGCTAGCTACTGCCGACTCTCTCTCATCTGCTCATGCAGACAAAGGAGACGAGCCCTTCGGAGAACTCATCCGTCATTCTTTGCGATTATTATTTCCTTTACAACTCGTCACACGATACATCACGACCACTACTTAAAGGCATATCACTTGGTTTTAATAGTTTTTTATATTTCATTTATCCTTTTGATAGATTCTTTTATATTTTGTAAATGTGAGGACTTTGTAGCCTTTGTAGACTAGACCTGTCGGTCGATTCAGTAAAAATCTCAACGTGAAATCATAAGTGAAGTGAGCACTTAATAGTATTAATCCCTAGCGAATGACAGCTCACTCCACGCTTACTTCACTCAAGCTTTCACGGTGAGACGGTTCGCACGGTAGTAGACCATATTTTATTTATTAAGTACCTGGTACGTGTTGACAGGCCTACGCTGTCCTCTCATACCTAGTGTATTTTGAAAACATTGTATAAGCCAATTATTTTTAAAGGAGTACCTAACTGTGGAGTTTCTTGTCGGCTCTTCTCCATAGAAAACGACCATTTGGAACCTAGCTTCTGACGTTTCATAAGTGCCCATGTAGGTTTATGTGAAATAAAATGTTATGATTGATTTATTGATTCATATCTCCAATAAATGTTACAATTGACGGTGTTGTTTATCACGCGTAGTTTGGATGTCATATTATTTAATCTCTTAGGAATTCAGTTACTTAAATTGTGTTAGACACTCAAAAACCTTTAAGAAAGTGTTGGTGTGATTGATTGTCTTTTATTTTTTTACAAACATAGTTTGTACCGCATATTTCCCGCTTGCCTGAATAGGTTTTTTTTCATATTCACATACCGGATAACAATAGCCGAGCGTGTATGGTGCAGGGTGGTGTCAAGATCCGTTCGTTCACAGTCGAGCGGGCAGGCAGGCAGACGAGCCCTCCGCTTGAACGTCGAACCGATCCGAGCCATCAAAGCCTCCCGATTCTATTGACCTTTACATGCTTCCGTCTATGGCAAAATGAAATCGCGAGAGGTTGAAATGAATCTTAATGTTTTTAGTTCGTGTAGACTAGCTATTTCAAGTAAGATTTTCCACTATGAGTACGACGCCTATTTTGCCCAATTTCGCGATAATGATAATAATTTAATTTTCCCAGAAAATACTTTGATAGTTATTTTAAAGAAAAAAACAACTTCAGATTCGTTTCGCCTCAGGAAACACAACCATTATTTCCTTTATACAAACAAATCGTCCAATATCAAATTTGGCAACAGAACCGATTTTGCAAGCGACCCATTTTGCAAAAAATTCTTGGTAAAACCCCAATGTTTTTATTAAGTAGTCATTTATCGAGGTTCGGATTGACACACCCACAGTACAAAACGGTCACGTCACCAAATTCCTTTTTCCGAGTATTTGGTCTGACTTTTTACACTTCTAAAATTGTTGGATGGAAATTGGGCGCGTGACTCTTAAGGGACTTTGGCTCCAATCTATTACCTACGGACTTTTATTTAAAAATGAAATGTAGATTGTAAACGTTGTAGTACTTATACAACTGTCTACGTATAATAGTAAAATATTTGTAGATAATTGATCAATTAACTACAATGCGCAAATGCGTAATGCTTTAATAAACTGTTTTATTTTCTTTCGTTTCAGTGAGAATTATTGGTAGGCCGGAGGATCAGTTTTGTAAATGTGGATAAAGCTGCAAAGCTGAAAAGCTGTAGCCCTTACCATGTACTATAGAAAACAGAAACTCTTCAAGTATAAAGACGGTGATCATTCGTTTCCGCGTTACATGACCGCGCAGTTTCCCGACGCAGATGACTTTGAGGGCTCTTCAATTAATATTACTTACGCGCTGATAAATGATCTCAACAAAGTTAATTATAATAACGTAGAATACAGGAACAAGTTGAACGTCTATCAACAAATTGAAAATTCTTCTTAGCGCTCCACACAAAGGATAAGTTCTGGGAACGTTTTTCAATTACCGATCAATTTTGTTGCATGTGTTTTTGTTTTTCTATACGGCTAAAGCAAATGGCGGGGGGTTTTGACTTGAACTCTAAGTTGGTAAGCGTGTATTCTACTTTACAGATTTTATTTTTGTTTTATCATCTGTACCGTATCTTGATCGTACTTGATATAATAGCCTTTCTTTTTAATAACCTATGTAAAATTTCAAAGCATTGTGTACTGAATCCATGGTTACAGTCTGCGCGTCGATCCTATATCTTCATCACCCTGTATAGGATTCAAAGAGTCAGTACCTAGCTAGACAAACTTTTACAATTAATTATTCAAACTCATTCAAAGCTGAAGCTACTTGTACATTCCATTCCGTTGTCCATTTTTTTTTAATACATTTAATGAAACATGTATGGATAAATATTAGAAATAAATGAATTGAATTGAAAGCCTAGTATTTTCCCGGCGCCTCCACCACTTGTGAAGAGGCGATGACCTCTCTAAGTAGCCGGGTGGAATAAAATCAAACTACGGTTTATCTCGTATGTCCAATAATTACTCCTATAAAATATACTACGTATTTTACAGACGCTTAATCCCTTCTAATTCTAAATCTTCATGTTTTCTCGTATTTTATACCAATCACTATTAACAAACTTACGGAGGTCGCACGTGAGCACTAAAATTGTTTTTTACATGCGACCCATTCTTGCCCGTTCCTCTCCCTATTGAGAACAACGGGCAATACCTATGCTACTGTAGACAGTGCCTATGGAGAGGAACGGGCAAGAAATTTTATTTTTATTTTACAATTCTTACCTAACATCCATCAAAAACAGTCAATAGCGATTCGGTAATTTAGCCACGAAAAAGTATCAGACACACGTAGACAGGTAGACTCATTTCGTAAGTTTAAGTTGAGTAAAGTACTTATTGAACACTTCGAAAAGTTCCGTTGAAACTTCGGGAGGCGGACCCTGCCGAAATCTGGGAATAATCACGCCAGGCAGTAGCGGACTAACCGGGGGGCGGAAGGGGCGGCCCGCCCCGGGCCTCCGGTCTTGGGGGGCCCCCAAATGCCTTCGCGTTCCCCTGATCAAATCCTAAACCAGACTAAAAATGTGCTTAATACCTACATAATTTCATCAAGATATACTTATTGAGGAGTTCAGTTAATTGAAGGTACGAAAACACATATAACACGCCACAAAAATAAAAAAACTATCTTTAATTTATTTTATCTATTTTTTTTTTTGCCGACCGGTTTGTATTTTATTTTCCTCACCCATCCATTCCATATTGTAGGTATGTATGTTTATTTAACCTAAATAATTTAATTCGAATTTAAATTTCACTTGCCAGAATTTAACGAAATAAACATACACACTTATTTAAACAAATGTGAACTGAATAAAAAGCTTTTAAAACTACATTTTTTTTAAAGCTGGGGGGCCTCTTTCAGCTTTGCCGCCCCGGGCCTGTGACGGGCTTAGTCCGCCACTGACGCCAGGCAACATAAAATCTACGTAGGTACCTACCGGGCTAATTGAAAAACTATTATATTTGAACTGTTGAAGAACCTTGGTTCTTCTTGGTTCCTTCGAAGTATGGTAGAACCATTAATGTTTTTTATAAGTACAGCGAAAAGGCTAAACGTTTGAAGATGCAAATGCTGAGTTAACTTGTCGTATTTTTGCACAAAAACCGCACATAACTGGTAATCCAGGGAATTAAACTAATAATATATACAAATGTTTATAACATAATCTGCGGCCGGAAGACGTCCGCTACAGCACACTGGTCTGCCACGACCGCAGCCGCAGCATTGATTACTGGACTTCCCCAATATTATACACGAATTAGTGAACGCGGTATTCAACCACGTACTTTTAGAAGAGGTACTATAAAATATGGTATATAGTTGATAAGTCCACCTCTGTACATTTCCGTGCTTGTAGTTTTAAATAAATAATTAGACGATCCCTACTGCTGTAGATGGACATACTTGAATGATCTCGTGTTTGTGTAGGCTATTATGAATAGAGAATAAGTCCTCTCAAAAGTGTCGTAAAAGTCAACCAAAGGATAAAGGTCACAGCTCATTAGAGCCACCTGGCACCCACTCCGCACCGCCTCGCCTCCTGCGGCTAATATTCTTTATATGGACTTGTATGGGTATGCGCTCACAACTCAACTCCGTAGCGTCTCCGGATAGCCTCGGTCGTAAGCCCTCCTCGGGCGTAACGCGCGGATGGCGGGTCGACCACTCGGTGACAACTCGCTGCTCGCATGCTTGCCTTGCGTTGACTGCGCGTTGCCAACACGTGGGTCACGAGTGGACCGCGCGCTGCTCGCGAATGATTCACGCGAGGACGATACGTTGGCGATGCGCTGCTCCCCACCCTCCCTTCATTAAATTCACGGTTTGTAAAATTTGACATTACGAAACACACGTGTAGACCTAGTGCCAATTGTTAACAGACTACTCGAAAATTTGTGGACCAAGCGACGTCCACTCGTTGACCACGCGGCGTTCACTCGTTGAGCGCGCGGGGTCCACTGGTTGACGACGCGAGGTCCACTGTTTGACCGCGCGACGTTTATTGGTGATAACGCGGCGTCCACCCGTGGACCACCTGTCGACAACGAGTGGACGCCGAGCGACGAGTCGGTGCGGGGTGGGTGCCAGGTGGCTCTAATGAGCTGTGACCTTTATGTCAACTGGTTGGTCATTGGCAACCTTACGATCAGGGAACCGCAAACGGAACGAAAAAGGTATAATAGTTATCTCAATATTATTATTACAATATATGGATAATCTATGTTAAAGTTTCACTGTTCTGTGAACCTGACCCTCGCCAGCGAAAGTCTCACAAGCGGTTTACGAGTTCAATTACAACCAATTAGTTGAAGACGAACATGTTTGGCTTATCGTTCAAACTTGAGTTTTGACCCAGACCTTTCAACCTCTACCAATATAAGATAATAACCAGATTTAAGCTGGCTTTGAATACAATTTTCATATTCCTTTCATAAAACATGAAAGAGTTTTGCAAAGTTTGAGGGGACATTAGTGTCGTTTCTTGAAGATTCTGCTCTCGGACTTGGCATTAAAAGTTGTTGTCATCCTGCCGAACAACAAGGAGAGATAATCTCAACCACGGGGGGTAATTCTTTTAAGAAGTTACTGATGTCTCCGTTCAGAGCGGGGGCTTGTTTTATTGAAAATTCGGGAACCTTCGAAATGTTATTTGCATGAGGAGCGACTTAAGTGTATTCCGATAGGATTGGGACGATATTTATTTGAAATACGTGTCCTATTGTCTTTCGTTTATACGATTTTTCTTAACCGTATCTAGTAAAGTGCCTTCAAGAACCTGCCACTAGAATAAAATAGAATAAAATACTCTTTATGATGTACACCATATATATTACAGACAGATAAATATAGAAATTTTACAAAGGGTTGACACAATGAGCGGTCACTATCAAAGTAAATAAATGTAACATTGAGGGAGACACGAGCTCTCATTAAATTTTTATTTGTACGAGTGATTTTCAAGCCTACTCAAAGACATACGAGTGTATTGCCATATTAAAATAGAAACACTTCACCAAGCTCTGAACTGCTATGATATCACACTAATATTATAAAGGCGAAAGTTTGTGAGTGTGTGTGTGTGTGTGTGTGTGTTTGTATTTTTGTTACTTCTTCACGCTCAAACGGCTGGACCAATTTTGATGAAATTTGGCACACAGATAGTTTATAACCAGGATTAACACATAGAATTTTTATCCCGATATTCTTACGGAATCGAGACTTATGCGGGTGAAACCGCGGGGCGCAGCTAGTCTACAATATTGGAGACACAAACTATTTCTAATTCCGGTGTACAAAGGCGTACAAGCTTATAAAAAGTCAATCAGTATTTGCTGGCTGAATGGATAAGGGGCCGACTCTATGTGACACTGGCTTTAAGCGGCGAGCTACCGACCGGCCGCGGCCGGGTGGGTAAATATTTGCTCGCCAGTGTAAATTTACGCCGGCCACTCGCCACGCAGCAAATTGAACAGCAATTCGGCCGGACACGATAATTATACCTAGTGATCATCAAATATTTTGATGTGACTTTACAGTTCAGTTGTCTTTCATTGTAATTAATTAAATGGTAATTTGTTTACAGTTTTCCATTTGGTTAAAGGTACCTTTTTATACTTTAGTGGAACACAAGTTATAATCTATCGATTCGGAAGTATATATGACTATGTGCGCTATGTTTAATGTAAGTACACTATTTGATTAATAAGAACTGTTATTTCTATAAAATAATTCCAATAGTAGGTAGGTCTAAAAACGAAATACTTACTACCAGGAGTAACAAAACATTAAAATGAAAGCATCTTTAACTTAATTGATAAAGCTAATCTAAAAATGTCCCGAAATAGAATAAACTGCATGCCTCAACAGTTTGTAAGTGTTAATCTAATTAGAATTATGCTAATAACTCAAACAAGTTATCGTTTGTTCGCGCCTGAAGCCTGAAGGATGAAATCATCCCTAAGAGATATTCAATTGTTTTCTCTGGCGGCCATCTTGTGGAATATTTGAGTAACACGAAGCGGAACAGCGCTTGAATCGAGTCTACAGTCGGAAAACCGAGCCGGCGTTCGTCTGTACTTCAGTCTGCTATCGCCTTGAATAGTTTCGTAAAATTTTAGTAGATGGCGCTGAGCGTCGCAAGTTTTCGTGAAAACCGAACGAAGTTTAGTGTTCAAAATAAATAAAGCTGATTATCTACGCCAACTTTGTTTATTTTGGTGTAGGTTTTCACCTCTGATTTGTATTTTAGAGATTACATAATTTATTACTTTCAAGAACTGACCATTTTCCGGTACCTAATTATTATATTACTCGACTACGGCGCGAACCAAACGGAGGATAATTTTTTCGTTATTTCTATACATAGGGAAAGTGCTAGGATAGCATGATGGGTAAACTCACGCCTTTATCGGCTACAGGTGATAAGCACCACCTTGTATTTATGAGCAACTACCAACGAAAGAGTTTCCTTAAGTTCAAAACTCCTAAAAATTGCCGGTGGTCTTTTCCAAGGATAAACAAGAGTAGGCTGGGTAGGTACCAGTTGTGTGTGTATAATAGTAATTGTAATAGACATATACCAATGCAAACGGTGGACGTAAATGGTGCTAGGGGCAGCAACAAATAACTGGTGAATCGAAAGAGCCTTGCTCGCAGTCACGCAGCAACTGCGTAACTCATTAACGGACGTCCTTGAGCTCCTTTTTTGGCGAAAATCACACGCAGACCTCCACTGCGGAAGTTTTATCAGCAGTGTGTCAAAACCTTAGAGTTTGTTCAACATATAAATGTCACCTCATATAAAAGTAATCGTAAAAAAAGTTAACTTTGGTGCCACGAAATAGTTGGAATATCTACCTACAGATTTGGAAAAATTAATTCGTTTCTATGAGGCTCTGTGTCATAGACGGATATTAGCGATTTTAATTACAATATTTCACGCCAAACCTTGGTCATATTGAACGCCTAGGGAGTAATAAAACCATGACCTACCCATCAGCTGTGTGAGCTAATGGATAATATAAAAATAGCACATCAAATATTTGCATCTAGGCTTTGTATACCACCGTACCATTTCCATAAATATTAATATAGTTATTCTAATTTTAGAAAGCCTATTGGAGAGCTCGCAATATCCGTACATATGATTTATTGTTGTCTATTGCTCGCTATATTTGGACTTCATTCAAACGACTCGGGAACAATTGTATATTCCTAGGGAGGCGTGTGGTTCTAGGACAACCTACAGCTACCTTCCTTCCTACCTACCTTCTTTTCCACAAGGATACCAACAAGAAAAGAATTTAAAAGGGGACATTACCATGGACTCCTTTTAAGCCGCAATTGGGAAATAATACGCAAGACAAAACATTTGTAAATGTTACTTATTTCTGTAAATTGTTTCACAAAATCAGATTAAGTCTTAAAACTAGACGAGGTTTATGTTTCATTAAAGAACCAAATCTTGGTTAGGCCATAATTATGAGGATCATGCAGATTAGTGTCTCAGATGGTTTTTTGAGGAAAGAATCACACCACACCACATTGATTGGACACGTCTAGTCAAATCTGTATGAAAGACTTGATTGACCGATTGTCTATAGTAGGCATGCTTCCGTGATTTCAAACATCCCATGTAAAATAAATAATTGGATAATGTAAATGATAGAATATAAGAAATTTGTTTAACTGTGACTGATATTTTGATGTATAAGTGTAAAATTTAAAAATCATTGATTCAATAATAATAATTGTTTTCACCTGAGATATTTGCACGCCATGAGTAATGGCAGACATGCCGTGAGCCACTCTTATTTATCTTGCATGCATGTATTATTTTAATTCTGTATGTATACACATTTGAGCAAATAAAATTTCTTATTCTTATTCTTATTCCAAATTTGTGATAAGCAGAGCATATCTATAAGCTGATAAAAATGATAAGCATCCCAAACCACTGACAACCAGACAATAAAAATAAGAATGAATGGGTCGTTTTACAATCGCTCAAGAAACCGCTAATGAATGATCATTAGCGGTTTCATAAGCGATTGTTTGATGTGATGTTGATAAAAGAAGATAGTGTACATTACACAGGAACATGTGTAAAGGTACTCTTATTACAATCAATCTAGACCTTTAACATACTCACAATATATACATAAAACAATAGGGTTTGGGGTGAAGATAAAGATTCGTAAAATATACACTTTCGGTGCGCAGCCCAGTTGACGGACGTCACACGACTCTTGTCAAAAAGGGGCGCGCGTCGAATGTCTTTTTAGAGGAAGCTTCTAGAATGTTCTAGAAGCTTCAACTCACTCTCATTGGCCGGACGGGAACGAGAGGCGTTTCCGCCTGAAGCGCGTGAATTGTGGCGGGAGCGGTTAGAAATAGCTTCACGTTATAGACCAAAAAATAGGACCTTTTCAAGAAGCCTACTTACTGCCTACCAAAACCTACTCATCAAAACGCTTTATGAAGAAAAAGAGAAAAATTAAAAGATTTCGGACATTCAAAGACGTTAGCAATAATTGTAAAGGAGGCGTCTCATGCCGTGACATGGTATGATTGTAGCGCGATTGTCGTCAACTGTTGGAGCTCCCGTTTGTCCTTTACCGTACATTGTTTTAAGTGTACTTACACTCAATTTTAATCATCATCATCTGCCGAGCCTTTTCCCAACTATGTTGGGGTCGGCTTCCAGTCTAACCGGATGCAGCTGAATACCAGTATTTTTACGTGGAGCGACTGCCTATCTGACCTCCACAACCCAGTTACTGGGTAATACGGTACCCCTAGGTAAGACTGGTTGTCAGACTTTCGGGCTACTGACGACCCGTAACGACTGTCAAAGATCCACGAATGACAGCCGGGACCAACGGCTTAACGTGCTTTCCGAGGCACGGAGGGGTCTTGGTATGTGAAGATGGTCACCCATCCACGGACCAACCGCGGCAAGCGTAGCTTAACCTGATCGATCGACCTGTGCGACTGTTATTACTTAGCCACAAGCCAATTTTAATGCTTCTTCATAAAATATTCATTAAATATAGCATAATCCGCCTATAATGTTCCCACTGCTGGGACACAGGCCTCCTCTCTGTCCGAGGGAGTAGGTCGTATAGTGTTGTAAAGAAGTGTATAGAGAACCGATCACAGAAGATTGGATAGGTTTTTCTGTGTGTTCTAAATGGTGGCATGATAAATGTTTGGCGTGCATAGGCTTTGGACAATTTAAATGTGATTTGTGTACCTAAAATAAGTTATCTTTATATGCGCAATTTCAAAGATCCCACTGCGCAGTCTTACCCTTCAGGGGATTTAAGACTGCGCATTTCCCATATCTCATATTTTCATTAATTACTCCAAAAATAGTTACGAAATATTTGATTTAGTTTATCGTCGACAAATTACATTAATGTGTCTATATGAATGAATAAAGATTATTTTGCTAACTTATTATTTTCGTGACTTATATTCAATTAATTCTTAAGTGCGCAATCTTAGGACACCCTAGCCTATTAATATTCATTGCTCTAGCAAAACCATAATCTAGCATTGCGGGATATGGGAAACGGAGATGATGAATGGTTTCTTTTTGACGAATCCAACTAGTAAAGGTCGGCAGCAAAACATTGTAGGATGTATTCTGTGTCTCCTGATTAAGTGTTAATGTGGCCTGGCCATCTTTTTTTAACATATTTTTTTTTTGTCAATGATAAAGCAATGAATGTCAACGTCACTGCTTGGAAGGGCTGGTCCTGCGTTGTAATTAACTAACAAGGAAACCTCGCGAGGTGTCCCTCACCGATTTAGTCGCGGCTTTACTATAATAATCTACATGAAAAATGATGAGATACGTATATTTTTTTTTTTTGCTAACAAACGTTTTAAAGGGGAGAAAATCACCCTCAAAGTTCGTACCCCAAAATGATGGTTTGCAGTTTTCACATATTTCTAATAAAACATTTCCAAAATGATTTTAACCATTAAAAAGAGCATAAAAAATTATGAAAAATACCTTTATTCACATATTTAAAAGACTTAAAATTGGTTCCATTAAAAAACAATAAATAGTTTTTGAGTTATGATTTTTTAGTTATTTTTAATTAAAAAAAAATTGTATATCCACAATTCTTAAAAACCTTCCATTGATTCGCTTAGCTCTCAAGGCATTAATATCATAGCTTGTATGTGGCTGTACATGCCTCGGTCAATGCGTCATCAAACTACTTAAGGATTTAAGCGAAAGGTTTACTGAAGGTTTAGATAGTACTAAGTATCTTCTAAAATTAAACAAAATCAATAACCTGATGTAAGCCTCGTGTCAGAGAGATGTCAGTGAGGCCACTACCATAGAATTTTAAAGTTCAATTTGGTGAATCAATGCGGGCCCGGCTGCCAGCGATACACGAAAGGTTTGCTTTTATTTACTTATGGAGAAATATGGCATTGGACGACGAAAATATAAATTCGATGTAGGTGTTGCGACCAGAAAGATTCAAATATTTTTTTTTATCTTAGCATTTGTTGCAACGATAAATCATGTGTTTCGCTGCATGTTTTTTAGGGTTCCGTACCCAAAGGGAAAAACGGAACCCTATTACTCCCGCTCCGCTGTCCGTCCGTCCGTCCCGAGGTCTGTCACCGGGCTATATTTCATGAACCGTGATAGACAGTTGAAATTTTCACAGATGATGTATTTCTGTTGCCGCTATAACAACAAATACTAAAAAACAGAATACGAGTAAAATAAATATTTAAGGGGGCTCCCATACAACAGACATGATTTTTTTGCCGGTTTTTATAGATAATGGCAGCAAAAATATAAAAATATTATTGTAAAAAAAAAATAGAGAAGAAGGGAGCTTTGGTTCTTACCTAACTGCTTATTGCCTTAGATGGCAGGCAAAACCAACTGCACTACATAGCGCTTACCAATTCTAAGTAGCCTGACTAACTTATATAATATTTTCCACATACACACAAGTTATTCATCAGGTAATTTATGGGCAACATAGACCCAAGTTTGAAAATTCTAAAGTAATTTGAGTAAACACGCGAAATGGTCCAAATACCAAGCATTGTCAAGGACGAAACAAGTGAAGGGGTTCAAGAGTTACGTCATAGACGTATGATTAGCAATATACTCATTGCTTTCCCGGAAACGTGTATGGAAATCGTTGCCTGATTATTTCCGCTTTTCTCCTTGACCATATTATAATGACCGTGATTTTAGCGGGCATGCGATACATTTTCAGAATATTGTTTACTATATAAACAAGGTGTTATTGCGGATATTTTCTAAAAGATAATACCGTCGCCAAAAGCTTACTCCTGAAAGATCTTCTCCTGTCGCTCACTTCTGAAAGATCTTCTTTGGAAAGATCTCCTTGGAAAAAGCTATCCCTTCTGAAAGACCTTCTCCTGTCGCAGGTCTGCTGAAAGAAATTTCTTAAGAAATAAGCAGTAACTTTGTACTCAATACTTATATGTCGTGTATGTATCTATTTTACTGTGTGTACATAAATTACAAAAAAAATAAATAAAAGTACTACCTGTACACTTCCCCGTTCTTCTGACACCCCCAATGGTCAAGTCAGAGGCACGACCGCACTACGTAGACATAACGTACCTAAACGATTTTAGAATCGAAGATACAACTAATTAAGTATAAAATGCTGGTATTCAGCTGCATCCGGTTAGACTGGAAGCCGACCTCAACATAGTTGGGAAAAGGCTCGGCAGATGATGATCCAATAGCATTTTGGCTAACATTTCAGCTACAAGCACAATAAGTATCACCCCTAACTATTTTCAATTTTAAAATAGTTCAAATTTACGTTGCGTTTGTGCTCCACGCGTTTGTGCTAGGGCCACAGCAACCCTAATTGCGTAAAATACTGTCGATCACCATATGAATCATTTTGAAGGATATTGCTAATCCATTGCTTCATTATGTTCGAAATATTCGTCTGTTCAACAAAGTAAATAATACAATGAATGTTGTTGAAATGTCAAAATGAAAGTCATTGCCACTGTTAGTGTGCTACGCAACTACCCCACAGGTCTCTATTGACTTACGCTATTGCTAACAACCAATACACCTAATCAAAGGATACCCTTCAACCTACTTCTTGAAACAAAGGACTGCAACGTATTGACATGCCGTGACCCAGTTCCTTGTGCGTAGAGACCGTGTCCTCACTCCATGAAAATAACGTCACTAACAACTTTATGGTCATGCAACATCGACTAACAAGTAGATACGTCTGCTTTTAAGATCGTATCAGGGCACAATATTGATTTTCAGTTTGTTTCAAAAGATAAGTAGACCGTCATCTGTCTGCTTATTAAAGGCTTATAATTATCAATTTTCGGTATTTGGAGTGATTCGGGACTAAGTCAACCAACCCGCACTAGGACCGCGTGGATTAAGTTGCACTCCCTTTCACTAACAAGGGGAGCGTCAACTTTGTGAATCACCGATTCACATCGTTTTTATATATATTGTAGAGCTACCTCCCCTCATTACCCATATGAAGTGGCAGGACGCAACGCTCTTTCATTCGCGAGAAATAACGATTAGAAGTTCTATGAGTAACTTAAGTAGAAGGAAGCTTCATACCGCACGTAGCAATGGTTGCGTGGTGTAGCGGCAACGTGCCTGCCTCCAATCGGTAGGCCGGCTGTTCAAGACCATTTATATTTTTTTATACCATTTTACCATATATTTTTGCAACAGGGAATCCAAAGGGTAAGAATTCGAAGTGGGGTATACTACGAAAGAGCACTGTTTGCACATTCTCAAACATTTTTTCTTTTTTTTAGGCCGAATCGTTTTCGACTTTTGATGAAAAATGTAAAAAAGTACCGTCCCCTGTATCTCTGAAGTTTGCATAGAGAAAAATCTGAACTTATTCTATGTGTTAGAAGTTTATGTAAAGATTACAGAAAAACTAAAACGATATCTCAAAATAGCACACTTTTTCAGGGAATTTTTTTTTTTTTTTTCATGAGGCTTGATAGTAGAGTCGCTAAGAAAATGTCTGAAGAACAACGTTTTTTTGTATCGGTATCTTTTAGAATTTTGAATGAATGCTGAGAAGTAAGACTCAAAGGTCATATCCCTTTATATTCTCATTTTCCAACATCTTGTTCCATTATGTTACTGGTACATGAGATACAAGGGACATTGACAAAAACTTTAAAAAAAAAAATTATGTTCGAGCTATCGAAAAACTTAAGTCAGCGTGTATAACAATTAAAGAACTATTTCCAGTCAGTAGTAACATAGTTGACTATGAGTTGAGAGTATCACAGGCAAAACTATTTGTTTTGAATCCTAAGTATTGTAAATTTTGCAATTCACTGCAGCTTAGTCACGCGATCTAACAGACTTGGTTATAAGTATCAGTACAATATATTGTTGGTTGCAAATACGAATCATGCTGGTACGTAGAAAATAATCTTTATTTGCTGTGGAAGAGTATTAAAAGGTGTGGTTTATTTTTAAATGACAATTATTTATAGTCATATAGGGGCTATTTCATGGATGTAAACCATAATATCTTTGTATGAAGGTTTCCATAGTTTCATTCCTCATTTGATTTCGAAAGGGCGAATCCTTGTTGAGTCCTAGAAATATTTTGAAAAAAATATATAATGTATATTAAAACGTCTATAGTTCGGGCCCGTAGCTAAATAATAACCGCCGCACATGTCGATCGATCAGGTTAAGCTACGCTTGCCGCGGTTGGTCTGTGGATGGGTGACCATCTTTACATACCCAGATCCCTCCGTGCCTCGGAAAGTACATTAAGCCGTTGGTCCCGGCTCTCATTCGTAGATCTTTGACAGTCATTACTGGTAGTCAGAAGCCCGAAAGTCTGACAGCTAGTCGTACCTAGGGGTATCGTATTACCCAGTAACTGGGTTGTGGAGGTCAGATAGGCAGTCGCTCTATGTAAAATACTGGTATTCAGCTGCATCCGGTTAGACTGGAAGCCGACCACAACATAGTTGGGAAAAGGCTAGGCAGATGATGATGAGTTCGTTTTTTAATCCCAGAGATTAATCTGACAGGTGTAATCTCAAACTTCTATACTAAAAAAATCCAAACACAAAAGACGTAAATGTCAGATTAGTCTCTGGGATTAAAAAACGAACTATAAAATCAAATATTTATTTTACCCCCAGAAATCTTACCAACCGATGCTTCGTATGAGCCTACCGACTATGTACCTAATAATCTTGTAAGACGAAGGAGACTAGTCTCTACGACACAGGGAATCCTAGTACGTGTCTAGTACTACTTAAATGTTGTAATGTATTTCCTGAACAGTAAAATTATTATTATTTAAGCTGAAAAATGTTTCAGCCATTTGTCAGCAAGTATTCTTTCTAATGTGTATTTACAAATGTTTGTTTCTAAGAACATGACACATCGCAAGGGCATTTCTGAAATATTTACAAGCTGACAAAAATACTACCAGTAAATAATATTTAACTGACATTTAAAGCTGATCAATGCATTCCACTTTAAAGCCAAATCCTCGTGTCAACCGCAGAATAATCCATACAAATGGGGGAAAAAGCAAAATGCCTACTCATTAGGTACTCACGCTTATTGAAATCTTTTCATTTTTATGACCCACAAGTTTCTTTTATTCGTAGTTGTCTAGTTTATATAGCGATAAATAACTTAAGTATGTATATAATAATAATAAATTCTGCTGCCCCCATTAAATTAGTAGACAAATAACAAAAAATAAAACAGCCATTTTTCCATAGATAATTAAATACCAAACCTAATTGGCAGACAGAAATTTGCATAGGTCTTGAGAAATCATTACCGCAAGGTCATAAACAGGAAAATTGTATACTTAGATATTGTTTCAGAATATATTCCAATACATTTTTAATCCTGTATGATCGACCAATAATAAAAAAAAAAAAACTTTGCAAAGTTTAAGTAGTATTACCGGTTTTACAAATTGAAAACCGAAATTAATTGAGACATCTATCATCGCTTTAATTAAAGTCACACAATAAGATTATAAAAAGAATATACAATTGACTGACGCCCAATCAGAACCCCAGTCGAGTTAAAAAGGGGTATTCAAAGCTGGCGTTAATTGTCGCACATATATCCGGTTCACACCGGTTATCGGTAAGTCGCAGTGCTCTCGCGCATTGCCCGGGCGAGCGGCGGCGGCGGCGGCGCGGCGGCCGGCGACGGCGCGCACGCTGCTGCGATCTGGCACACACTCGCATGCCGGATTTATTTTGATCACCCGCTACCAACACCCAAATAATTACATTTTTTGAATACCAGACGACGTTACGCAAGTTCAATTGACACTGTTCAACGTCCTTGCAGCAGACGATGTGACTGAACGCTGCACAAAAACAACAAATAACGTTTAAATAAGTAATTCTGTTTCATTAAATTTTATGGGAACATAACCTAGGTAAAGCGCGGTTGTTATTGAGCTCGTAAAAAAAAGTTAAAGGGGGAAAAAGAATTATAACTATATTTGCATTTTGCAATAAACACGATAAGGTAAATCACTTCAACAAAGGGCGAGCAATTAAGCTATCTCGCTAACCTCGACTGAAAAACAATTCAATGTAGGGTATTAATAAATTCAACATTGACAAAGACCGCCAAAACACCTGGATGGCCGCCAGACGAGAAAAAACCGGCCTACGCGCCGCGCCACGTCGTGAAACAATGCCCGTGACGTGACAACCATCGACGCGATCGAGCGACCGCTGCATAATCGGTCTATAATGCTGGGACTGTGTCCCAGCATTATAGACCGATTAGGCCTCCTCTCTTCGAGAGACACCGCTGAGATGTTCCAAAAAACAAGTGGAACTGAAAAAGTGAAATCCAATTAGGTAGGGTCCAGCGAAATTATTCGAATAACTACTATTGATTGTTGCATTGTTCATTAGACACAATTTAAATGCCAATACAATCCCTCGATTTTGTACCTTCGTCAAGCTATTTGTGCCGCTCATAGATGACTAAAGATTTCCAGAGTGCCCGGTTACAGCCACACTCTGGTGAGTGGTTTGTCTGCTGTTCTTCAAACGTATTACAGAAATGAGGTTGACTCAATTAATTTACTCTGGAGCATATACCAGTATTTTCATCGGAAACACTTCAACAGTATGAACAGCATATTTTCCCAGTTCATTAAAGTACAGATTTTGCAACAAATTGCTCCGTGGCACTTGTTCCTTCACTTTCTTCATCTGGATGAACAGATACATCTATGGTGGCCTCCAAAAGTTAGTTGACCTTTTTCCACATTATGATTTAAAATAAATTAAAAATATAAGGTAATTCTAAGGGATTACTTGATTGTGTTCATGATTAGTGAGTTGAATTCGTTAATAAAAACGTTATAGTGTATACGGGGTGTCTGGAAAGTCATTGGGGCCACATTGGGATCTACCAATAAAAAAAAAATGACCTACCAATAATTTTTTTTTTTTTTCACCAGGGGATGACCAAAAATAAGGTAAAATTTTTTTTGGTGAAAATTTTAAGTTTGAAACTAGATTTTAGGTATTTAAAAGATGATATCTCTGACTTTCTTGTATTCAATCGATAGTAGGATGATTCAAGATGAAAATAAAAAAAATCTGTACTCGAAAAAGTTTTCATTCGTAGAAATGGCATGGAAAAAACTGATCAAAGGTAGAGATTTTCCAAAATTTCATTAAACATCAAAAAACTCGGAAACCATAAGACTTTTACTATGGTCATTTTTTTTATTTTTTTATTGGTAGATCCCAATGTGGCCCATCAGCAGGTAAAAGGTAATCCATGACTTTCCGGACACCCAGCATATAGTTCAGACATTTGCAACTAGAATTTCAAATCAAAATGTGGTTTGTCACAGCTGAAGTGGATAAATGTCAACTAACTTTTGGAAGCCACTGTCTATCCCTGGCAATTTTAAAATCTCTTAAGTCATAAAATAATAAATATCTGGACAGCTAATCTCAGGGATTGGGACTAGCTCAGCGAATTACAGGGATGTAAAGCAGTCCGTCTCAACGGGCGGAGTATCGGACGTCCTTCGGTAAGAACGACGTCCGGGACTCCGGACGGCTATATGACGACACCAGAGTGTGGCGGAAAAACGACTTCATTGCTATTTGTATCGGGCATCGCGCTAAATCCTCTGCATGCCCCAATTGATCCCGGAAACGTCATACATATCGACGTAAGAAAATTAGACACTTAACTGTATGTGGCATTGTGCAAAGCAATGCCTGCAAAAACTTTAGAAAGTTAGCGTTTTATTTATTTATTTTATTTATTCCTTTATTTCAGGCAACTAAGGCCCATAGAAAAAACAATACATACTACAAACATACTTATAAACTAATACATACAAAATTATCACAAATACAATACTAAAATAATATAACTTAAAAATACTATAAATAAATACAACATAACACACTTATACTACTGCACACGAGGTGTCGGCGTCGTGTTTCGCTGACTGGTGTCATGTAGCCGGCCACGAAACCGGCGATACACAACACCCTTCGGCCAGAACTCTTCCTTGAGGAACTTCTCGAGATGATGTGTCGGAACACGCACCACGAACGACTTGAAGTTCATGTTGTGACGCGGCTCCAACTTCTCGACCCTCAAAGTCCAGTTGGTCTTCACACGCAGGTACGCTACGATCTCCTCAACCTTCGTGGAGTGTTGCAGTCTGGACACGTACAGCAGCGTCGTCGGGATTGCTGGACGCAGCAGCATGTTGGGTCCTGCCGGCGCGGTACCGCACTGGTTCCGACAAGGAGGCTTCTTCTTCTTCTTCTCCACCTTGATGAAACCATCCTCGTCGCTCGTGTCCTTCCCTGGACCCTGCCTTACCAAAACCTTCTTGGTTTTAGACTGGCTTCTTAAGAACAGCGGGGTATTATTGCGTAACACAATGACAGTAGCAATGGCTTTCATTTTGACAGTTCAACACAGTTCATTGCGTTTTTTACGTTGTTGAGCTGAAGAATTTTTCGAACATATGAAACAATGGATTAGCAATATCCTTCATTATTATTCAGACTGCGATTGAAAGTGTGTTACTCAATTCAGGTGCAGGTATGTTATTCTCTCGTGTGGTTTTCCTTTGGAACCAAGTCGTTTTTACTTTGAACTCCCTGTCTCTGATAAACACTGATAGTTATCAATGGTGTTATACGCAATCTAACAGATCAGCAGGGTAATTGCGTAACACATTATCAGTAGCAATGAGTTTCTTTTTGACAGTTCAACAACATTCGTTGCGTTATTTACGTTGCTGAGCAGAAACATTTTTCGAACATATGGAGCAATGGATTAGCAATATGCTTCAAAATTATTCAAATGAGAGTAATAATGTTACGCAATTAGGGTGCTGGCTAAAAATCCCGAACCATGTCATTAGCTGTACCGAAACATCCCGAGTTATTGCACAGCGCGTGTAGAACACTGAAGAGTCTCCTTAATCAAGATAATATTTACATAACATAAGCTAACATTAATTAAAAAGCTAACAGACTTAAAATAAAAATAATAATATGTACAAGTATATAAAAAGGAGGGCAAATGATCAAAGGGCATCAAAAAATTCGTCCGTATCGCTGTCAATAGGAAACGTGCCCAAAAGGCTGGCAGCATTACCACGTTGTATGGCAATGCTGATTCTTTGGCCAAAAAATAGGCCAGCCCTCTGGTCACGTGAGGAGTCGACCATCCGCTTGGCGATATCCCGAAATAATAGGTGGGCACTCGGACCCCATGGCCCTAGTGTTTCAACCCCAAACGGCTCGAACAAATAAGTTCCAAAGAGGTTGGAGTATTTGCGCCGTTTGAGGTTTTCCGCACCTGCAGCAGCCGCACCAGCACAGCCCACCGTGCTTGGAAGATGGGATGGCGCAAGGGTGTCGACACACGTTGCATCCCACACCAAAGGCCTACCTAAATTAATTTATTGTCTCCTTAATTGTTTCTTTTTCGGAACTGTTATTACTACAATAACATTAACTAATTAATAGGTGTCTGTGGAAAGCAGTGGTGGCCCAGTGATACCAGCCGCGACTTACGAGTTGTAGTTAGTGGGTTCGAACCCAAGCAGGCATTTTACTTTGTGTAAACTATTTCTTCACCACTGCTCTCAAAACCGTGAAGGAAATCATCGCGAAGAAACCGGCATGTCCTAGAACCAAGACATCCGCCACCCCGCACTGGGCTTGATGGTTTCTTTCCTATAAGTTCTCCAATATATTAGGTGAATCAAATATAAACAGGACTTTTTTTATTACTGGTCGCTGAGTGAAGTGACGCGCTTGGTGCTGTTGTATGTGTTAGGGGGGATCATCTAGGGGAGGGGGGTCTACTGCTCCGGCTTACTTTAGTTTATTGCGCGCCAGTAGCATCATGTATGAGCAGGAGGTATATAAGTCTGTTGAGCAACGACTTGTCATAATTTTTTGTAACACGGGAGGGCATAAAACCTTCCGAAATTTTGCATCCATTGACTCTACAGTTCGACAAGAATACGCTTTCAAGAAATCAAGTGCACGGCAAGTGTGTGAACGGCACAAAAAAAAATTCAAGTGGAGGACGCCGTTTTCACACTGACCAGATAGTGGAATCATTTGTGTGCAATTGGCTAAAGGCACGACCGACTACATTCTTCGATACTGGCATCAAGAAACATCCCCTGCGCTGGGAAAAATGTGTTAATAGAAGGGGAGATTATGTAGAAAAATTAAATATATTTTTTTTTTTTTACGAGTATAATAATACGTGCGTATTTTTTTTTACTTAAGTCCGGTTTATATTTGATCCACCCACGTATTTATACGCAGCCAATGACACACTATGTTGAAGCAGTAGGTATCTACTGCAAACAAACGTCGGTGACTTCGTCGCGAACCGTAAACAGGGCAGTCCTAAGTTTACGAGCGCCGTCATTTGGCATGCAAATCTATTTATTGTTAACAATGCATGTTATATAAACTGCTTATCAGCCAACCGTGAAACAAATGACTACCTTCATAGTGGTAATAATACTGATGGTGGACAAATTGTGCTTATTAAGCAGAATGTGGTCGTATGAGTTTGCGGCTTACCAATCATGGGGAAACTGTAATGAATGATGGTTTATCCTGAGTAGGATATTAGATTGATAACTCACATAATTAACCAGACTTATTATGCTTATATAGAAAATCTAGAATAGAGAATATGCTTGTACGCATGTAAGGAAACATCGCGATAATTGGCCATTTCCTTTTAATTACAGATAGAACTTCTCTTATTTATACAAGGTGTAACTTAAATAACGCACAACCTCTTAAGGGGTCATTGTACTCATCATTATGAACAACTTTTACTATGGGACCAAACCGGAAATCGCGAAAAAAAAATCAGCTGTTCCCTACATTTTGACGAGTTATGCGAACATAGTAGGGAACAGCTGATTTTTTTTTCGCGATTTTAGGTTTGGTCCCATAGTAAAAATTGTTCATAATGATGAGTACAATAACCCCTTAAGAGGTTGTGCGTTATTTAAGTTACACCTTGTATAAGTTTCCCAGTGTCCTTATCATATTTGCTTTTCTAGGAACAGTTAAAAATAGATTTTGATGAGGTGGGTTCTCAAAGTCAAATATAAAACTAATTAAAATCTAATATTTAACATATTAAGATATTGTTATCAACAAATTAAAAGTTAATTAAAACAAATTATGTTATTTTTATCTGCAAACCAAATCCAAAAATATCAATATTGCAATCGTTCTACTACCCCATCATCATCACGATCATGTTATCATAACATGATGATAAGGTACAGTCGGCAACAAAAGTCGATTGACTTTGTTACTTTCTTTTTTTTTTAAACGTTGTCCCACACTAGGAATTTCTCACATTTGAAACTCACACACACAAACAGCCAGACCCGGAACCACTACTTGTAGGTCATATAAATATTTGTTCCGTGCGGGAATCAAACCCGCGACACGAAGCGCAGCAGTCAATCGATTAACCACTGCGCCAACCGTGCCGTAGATCATCATCGAAATTGATATTAAATGATTTGATACATTGCATTTCAGCATTTCATGTAACAGCTAATAGTAACTAATTATATTAATATTTAATATCAGTTAAATTTTTTTGAGTTGGCTTCGCTGGAAATCCCCATGCTTATAGGTGCGGTCAGCTGAAAGACCACCAAAAGCCCAAAAACCGAAAGAGTCTTTTCCTTTTCTCAAACAACCCTTAGATTGTTATATGCAAAAAGAGTATCAAACATATTTTTTTCACATTTTGCATTCTATAATCTAAAGGTAAATATTAATAAAGAACGAGATTACCAAAGGAATTATGGATATGAGAAAATTAATGATATGGTGACGGTTACGCCTAATGTGGCGACCATAAAGAAATAAAAATGACAACAGGGCATTGAAGAGAACTCTATAACCATAGACCATGTCGTGGTAAAGTAAATTCTGGAGCTTGCGTAATTGAGTGAGCCAGTATGTTATAAATTTTAGTGTCGTAAGTTCTAGATGCTTCTAAGAAAAATGCAAAATCCTCTATATCAGAAACTGCACAAAGATGACTTGTCTCATTGTAGCTAACACTATAATGCTTAGGTCGTGGACAAAATAATCTGCAAGTACATTCTACCCTAACTTCCGAACTGACATAAAAATATGTGTAGTAAGTGGATCACACCGGAAAGTAGCGAGCACCGTTATCTAACAACTAACAGCTAGGACGGAGGGAATCCCATCAAGTGCAAGTTTACACCGCGACTCGTGCCACGCTCCACTGCCACTTGTATAGCTAGTAAGTACTCTACCTAATAGTAGCCTAGGTACAGGCCACGTTGTTTCGCAACACCATTTATTAGGCTACAATTTGATTTATATACACAAACACATAACATTTCATCACGCCTGTAATCCCTGAAGAGTTAGGCAAAGGTGTCCTATAGAACACCCACATTTAGACTTACATCTATATGTTTGTTACGAAAGGGGGCATATTACATGCGTTGTTTACACAGAGGCGGCCTGCGGTGGCAGGCGCAGCGATGTTGCAGATGACCACCGCTGATATTGTGATAGACATCAGGCGCTGTTGGCGTTGCCTTGCTGATCTCATAACTGTTCTTGAAAGTATCATATCGTACTTATACTTACTGAAACACGATCGTGCGATGTAGAAAGTGCCTTTTTAACTAAACTGAGCTGTAACGGCAGACATCGAAAACACACATACATAAGTTTCCTCTCCACCATCATACCATATGGCTGCTTGTCGTCGTCCTCATGTAGGTATGTAACTCATCATCTCTCCTTTGTGCCAATGCTATGATGTACACTGATTGCATCGGTCTTGCTAAATTACCTAATTTTAGGAATACAACGCTATTGCATAGCAATGTCTTTCATAGAGATAGCTAATATAATACGAGCATATACGTAAATTAAGTTGAGATGAAACTTCACGGAAGGAACAAGAAAAACACACGAATATTATTATTTGTTTCTCCTGCCCGCAAAGCATCGCGAGCACACATTCGATAAGAAGGCGTATGTTCATTCACTTTCTGTTTTAGAATATAGTACGGTTACTATTCCTAATACCTAGTTTTATTAATAAACGAACACTCCCATATAGACTTGTGCAGTTCTGTATTCAACGTAGTAGGATTATCACGAATAAATAATACAGAACAGGATAGTGCATATCCCGCGTTGGAGCTGTTCCAAACATGTCAGATAGTGTAAGGGCTCTACGTGATTATTATACGATGTTAATATATTCATGTTTTGCATTTAGACGAATGATGAAATTGCAGCACGAGGTCTGCAACGAAAGTGAAGAAGCTGAAGAGAAGAAACGAGTTAGTTCACTTGGCGTATGTGGAAGGATTTCTAAAGGTCGCTGAAAGCTGTAACGTATTACAATGAAGAATTTTAACAAACAACAGTGCGTTTTACTGATTACATATAAACGTGGTATAATGCATGCGGATCAAATGAGCTCGATAAAGCTTGATCGCTCGGAATGACATTCGAATCAATTTACCGTTGGTACGCGGCGGCGTCTCCTTACGATTCACTCTATTTGTGTACCGCAGCTGACGTTGCGATTCAATGTTGCACGCAAACCACGACCTGATGAGCACGGCCGATAGCTTCCCTAATTTACTGTTTTACCCCAATGTTGCTCATATGAATACTCCCATCAAAATATCGTTACAATGAACAAGGACGTTAGAAGTTAATAGTTTTTTTTTTTTTTTATCATTGTTAGGCTCAACCAAAGCACCTGCCATCTAATCTCTTCACCACCCTTGGTTGACTGGTAGAGAATGCCTAAGGCATTAAGTCCGATTTTGTACCATTTTGTGTGCGAAAAGTTTAAATAAATAAGTACCTATTCGTACAGCAAGACTTGTATTATTGTGGTATACTCCTGGTTTATTTTTTGAAACCCAAAGTGTATGCGGTAATGGTTGGTAATAGTTTTGCGTTAAAACTGTTATTTATACTCAGACATAGAGCAGTTTTCATGTTCGGATATACGCGCTGTAGAGAACGATAAGTACAGGATTTGCTGCAGCCGAGAGATTCAAACAAGAATTATTTTTAAAATATAGCAGTCATAGCGTTGCTTGTGGTTTTATGCCCTTGGAAATTAATATCTTGTTAGCAGTTTATTCGCTTTTGTTACAGTCACTCCGAGTAGATTTGCGAAAGTCAAATGTTGTCTAACGATTGGGCACGGCAGGCTCTGTCACGCGAGCTCGACACGCCGACTACCCGCGTACAGCACTGAACATCGGCTTTATCAACAGTATACTTTGTTGTAATTACTCGTGAAAGTTTGATGTGTAAAATTAGTTATCACAAACTAAGCACGTGGGTCAGCCACGTCACGGCCGACGTGTCCGGTCAGTGCTCAAATATGAATTAACTATTTAATGGTCGTAGCATATCGTCGCAGACGCCGATCGTTCGGCTCGTAGTCGGTTGCGTAGCAATAGTTTTTCTCGCGTCGCGCGTCAGTCGCGTCACAGGGTGAGATCGCGCGGAAGCGAAGGTTGCGCCCGTGACCGCGCCCGCCCGCCGCCGCCGCGGTATCGGCCACCCGCCGCAGTCGCGTAGTATAGCGCCGCGCTCGCTGATCCTCGGAGCTCGAGCCACGCGCGGAACCGCCCAGGCGCCTGGAGCACGAGGACTGTGACTGTGCAGTGATGTGTGATCATGTGTAGCCGGCGAGTGAGTGCAGTGAGAGTATGCGCGCGAGGTGACGCCCGGCCCCGGCCGCGACCGTAGCCCGACATGTGGATACCGCTGGCGCCGCTGCTGGCGGTGCTGGCGCTCGCCGGAGGAGCTGCCTTCACACCCGACAGGGACTTGCTAGAGTGCGCGAGGTTCGTTTATGACGAATGCTAACAACGACTCTGATTAAAAAAACACATACACACCACAAAAATAAACAAAAGTAGGAAAAAAATTTATCTGCAATCGCGAGTATTACTGGGACCTAGAAATGAGCCACAAAAATAATTTTAATGGGCACGCAATTTATGACGTCTGCCCATTGTTAGCGCAATACATAAGGATTACAGAAACATTGTAATTAATTCACAAATAACTAATTTAATTACTTATGTGAGCGATTTCGAACGTAGTATGTTGGAGAATTTTCCTCTAATATGAAAATGGAAATGTTTGTACAGAAAGCTCAAAGTTTCATTCCAACTTTATTTTATGAAGTCTTTATTTCTTACTCAAGTAAACTGAAGTATCCCAGAATAACGCAATTAGTTCAACCAGTAGAGGAAACACAACAACGAACAGTCGCCTTGTTTGTCTAGTCTAGACTACATTTGTGAGTTTAAAATAAATAAAGAGAAACATGATAAGAACCTATGAAAAACTGAGATCAAGAACATTGCAATCCCTGGTCTCCTTCGTAACAAATAATGATTTGATTAATCTGAAACATGGAGGTGACATGTCATAATTAGCGACATCTAATTTAAGTGCAGCAAATCGCAACCGTCTACCAGGTTTATCTCAGCTTGTCCTCCATATAAAACGAGATTCAGTGTTCCCATATAAATATAAATATCAGCTATATATATTTGTGTATAAATCTGGCAAGCGCGCGAGACGCTAGACGCGTGCGCGCGCGCCGGTGTCACCGCCACGGCCGCGTCGCTTGGCAAGGCTAGCTGGCCGCTAGGTAAACACCAACACATCTCACTAATACACAGGTGGAAAGATCTGACTCCCTCAGAAAGATGCCATTATCTGTCAATACCAGTGATTAGGTTTTGTCAAACAGCCAAATCAGATAAGGAACCTTGGGTTTAAACTGCCTCGTCCTATTTTCTAATGCGTTAGACTAGACTAGGTTTAATAATAATGAAACATCTATCACGCCTGTATTGTGACACGGGTGGGCAAAGGCCTTCCTCTCCGTTTTCCATCCCTATCCTCTGCTATTGCAGGTCAGATATTTCGGTAGGAGTCAAGCTGATCCCTCTGTCTTGGTCTGCTGGGTTGTCGCCTAGCATTCAGTAACCCATCGCACTGATTCCTTTTTTTCCACACTTCTCATCTGACGTATGGTAGATATGATCTGCCCAATCCCACATAAGTTAATCAGCTCTCCGGGTAAAATCTTCACAATCAAACATAGGTAGATGTAAAGAAATATGATTTATCATCATTAGCTGCTACATTAAAGCATCTCGTTATCACACTGGCGGAAATAAAAATGAAAACCTCTAATAATCATGTCAATGCAGAGAGAAAACAAATTATAATTGTTTTTTAATTGTCCTACTTACTTTCCACCTTGATAAAACTAAAAATAATATGTTTTGCTTATTTAAATGTACGTAAACTTTATCTTTTAATCACAGAAGAACCTACATCTTATAATAATTCTGAGAAGTGTTGCTATTTGCTACAATGTCAATATTATCTTCTCTGATACTGGTATATTAACACATATAGATATAAATAAAGAACAAGAAGGCAATAGAGGGGGTTTCCATCTTGCTTTCTCCCAAAAACAAACCATTTCCTTACAGACGCTGAATAGGTCTAGTAAAATGTTCAATTTATTTGTATCTATGAGAATCACCTCACAGGGAAAATATTTCTTGACTCAATGTTACCAAAAATCACTATGAGAATTTTAAATATAAATAAATCCTTTTGTTGTGGTCCATGTTTACAAATGCGCTGAATCGCAACTGCTTCAGCAGTGTGAATCAAGAGTTAAAGTTCAACAGTTTCACCTAAATACAAAGTTTTCTACAATCGATACAAAATAATGGTTATCAGGTTCCCATTTCGAATATTGACCTTTTCCTGAAACACCTAGAAACCTAAATAAAACGGAAACTATCATATCTAGAACAAGGTTCAACTTGGGAGCTATACTGCCTCACTTACAACTGCACCTTCTTTTACTAGGCATCTAGTATGAAACCTTCGTATCGTACATACTTTAAATTGGACCATGAACCGTTGCGTGTGAGGAGAAAGTCCAGCGTGCTTAAAGGTATCAGACGATGTTGTATTAGTAAACATTTACAGGCTATTAATAACCAATATGTTTACTAAGGTTGCATAAAACTCACTATACCTACATCACACAAATAACATCCATGTTTTCGGAACAGCCCAAACTAAATTCCTAGTGTAAAGTATTAAAAGCGAGTCGCTAATTATTGAAAACTCTGAACGTGCCAAAAATAATTTCACCCACACCTCCATATGTCAACTGAAAGATAATCTGAATTTATAAAACAGCAGATATGCAAAAATTTAAACACTATGTATTGTTACCTTTAAGCTAAAAACTGATCAGCCAAAATAAAAATGCCAATGAAAAAGTCAAAGCAACTGATGCCCCCCCCAGTAAATCCATCTTGGACATAATCAAGGAGCCTCGGTGTCCAATGTATCTGAGAAATGGCGTTACATTTCACCCGGAGTAAACAGCATCATATACATCAAAGGCAATCCAGATAGCCAACCTTGTCGAAGAAGACACTAATGACCTATTGACAACAATAGCTTTTGGAGAGTGGCGCGCCAAAATTAAACCCGTTTATCACAGCTATTTGCGTCACTAATAACCCAAATATAACCCAAGTGCTCGGTTGCGGTAACTGTGACAACAGAAATAAACCCTTGCTCTGAATACCTCTTTGCAGCGACTAGCATTGCGTCTGTCGAGCGTCGGCCACTGTGCACACACGTTCGAAGCACACGCACTGTACCGATCGTAATGCACCGAGACACTATTGCCAATACGCAATATTATATTAAAATTACATCGATTTACATTAAGATGCGTTATGCGATTGGCAAAACGTGTTTATTTCATGTAAATAATGCTGGCAAACGAATCGTTTTCCATTCAACAAACTGATTATGACGTAGTAGTTTTGTTTGTTCTATTATGAAAAGCAGTTTTATTTATACCATTGGAATATTTTGCATCAAACACTCGAGTTTTTTTTTGACATCATGTGATCGTAAAACATAACACCGGACGTGACACGATGTAATGATATGCAATTTATTGTGTCATGAGAGTGTGTATTTCGTGTAACATTTAATGAGACATGTCAGAGATGCTATGTCTTTCACGCAGGCATAATTAACGACAAAATAAAATGATACCTAGCGCTTTCTACGATGGCAATGAAACTGTAATTAGTCCATCAGCTTGGCTTACATCTGCTGCGGTTGCTTTTAAACCCGTGGTCCTTCACATTCGCCTCGCGTTAAAGTTTCCGATGCCTCTTCCGGCGCCAAAGGCCAAAGTAAATATATTTAATCGGCGCAGCATCAATTTGTAACTGTGGGAAAATTTATTATACGTACTCGATTATTTTTATCGAACAATGATGGATCAAAATCCGTATAAATAATCGATCAAATACTCATAAAAATAAATTGATTGAATTGGAAAAAATATTTTAATCAATGTGTATTTGTGTAAGCTGAATATATTTTACTTCAAGTATCGACTCCAGCTATAAGTAGATATTGCTTATCTTATTCCAGCTGTAAAATTAAATCTTTGAATATGTTATAACTCAAAATATATCCACAACCGACTTGCATTGCTATAGTAGCCTCCACCTCATTGTCAAAAAAATGCTTAACTTGACAAAAACTATGTACTATATCCATATTTAGAGGATCGATGTTTGTGATCGTGTTGGAACCTTTCTGCTCAAAGGTTAACATTGGTTCTCCGAGCGATATGTGGGTTAGCCGCTACGGTTAGACAGCTCGATCGACGTAGTTGCTGAGTGATTGGCCGTAGCGCTACTAAAAACGAACAGAACAACGTTTGTTTAGCCTAAGGTAATGGACCCGAGTTTAGGCGTTGGTGCATTTGGTTGGTGTAAAGTCGTGACGTGGGTTTTTTTTTTTTTTTAACACAGCAAATCCCTTTGGCTCTTACCCTTATAGTCAAGTTTATTTTTTCACTATTACCTTTTTAAGAATAAAGGTGATGTGTAGTCGCTAGCATAGTAAGTTACTACCATCTGTCAAATTTCTTTAATAGATTTTCAACTTTATCCCTAAAGTATAAGGTTCAAAGTTAATTGGGAAAATTTGACAGTTTCGGGTAGCTTGATATGCTGGCGTATGTACACGACGGCAAAACTATCGAGGGAAACAGCTCATGTTACATAATATGAAGGTATGGTGGAGTGAGTTTACCCGAACCAGTTTGGGTTTACCAGGCCAGGTTGAGGAACAATGGATGCCACTTTTGCACTCTGCCAATTGTGCGAGAAGTACAGACAAGAACTTGCACATGGTGTTCATTTCGGTTCCATCGGCCATCTGTTCTACGAGCAATGTGCCCTGCCCCCTGTCACTTAGGTTTGGCAATTCTTCGGGCTATGTCGGTTGCCTTGATTCTCCTGTGGATCTCTTCATTTCTGATTCGATCAAGTAGGGAAACTGCAAGCATAGCCATTGCCCTTTGGGTGACTTTTAGCCTTCTGATAGGGCCTATTGTGAGCGACCACGTTTCAGTACCATAGGTCATCACTGGGAACACGCACTGGTAAAAGTCTTTTGTCTTGAGACACTGCGTTATGTGGGACGAGAAGATTTGGCGTAGCTTCCCGAACGCTGCCCAGCTGAGTCGGATTCGACGATTGACCTCTTTCTCGAAGTTGGACCTACCTAACTAGACAGTTTGTCCTAGGTAAACATACTCGGTCACGACTTCGAGTGTAGCGTCTTCGGCAAACCGACGGTGAGTTATGTACTCGCAGTTGATGTCAATTCCAGCCTCTTTCCAGTTCAGAACTTTGAAGACATCCTTCAGAGCAGCGGTGAACAGTTTCGGAGAGATAACGTCTCCCTGTCAGACACCTCGCTGCAGAAGGATAGGTTTCGAGGTCTGATCCTGGAGTCGGACTGACATAGTGGCGTTTTGGTAAAGACACTTCAACACCTCGATATGCCGATATTCAATCTGGTACCGTTGAAGAGACTGCAGTACAGCCCATGACTCGATCGAATCAAAGGCTTTCTCGTAGTCCACAAACGCTAAGCAGAGAGCTGGGAAGTATTTAAAGTTAATTCGTGGTATGTACTCGTACAATCAATGTCGTACGTACGTCTGGGCGGCTGCTGGCACCACCCCGAAGAGTTCAGTGTGGCTGTAGGCTTGCACCAAAGGTCGGCTTTAAGCTCTTACCTCTTCCTGTAGATTAGGGACACTCTGGCGTTACAGATAGAGATGCATGCTGTTTATCGACGACATTGTTCTTGCCGGTGAAGCTGGATTTGAGATCCAGAGAAGATTGGAAAAACAGCAACAAAAGCTGGAGAATGTTAACTTTAAAATCAGCAGAACTAAAACTGAATCCGTTCTGCGATTCCAGCGATCTCTCCAGTTTTTGGGCCATAACATAAGAGCAGACAGGGAGAAGTACGCTATCTAGCGATAGCGTACTTCTCCCTGTCTGCTCTTACTTTCGGTATCTCGGCTCACTCGTGTAAAGCGATGGTGAAGTAGATCGGATTGACACTGCATGAATGAAATGGCGGCAGCATCCAGCCGTGATGAGAATGTTAAAAGGAATGTATGGTGTTACGTGAATGCATAGAATAAGAAATGAATGTATAAGAGGAAATCTGAAAGTGACACCGGTGACTGAAAAGGTTTGTGGAAATCGATTATCATGGTATGGGCAGGTGATGCAGAGGAATAAGGAAAATGTCGTCAGGAAAGTTGTGAGTATAAATGTATTTAGATGACTATACAAGTAGGGAAAGACCAAAGAAACGATGGAGGGACTGTATGAAAGATGATATGACAAGAAAGGGAGTGAGATGACGACTAATGAAAATTTAAGGAAGAAAAAGATATGTTGCGCCGAACCCAAATAAAGTGGGATAAGAGCAGTAGAATAATACTTTTTTTTTCTTTTCTTTCATATAAAATTGGTACAGTCTGTTACAAAGTAGGATGACTTAAGAGTAGTTTACATGTGATGAGTAGGTAACATTGCAATTTTACAATCTGATGTCCTAGCTAGGTTACATAGTAGCCTGTATTAATAGTAGGGGAGCCCAAGAAGGGATTTTTGAAGTGACTCGAGCGTGTCAGAAAATTATATAGGGAGAATCCTTGCATCCTTTAAAGTACCTCTACCAAGTATGAACCCTCCATATGGTGGGGTGTGTTGAGGGGAACCCGTCTGATTGGTAAAAAAAAATCGATCCATAGAAAAACTCGAGCGCGTCAGATTAAGAGAAAGTTGATTAATTACATTGAGAAGATTGTATATCTCAATAATCTGACAATTTGAGCGTGACATTAAGAAACAAGCGAGTCTCGAAGTTGTAAAAAAAAAACGTCACCTTGAAGTACTCGAGCGCGTTTCATTTTTTTTCATTTTGAAGGAAACAATATTAGAATTACAAAGAACTAATAATCTGACAGTTTTCATGGGGCGATGTTAGTAGAATCGTGGAGCAAAGGTGAAGCGTAAAGCGGCTGAGAGCTGTGTATTCACATTGACATTGATGAATTTTATATAAACAATGACATGGATATTTACTTTGTCAAGTATCTTATTTTTATTATTATTACTGTGAGTGTGAAGACTATGTGGGTCATTTCTTTTTTTCGGTTTTCCTTCTTAGTTAGTTTTAATCATGATCTGGCAGTTTGAGTCATTTATGCGGCCTACCCAAATGTCCTTTCATTGGTATTGTTCGTCGAATCGTAAGGCTCCTCAAGTTCTGAGTTGAGCTGCACGATTTTTGACAAATGCGTGCACTGACTGGACAGGTCCGCTCAATCTGTGTGGTTCTTTACTCAAAAGACCATTTCAGACACCAATCTACATGGTCTTCACATGATCTGACCAAGATTATGTCTGGACTTTAAAAGAGACTGTGACCTCTGAGTTTGTTTCGGCTTTTCTTCTCAGAGTAGTCAGATAGGAAACGCCGACCTCATCTAGTTTAAAAAAATATGATTGACATGTAAAAGTGTTTGTACAAACCTACTTACAGAAAATAAATCATTTATCACTTATTCCCCACTCCGCTTCTCACTTTCTTTCTCGCTCTTTCTCTATCTCTCACTCTCTCGCACCGTCCCTAAACTAACTAATGATCTATATTTAATTTTATATTAATAAATTATCCAATTTCTGTACGTAAATACGGATATATTATTTCTAAATTTCCTTCAAAATGGTCAGACTAGCGATATCCCTCCATATAATTGTCAGATTATTATTCAGGAGGACTATGACATCAACTTGACCCTCCTGCATAAAAATCTGACGCGCTGGAGTATCTCAAGATCACCTTTTTTTTACATATACAAAAATATATTATGAGTTTGTGTCATGTACAAATCGTCAGATATTTTAATAGGACACTTTTTAAACTTTAGTTGACATACACTTTGAATGTCTGACACGCTCGAATAACTTTTTTTTTTTTCAACCGCTCGTCACGGCCAGCCCCCTTGAATTAATCGTCAGATTAATATCTAATAGTTACCAGAAATATAATGCGCGTACATACTGTAAATGACTGACGCGCTCGAGTTTTTCTAAGAATCGATTTTTTTTTACTAATCAGACGGGTTCCCCTCAACACACCCCACCATATGGAGGGTTCATACTTGGTAGAGGTACATTAAAGGATGCAAGGATTCTCCCTATATAATTTTCTGATACGCTCGAGTCACTTCAAAAATCCCTTCTTGGGCTCCCCTACTATAAGGACAAACAGCCCACATTTCCCGAAAATTGGACAAGAGTAGAATAGAATAGAATACTCTTTATTATGTACACCATATAGATTACAGATATAAATATAGAAATTTTACAAAGGGTGACACAATGGGCGGTCTTATCGCTAAGAGCGATCTTTTAAAGACAACCTAAGAGTATCTCTTAGAATAATCATATACAACGTGTAACGTTAAATGCGCAAAACCTCAGACATCCCAACTGATTTTTAATTCAATTGACCTATTTCAGAGAAAACATAAGTCATTAAAAAAATTGTAAAGGTTTTATGTGCTGTTTTAGTTTTACTGGCCATTCTGATCGTTTCTTGCGTCTGCGACGACGCTTTATCGAGAAAGGAGTCGCCACCGGGCCGCTGCGCCGCGCTGACATTGGCTTGCTTGACCTATTAATAAATAGACACGGCAACGTTTTTAATAAAGATTTTTTGAAAAATGTGACCTATATTAAAAAGTGGTTCAATTAATTCTGCTCGTTATTTTGATCAAACTATTTTCAGGTTTTGCGCATTTAACGTTACACGTTGTATATAGAATCTATTCTGTGCAATCGTTACATGGTTAATGGTCTGGCAGTAAAGGGACAAAAAAAGTGAAAAAAAAGAAATGTGCGGTCTTCCCAAAAGGAAAATCTACCCATCTTCATCATCGGCATCTTAATTGTTTACATATGAGAAAACTGAATCTCATATGTAAACAATTAAGATGTATCTTCACACACACATCGGTACCGATATCTTCGGCTCATTTTTTTTCTTCCTATTTCGCACATTTCTTTTTCGCACTTAATTTTCCCATAATACAAAACCATTACAAACCCAAAACTTTCATCATCACTTATTTCATTACGTATATACTCGTACACACGTCAAAAGTGTCTAGGGATCTCAAGTACGTTTTAGAGTATCAACGCAATCGAGGATTATTATTTTAACTTTTTTGGATCGTTATTGATTCTTTTTAGTTAATTACACTATTTGAATAAAGAATCTTCTTTAAATTTTGATTAAAAATAGAAAATCAACGTCAATCAGCCCAGGATTCCTATAAAAAAGTGTAATAGCTTTTTTACAAAACGCTTACAATTTCTGCATCAGAACTGAAAAAAATGCATAGATTTGGAGCGAAGACATCATTTGACACGAGAAGAGATGATGAGAGCCGTCGCAATGTTGCAATCTGGTTCCAGGTAACGCACTATGGCTTTCGCTCTTGGCACGCTATCATATCACGAGCACCGTGGCCGAGTGACATGGAGGACGATCTCGCAGACAGGACCGGTACATCCCAAATACTGCTCGACTGAATCGTAGCATGACCGCCAACAGGCTACGAGGCTCCGCAGCTCTTCAGGCTTGCTGATAAGCGATCAAACCATCCGAAATCGTTTACGTGAAGTGGGTCTGCGTTCCCGAAGGCCGCTGAGAGTTCCACCTATAGCACCTCGCAATCGTAGGGCCCGTTTAAAATGGGCTCGCGAACACAGAAATTGGAAGGAAGAAGACTGGCGTTGTGTTTGCTTTTCCGATGAATCTCGTTTCGGTATGAGGCCGATACAAGACGTACTCGAGTTTGGAGGACCTCTGGAATTGAACTATACTTAATGTATAAAAAATTCCTTAAATAAACAGAAAAAAAAAAAGCATGCCAAATCGCTGTGATTGTGTGATTCGTGTCAATGGTGGAAAAACACAGATTATTATTTTTTTTATCTTAACAGTAAACATTTTTGAAATCCTCATTTTTGCCAATTAATTGACGACATTAACTTAGATTAATTTCCAACAACTTGCAAAAATTGCAAGTTTTCTTAATTTTTACAAAATATAAGGATAAGTTGTTAACTTAAACATAGGAATTAAAGTATGAAGTCAGTCTGGAAGACTAGATTTGGTAAATATTAATTGGATAATTTTTTATGGTTAAAAATGTACTTGATCCCCAGGCACTTTCGATGTGTGCATTTCTATTAATTGGCGGTGCCTATTGTTACGTTAGGATGGTTGCATAATGTAACAATGTATTCAAAATGTCTATTATTTCAGCAACCGGTAACTAGTCGGTGCTGAACTAACAGACCTTTGAAATCTAAAGAGTGACGAATAAGGTATAGTTGTTTGCTTCTTAGAGCTGCTATTGTAACTGAAAGTATTTAAATTATTCAGTGTTACAATAGGTTAATGAATTAATTTCATACATGTAGGAGCCTGAAACGTCAAAATATCTCGTAAGTTTTTCAGATATTTCCGGTTGTATCAGGTTGTTGCTCAGAAACTGTTACAATGCATGAACAAACGTTCGCGAGCTGACGTGATGACAATGCTACATCATCAGTCACTGTACCTAGTTGACAAACTAATTGGTAGTTATAACATGTTATTATTAAAGCCCATTAGGATGCTTGTCGCGGTTGGTCTGTGGATGGCCATCTTTACATACCGAGACCCCTCCGTGCCTCGGGAAGCACGTTAAGCCGTTGGTCCCGGCTGTCATTCGTGGATCTTTGACAGTCGTTACGGGTAGTCAGAAGCCCGAAAGTCTGACAACCAGTTCTTACCTAGGGGTACCGTATTACCCAGTAACTGGATTGTGGAGGTCAGATAGGCAGTCGCTCCATGTAAAATACTGGTATTCAGCTGCATCCGGTTAGACTGGAAGCCGACCCCAACATAGTTGGGAAAAGGCTAGACAGATGATGATGATGCGTATACACATGATAATATTGTACGGTGCGTGTACGGCCAGATGTATACGTAAACTAAGAAAAAGGAGTAGGTATGCAAGGATCCTAGAATATGGTGTTCTGGAGTTGTGTGCCTACTCCCATGAGAAAAAGGCGTGAGTTTATGCATGCAGAAACTGGACTAATGGATATTAATGTAAAAATCTAAATGGCCTAAAAATACGATTTCTTTTAGAATCATATAATTAATTAGGACATGTGTGTAGTCCGTCAACCTCGTGCAATGACATGAGCAACAATGTTGATATTTTTCCATCACGCGATAGGCTAGAGGGGCGAGCTCCGGCAGACATCCTGGACGCTTGCCAGCCCCGCGGCCGTCGCGACGTCTTCGTCCGACCGACACTTACAACATGCAATTATCAAACGAATACGTTCACCGCTGATGTTCACCAGATTCCATAAAATTCATGTTTCCGTCCGATCCCAGTTATAGAACCTGATACATCTTATATTGGATCTTAAATTACTGTTTGACGACTTTAAAGTGAGAGAGTACTGTTCGGGACTTTCAAAATCCGGCAAATATTTTGGCTTTATTTGAGAGTCTACCTATTTGAATAACCTCATATTTTAGCAGTGACAAATGTTATTTTAATTTTTAAATAATTACTCTGACTCTGTGTCTTGATAGATGTTAGTGTTGCGGATGTTCAAAGAGAAAATAAATAGATACCTATTGTGTAAGTACGTGTAATAATACGTTGTTTGTATGCCGCCATTATATCTTCCACTTATAATATCTAACTCAAAATTTCGGGTATGGTCATATAAAACACTGATATCATGAATGCCATAAAAACTTCCGCATTTATTTGGCAATTCAAGTACCATACCAGCGCCGTACATGAGGTATTATTTCCCTTTGAACTCTTTGTTGTAAAGGCCTAAAATGGACGTACATGGTCTGTTAACACAATGATGAGAAACCTTTTTCAGTATCTTTGTGTTTAAAGAACATATAATTTTTCCCAATAGTACAATGTCAATGACTGTCCTGCAAATCACCAACTTGTTTCTTCATGTCCTCTGATTTTCTTTAACCAAGCAGTCGAACCTACTTCTCTCTGGCTTGCCTCTTGTTTACGTAACTTAACAAGATGTGAAGATTGACGTCATATTTAGGATACCGCTTCCCATCTTCTTGACATTCTTCCTACATCGTCTTTCACCTTTATGAAAACGTTTATTTTGGCAGGAAACAACAAATTTGACCGTTCCATCAATTTAGGCGCTATTTACACTTAACTGATTCAGAAGAAAAGGTTAGATGACACCTACATCATAAACAATAAACAATTCATAGACAATCATGAGCCGAGAGTCAAAAATAGAACAATTTATTAGTGAACATCTTTATAAATAGCCTGGTAATGGCTCCTAGCGCCGTAATGAGTCTGCTTTGAGATTCATCTACAGTACTGAACAAACTGAATCAATGTAATTGAAGCGATTGAAACAAATTGTAATTCAGCTGGGTACTGGGTACGTGATTGTGTTTTGTTTTTTGTAACACTCTTTCGTATCAAAAGAAATAATGAGGTTGACGCTCTTTTAAAATTCTTTGCGGCTCTAAGTATATCTGTAGGCTAAAGCACTTTGAAGATATTTGCGATCATTGTTTGCGGGAATAACTTAC
The DNA here is from genome assembly GCA_949629135.1 of Eremobia ochroleuca. Classification (NCBI taxonomy): domain Eukaryota; kingdom Metazoa; phylum Arthropoda; class Insecta; order Lepidoptera; family Noctuidae; genus Eremobia; species Eremobia ochroleuca. The sequence goes on from OX451396.1 coordinate 14,831,718, forward strand.
GATGCAATAGAAACTTGCGCGTATTTTATAGATCGAAAACAGCCGTAAAAATAAAATATATTAGTATGGAAACAACAACTCGACGTTTGTGAATAAAATCTGATGGAGAAGGGAGCAGAAGGATCCTATAATAAAAATTTTCAAAGTCATCTTTCTATTGCACTTGTTTACAAGTAAGTAGGTAGCTAATAACGTGAAATGAATTTCCGATAAGACTTGTTCCTTTTCGTTTAAAAAGATCCATACAACAGTTCCTCTGTATTTGTCTAACACATTTAGCAGGAGCCAAAGCGCTAATGCCCCAAACATTTCAAATGCGTATGGAAACAAACATTTGAAGGCACTAACTGTTTGCTTACTAATCTTTAGACTTACTTCAAAGGATAGGCTAATCCATCTGTGTGAATCGCAAAAGGCCACTAAATGATTATGTCAAGACAATGAGTAGCAGTCTTTCTTATTCCTACTCGTAATAAGGCCAAATTCGACCCTTGCTAGCAAAACTAACGCTCATTATATAAATACACTAGCGACCCGCCCCGGCTTCGCACGGGTGCAATGGAGAAACACTGATAATTTTAGAGCCATTATTTCTCGTAAAAAGTATAGGATAAAAATGGTTATTGTGGATTATCCCTAAGAGATAGACATATACCATCGCGGACTTTTTTGTAGACCTTTTTAAGGTGTACAATATTGTAGTACATTATTTTGATCTATCTCTATGGGTTCAGCCAGCGTTTACAATGTAAGCGCAAAAAATGTGTTTATTTACGACATCACATTAGAAACCTCTAAAATTATCAGTGTTGCTCTACTATATTATGCATGTATTATACATATAAACCTTCCTCTTGAATCACTCTATCTATTAAAAAAAACCGCATCAAAATCCGTTGCGTAGTTTTAAAGATCTAAGCATATATAGGGACAGACAGACAGAGAAGCGACTTTGTTTTATACTATGTAGTGATACTAATCACATTTTTATGAAAATTTCGAGTTCGATTCTTGGTTTAGGCAGTAGGTTTTTCAAAAAACTTGAAAAAGTTTTATTTATCTCCAAAATCGAAGTCATGGTTCCTTTGAGCACTTTGCTCCGTCCGTAGTTTCGCATTTCGCCCTGAAGTCCCATCCCAAAAATCATCCGTTAGAAAGTGGTTCAACTCAGCTCACTGACTGATTCAAAGCTTTACTGCAATACTAGGTACTACATTTTGTTTGTTAACTTTGTTCATTGACTTTTCTAACAATACATACTTTAAAAGGAAACCCCTTTTGAATCTTGCGTAAATGTAAAGTATTAAATGCTCGTAACGATCATTGTAAATGTCATAAAGCCTGTGTAATCTAACTTCTATATACTTATATATATTTAAAAACCAATGTAAAATCAAATCAATCTTCTCACTGTGAGTTGTGACTTGTGCCTACATATAATATTCGAACACAGTTGGAACAGGCGTTGATAGAACATGATAAATGATATCATTGATATTGGCAAGCCGTGCTATCCGTATTACACTTCCACCTGACGAGCCCTTATATCCGAGACAGTTGACACCAGCCCAACATCATGCACGTGGCATTTTACTCATTTTATTAACACATAGTAGTGGAAGCAATTACAGACACATGAGACTTTCAGACGTGTACAGGAAGGAAATGTATTGGCACACCTCTTTGCACTGTCTTCCTCTGTCCATACGGAACACATCATTTATTTACGAAAAATTATGCCTAATTAATTGAATCCCGGTGGCAATCTCAAATTTTACGAATCATCGAATTATCGTGTAATAACGTGTATTCGTGAAATAACGTTATGTTCTATTTTCCAAGAAGAAAAATAATAATAGGTAAGTACCTAACTGATGTACTGTAGGTACACAGTTATGTAATAAATGTATCTTAATATTTAAGAAAAGAATTATAATTTTATTATTATTTTGAAATCTTAAGCTTACACTTTCAAAACCTGGTTTTCAATCAATTAAATCTGACACATACTAAGTTTCACACTTAAGTGTCTACTCTTAGAATAATTCGCGTGACAAATATAAGCAAAAGTATAAGTATAACGTATATATAGTTGAACACACAAGAGTTGCACCGATGACCTAGAACGATATAAAAATATATATAATACTTAATATTTACTTTGTTCCGGGTTATGTTCTAAACATGCGATTTTTATAAGTCACGGTACCTAATTACTTTCAGCCTAGTTGGTTGCTAATACACACAAGGTTAATTTGAAGCCAGTGCATTCTCATTACAATTTTTCAAGGAAACTCATTATTAAAAATGCCATAAAAATATGTCGTTGGAATACTAATGAGCGTCATGAAATTATTTTTACAAATTAAATATTAAATAGAGCAAAGTTTATTTTATAACTTGCACAGAAACATAGAAATATTATGCGTACAAATGTCGTATTGTAAACTCCATTTCTTTATTCGATTACAATCATCACTCATCAATCATTTTAGCCACTTGACACAGCACAACAACAACATTTCCGAAAAACTTGAAAACGAAACGCCCCTGAAAATATGCAAAACAAAAAGTATTTCGGATATCCCTATTCTTATTAATATACCGAGGGTTTTTCATGAACTGTAAAAGTAAATAAGAAAATGAATTTCAAGAAATAACAAAAGTTACACTGAAAACATAAGTACCTACTCGTATATCGTACTTATCTAGGTTGGATATACCTGTATACTAGTATTAATAAAAAAAAAATACCTAATTAATATAAGGACTCACGCTAAATACAGTTTTTCTTAAATCTATGTCAAGTTCACCCTTGCTTTGTGCCTGAACTAGGTAATCCTGTGTTTTAGGCGATTGGAAGTAACAATAATTTAAAAATGGTTGATATCGCATAGTTTTTTTTTCTGTCGGTGAATTTCCGAACAAAAAATCTTGTCAGTCCTACCTAAAAAATCTTGTCAGTCCTACTTGTTGATTTAGTCAACTATATATTAGTATATTACCAGTCTCACCTAGGGGTATCTTATTACCCAGTAACTGGGTTGTGGAGGTCAGATAGGCAGTCGCTCCATGTAAAATTCTGGTATTCAGCTGTATCCGGTTAGACTGGAAGCCGACCCCAACATAGTTGGGAAAAGGCTAGGCAGATGATGATGATATTAGTATATTACTGTATGTTACTACATACCTACTTCATGCATTAAATATTGCCATCTTTACACGGCGGAATGTGTCATTGCACTACATGTTTTTGTTATATCGTTTGTACCTTTTTTTGGTTTTCGGAGGGAAACCTTCAAAAGGCACCCGACCTCCGGGGAGGGAGGTCGGGGAGTATAGGATCTTTACCTCACTAAAACCACGCCGGTGATCACCATCAGTACATAGGGGTGGTCCCGGTTCCTCTTAAAAGACCAATTCCGGAACCCGCCCTATGCAACGCCTGTAAGGCACATCCCTAGGGATCGTCTTTTGTATCTACCACATTTTATGCAAATAAATGATTTTGATTTGATTTTGATAAATATCACGGAATCTCATTGATCATAATTGTTTATAAACAAATCACGAATCCACGTATTAAATATATATTCATTTTAATATATTAAATTATATACGAACACTATATTGTACACCGCATCCGCGAGCGTACTATGTACCTTCTATAACAGTTTTTATTAGGTCAAATATTCTGCGCCCACTGACGCTATAAACGGCATCTGCCACCGACAAATATTTATTTTTCTTTTACCACAAAACCCTATCACACGAGGCTATTTGTTTAATAAACCCGCTTGTTTATCTAGTGGTGGAAGGCGCGGCAGCCGACTGTGAGGTTGCAGTGTCAGTGCTCTGAAAAAGTATTTTATCAAAGAATTTATCATTGGTGTCCTCCATTCTAATTGATTCTCCATGGACTGCCCTCGTTAATACGGATGTTTTCAGTTTTCTCTTTTTTGGGATAGACCGGTGACTGCCTTATGTACACTGTACACTGTCTGAACGATATTAGCTGAAATATACATATACCTAGGTATATTATTATTTGTATAATATTATTTGTACCTAGGTATATTATTATTTGTATACCTATTACTTTCAAATCTAGTTTTAGGTTGTGAACTTGTGACATGTTATTGGTTTGGGCAATAAAAGGGGTAGCTATATTTATCATATTGATCAATTTAGTCCATCACAGTTCACTGCTGGACAGGCCTGTCCCAGGCTGTGCCACAACACCCTGTCCTTCACCTTCCGCATCCAGTCTGTCCCTGCTACTGATTAAGGTCGTCGGTCCACCTAGCTGGGGGGCGTCCCACACTACGCTTGCCCGTACGCGATCTGCACTTGTCTGCTCCACTTCTTCGATAAACATGGCTAGCCCACTGCCGCTTCAGCTTGCTTACTTTACAAACTTTGTCGGAAACATAAGTTATTATACTGGTACTACCTACGTCAATTGCTGAAACTGCTAAAGAATTCTCCTCCTAAACCTTAATTTTAAGATCCTTAAATTGCCTGACGAACATTCCAAAGAGCAATTAGGCCAACGCCTTTGTTAAAAATATCTAATACCTTTAATCGCAAACACTTGTTATTTGTGAATTGCATCGTCCACTTACCACCAGCTTAGCACCTGTATTGTCCATAATCCATTCATGCAACGTTACTGCTTACCTTCGCACATAATTGTATTATAACTGCTCTGCGATGCTCACCGCATGTTGAAATGAATGAACATTTTTGAACTACTGTTTTTGATCTGACGGGCAAATGTCGTCTTTTTAAGAACCCTCACATGCTTAATCTATTTCCCAATCTCTAAAAATTTTCATACATTTCATGTCCCTGACATGAGATTGCGACTAGATTTTGAAGGATTTTTTAACTGTAGGAATTGGCCTTCTGGTCAACAAAGTCTAAGCAAAGCGTCGCATATATTACCGACCATCATACATTTCGGGTTTTTATAGGCTACAAATCCATCGACTGAAACTCATTCGGGGTCTCCATAAGAGGCATTATCATCGTCAGTTTAGGTACCCACACTAACATTAACTAACAATGCCGATGGTGTTCATTAAACTTACCAATCTGATTATACCTACTTCTATTTAACTCTCAACACCAAGGAAAACTGCTTTTCTTTCAATTGCCTACGTATCTACACTAATATTATAAAGAGGAAAGATTTGATTGTTTGTAGGCTCCTAAACTATTGGACCGATTTGAAAAATTGTTTTAGTTTTATTATTATTAGAAGTTGACATTATCCCTGATGAACATAGGCTACTTTTTATCGCGGGAAAATGCTTCATTCCTACGGGAAAACGGGTAATAGGATTTAAATGGCGGGAATTCTGAATTCTACGCAAACGAAGTTGCGGGCGGATGCTAGTCTTTACTAATGTTACGTTCAAGTCTACCTGATATAAAAATTATCCACTGAAAAAGATAACAGCAAGATATAACTAGGTAGTAACCATTGTAAATAAAAAATGTCATTAGTAAAAAAAGCGCGTACACTGATAGAAGTAAAACTTCTTAAAAAAATAAAAACTAAATAAAAGCTTGTAATAATAAGAGAGATTTAGTGTAAGATGCTACGCTACACTTGCCACGGTTGACCCGTGGATGGGTGGTCACCCATCCACGGGACAACCGCCAATCTTTACATACCAAGACCCCTCCGTGCATCGGAAAGTACGTTAAGCCGTTGGTCCCGGCTGTCATTAGTGAATCTTTGACAATCGTTACGGATCGTCAGAAGCCCGAAACTCTAGGCAGTCGCTCCATGTAAAATACTGGTATTCAGCTGCATTCGGTTAATATGGAAGCCCCGAACATAGTTGAGAAAAGAGTCATTCGAGTTTACCTACATAAAAGGCATCATTAACTGTCTATGAAAAAAAGTAAAGGCAATCATCGCCACAAGATATGAACAGGATATTTGTCTAATTAATTACTATGGAATGTGTATCAGCCACAGTACAGAAGCGTCAAAGTGACAATTACACGAGATTAGATCCATTATTGGGATTAAAATGTTAGCTAGGTGTGTGGAGGAATATTAGAAGATTAAAATTAAACCTTTAGTCGTGGATGAGTACAGGCTTTGCAGTTTATGAAAAATGTGCCCGACAGACGATGTCCTGTCAAAATTTTACTCAAAACAAAAAATAAATTACGCATATCCATCGTTCGAATCGTGAGTCATAAGGTCTTGAGACGATACGAAAATCTCATAGAAAAAAGGACTTTCAGTATTTACCCAATTTTCCATTTTTCCGGGCAACTTTTCTTATTGTACTTTCCCTAAAAACTTATTCGGATTATTAAGAACATTAAAAAAACTAAACTTAAAACAATTAAAAATCTGAATTTTAAGTACCAGAAGTTTTAGGCCATTTTTCAGTACCCAAACAAAACGTCTTCTACTTGAGCATTTTAGAACAAACCTCAAATGAGACTTCTCACCAACAGTTTTATTTTGTATGCGTAGTTAGGTATATCTGTTTTCATGGGGGAAATAATGACAAAGGTTGTAACAGTTTTCCCCGAAAAGTAGGTACCTAATGCAGTAAGTTCATCTTCTTCTTTGTAGCACTCTTGTCAGAGCGGTCGTGGTCTTCGTGTAGTTTCCTGTCTAGGGGCTGATGTGATTTGCCTCACGATTTCCCTCTACCAACTCCGATTTCTGGTATTTCGTGCACTTTTACAAGGGATCGCCCACTGCGGATTTAATTTGATCAGTCCATCTCAACGGTGAGCGTCCGCGTGGTCCAGTGCCCTCCACTCTATCCTGCACAACAAGGCTCGAGTCTCTCTCACTAATACGAACAGACAGGCGCTTTTTGATGTTGAGTTCTTGGCGTATAGAGGTGTTGGTGCGAAACTCAGTCCACAATACCCCAAGCATTCTTCTCCAGCACCACATGTCCAGAAAGTCTATCTTCTTCTTCTTCTTCTTGATGTCACATAGCGTCCATGTCTCAGCAGCGTATAGAAACATAGGGAAAACCAGTGACTGAAGAAACCGGATCTTGGTGGCTTTATTCCTCCAGACTTTTTTCTTTTTTCTCTCTATGCATCCACCCCCGTCCCCATCCGCAATCATCACCTTAGTTTTTTGTAGTTAATCTGTAGCCCGAATTTTAGGCTCATCTCCATCCTACGAAGTAATTCCTCTAGATGACTTGCGCTAGTAGCAAATAGCGTGGTGTCATCAGTGTATCGCAGATTTGTAATACAGTAGCCACCGATTGAGACGCCGTCTGTCCAATCCTCCGGAATAATGCGCATGATGAGTTCAATGTAAACATTGAAGAGGAGCGGCATATTATGCAACCTTGGCGGACACCTGCACTAGGATGGAAACTGTTTGACAAGATTTCATCGGTTCCAAGGGAAGCTGTGCCTTTTTTGTGTAACTTTTTCAATAGATGCACTAGGTGTTTCGGGGTGCCCATTCCCAGTAAAGTATTCCACAACTTTGGCCATTTCACCGAGTCAAATGTTTTGGAGAAATTTACGAAGCAGATATAGGCCAGCTTATTAAACTATCGGGCTTTCTCAATAATCTGACGAACAATTAATGTTTGTTCCCGGGTGCCTTTCTCTTTCACAAATCCAGCTTGCTCTGGTGCAATCTCTTTGGACAAACAGGCCTTTAGACGCTCGTTAAGAATATGTAGCAATATTTTGCTGGCGTGTGGGATAAGTGCAATAAGGCGATAATTGCTACATATCTTAGTGAAGCACTTTTTATGAAACGGAGCAAATACTTTATGGGTCCAATCAGTAGGCCAGATTCCAGTCCTCCATACCCTCCTAAATATGTATATCGAAGAAGATATCAAGTAGCTTTGCCATTCTTCAGGTGTTTAATGGCCGCTCTAGCTTCTGACTTTAGTATGTCTGGTTCCAACTCATTAGGGACGGTTGTAGGATAATTCTGTGGTTGAAGGTCGTGGAATAAAGACTGACAGTAATTCTTTCAGGTCTCAGAAATCTGGTCAAGTTCTGTCACGATGACACCATTGTGGTCTTCAATTGCCCAAGTTTTAGAAGTCAGTGATTTGCCCGGCAATATGTTACTAATTATATAAAACTAAGTTTATTTTATAACTTGCATACATATAGAAATATTGTGCTTATAAATTTTGTTTAGTAAACTCCATTTTTTTATTCGATTACAATCACTCATCATTCATTTTAGCCACTTGAAAGGCGAACTGTGTATAGTAATGATTTAACATTTCCGAGAGTCCTATAAACAAAACGTTCCTGAAAATATGCAAAAAGAAATGCTAAAAATAGATAATACTGTATGGACTCCGTACAAGAGGAGTGGTGACCCAGTAATATCGGCCGCGACTTACTTGCGAGTTGTAGGTAGTAGGTTCCAACCCAGACAGGCGTTTTAGCTTGTGTAAATTATTTCATGACCACTGATCTCAGAACGGTGAAGGAAAACATCGCGAGGAAACTGGCATGTCGTAGAACCAAAAATTCGAAGACATGTGACATCTACCAACCCGAACTGGGCCCGCATGGTAGATTACGGCCCACTCCCTCTTCCCAAAAGGATGCCTGTGTCCCAACAGTGGGAACATTGTAGGCTGATTATACTACTCCATACAATAAAATATCCATATCATCAAAATCCGTTCAATAGTTTAGCCGTTGAGACGTACGAAACGGACTGACAGGCAAACTCGCTGTTGCATTAGTAAGGTTTCAGTGCTTCAATTATACCTAGTGAACTTATATTTATTCAGTACTTCATTTAAGTATTACTGAACTTGAGATATAAGGTGGAGGATTATCTTTAACACGCACGTGCCTCCACCTTTTAAGGTTTCGGTACCTACAAAAAAGGAAGGACAAACAGAAGTAAATTTCAATGTGCCACAGCCATGAAAAGTTTGTCTTTTTGTAAATGACTATCTGTAGCACCTATCAACTGAGCCTATCACATTCCACTGCCTCTCCCAAGTTCACTACCACTACACCCTGTTCTTCACCTTCCGCATCCAGTCTGTCCCGGTTGCCTTCAAAAGTTCGTTGATCGGGGTCTTACCATTCTTTCCTTCTTTATCACTCTGAGGAAATCATCATGGGTAGCCGTACAACCGATGACCGTTGGGGTAGACGTGTTCTTGAGTGGAGACCGCGAATCCGTAAACGTACGGTAGGACGCCCTAAGGCTAGGTGGAGCGACGATCTTCGCAGGACGGCTGGTAGCAGCTGGATGAGAGTTGCCGAAAATCGAGTTGAATGGCGTGCGATAGGAGAGGCCCATGTCCAGCAGTGGACTGCTGCAGGCTGATGGTGGTGACGACTTTCAGCTGGGCAGAACGGAGGGTTATGTCTAACTCCTACGGGCTAAATCTTCACAGTACCTTCCAATACCGTGAGTAAGGAGCCCGGGAAATACTATCTGTATCAAGAAGGGGAATGTCCCACAACATGGCCTGTTAAAGTCTTCAAGCTGCGTCAGTGACTCCGATTTTAGTGCCCACTGCAGAGTAAACTTATCATATTATATTTATAGGGAATAGAAAGCATTATTTTATGAAACAGAAAGCATTCTGACCAGGATTTACTGAAAAAAGCTTGGGTACACTCGCACTCATATACACACTAACACACATATACACTGAGAGCTGTTAAATTAATGTTTTATTCTACTTTTACTTTACTTTTTAAATCTTTTACTTATTAGCCTCGTAATTGTTAAGATACCACTAAAGGGAAGAGCGAGACAGCTCCGACACAAGTACTTTTGTAACTTACTGGGGTTGCCTCAATTTATGTGTGACACAATGTTTAAGTTGAAATAAATATTTTTGTATTTTGTATAGGGGGAACTAGCATTAATCACCATAGTTGTTCGGTGCTAGGTAGCGATTTCGGGGTTTTCAAATCATTACAAGTTCAAATCGTCTCACGGTACACGATAATCACAGAAAGACGGTGATGAAAAGCCATCGCCGTCATTTCATAATCAGCCTACAATGTTCCCACTGCTACGACACAGGCCTTCTCTCGGTGAGAGAAAGTGGGCCGTAATCCTCCACGCGGGCCCAGTGCGGGTTGGTATTCATGTTATTACCAGTGAAGATTAAGTATCTAAGTACCTAATTACTTAAAAAGTACATTATCATCTGCCTAGCCTTTTCCCAACTATGTTGGGGTCAGCTTCCAGTCTAACCGAATGCAGCTGAATACCGGTATTTTACATGGAGTGACTGCCTATCTGACCTCCACAACCCAGTTACTGGGTAATACGATACTCCTTGGTAAGACTGGTTGTCAGACTTTCGGGCTTCTGACTACCCGTAAAGACTGTCAAAGATCCACGAATGACAGCCGGGACCAACGGCTTAACGTGCTTGCCGAGGCACATAGGGGTCTCGGTATGTGAAGATGGTCACCCATCCACACACCAACCGCGGCAAGCGTAGCTTAACCTGTTCGATCGACCTGTACGGCTGTTATTATTTAGCCACGGGCCCCTTAAAAAGTACATTATGAAATGGAAAAATCACATTGTTACTTGCTGGGTAGTTTAATATGTTAGTTAAGCCCTAATACGTCCTCGCTATGACATAAGTCGGAGTAGGTAGTAATGCCCCGCGATTTATGGCACGTGTAACTTGTTTTGCATTTGTGGTTTTCTCTACCATTTCATTATTTATGACTACAAAAATTGTTTTTCATCATCATGGTTTTTACCCGTATGTTTGGGAACCGCCTTATCGCCCGCTATGTTATTTAACTAATTTTTTTTACGTAATAAATGTGTGTATAAAACTGATATAATTTAGGTGTCTAATTTATCGTAACTTTTTTTCAGCCAGATCCTGTACATGGACCAGCACGTATACGATATTCCAAAAGGCTACAACAGAAACATTCCACCCGGTAAGTCACACTTATTTTTATTGAATTAATACGACAATACGCAAACAGAGGAAAACATTTCTTGGTTTCCCGTTTAGGAAAAAAAAATCTTATGAAGCACCCGGAACTCAGAATGGTGTCTACATAATAAGTAAAAGATTAGGAGCCTTAGTAACTACAATTAATTAGATGATAGCTTGCATAAGACTTCTACATGGCTACGCTCATTATCGGCGAAACGAATCGTAGGCAACCGTAAGGGGAGCCATGTAGTAGAACTGTAAGGAGTTATTAGGTATCTAAGTAACCTTGACATTGAATTTTTTGTCGTGATCATTCGGTCTAAGTAAATGGTGATCTATTTTAAAAAACACTTAAATTTTATTTAAGGCGGGTCATATTTTTATAAAGTCACGCGTAGATAATAGCTCGTCCCTACTCGGCTATCCACTTAGCACCGGACATTATTCAGCACAACCGCGCTGTTGCCGGTGCTGGCCGCAAAACCAATCATTAGTCAAGCCGTAGGTGATTGTCATACGTCAACGAACGCTGCTAATTATAACCCGCCTCCTTACGAAGCAAGTTATCAAACCTTATAACTAGAAACATTGTATTAAAATACTGATCGTCAATAAAAAGAAAACTAAAACCATTGATCCATTTTCAAAATAGCATAATCAAAGAGAAAATAGACAGACCACTCCCGTTACTCACGCCTACCTAATTTTATAATATAAAATTTTACGGAATCAGAATAATTATCGTATTTTATAAGCGACGAGACATTTCTGTGTCTAAAACAAAAGTAGTAAAACTGGAATCCAGTAATCCTAATGGTTTTGCATCACGAACCTTCACGGACGTTCGTGTACCTCCCCATAGATATCTAGGTAGGTACTTGCAACATCTAGGTGTATCGAACGACGCCGAATCTATTCAGAAATCGAATAACAAGTTGTATGTTATCTTCATAAAAGTCGCATCAATAAAAAACAACAGAATCTAGAACAACTTTATTTTAGGTTTCAGTTTTTCTCTTACGGCGCGAATATTTCGACTAGATGATTCCTTTCAAAAGTTTCCAATAAGTACCTAACATTATTGAACAAGTTTATCCCGCTGATTAGCCGTAGTTAACATAGCAAGTGAACCTGAACCGAGTTCAGGGCTCCAGCTGAGAATACTATAACACAAAGAAACAGACAATACGAACCATAAAGTTGTAAAAACTAACAAATTAAGTAGGTATGCTTGATATTATATGATAGGTACTGTTGTTTGAGCATATCGTGCCCTGCTGTATTCACCTAGGAATGCTTACATAAGGAACTATAAGCATTTCGATTAGATATTTATAGATCTATTGGACGGCTAAAATGTAGCTAAAGACTTAGTTACCTCTAAATGCAACTTCTACAGTAATTAAAAACTGCTACATGTTAAGGGTCACGATCAGTTTCGAGGGTTAAGTTTGGTGGCCTACACAGCTTAGTTAATATTGCGGTTTTCGGCCGTGATATCTCCGCTGTCGACCGTCATAAAGCCATTGATTAGGAGCTATTATTTTCCAACAATGTGTAATTATTTCAAGGAACGCAATGCATAAGTTTTCCATTGTTCTTTCAGACAAAAACACGACAGTATACGTAGGGGTGAATGTCAACCGGGTATCTGGAGTTGATGAAAATAAAGAGGTAAGTTTCCTTCTATTCAATAGTGTTAGCATAATCCAATCGCTAATTATGTATTCCTGTCATTATTTCGCTTTCATTAGCACCATTGTCGTTTTGATATATATTGTTGCAATGATAATTTATTTACTTATCTATAAACCGCTCCAATAGTCCGCATGGTCTCCGCAGGAGATAACGCTGGACGTTTTCCTGCAAGTGTCGTGGGCCGACAGCAGGCTGCATGTGCCGCCCAGCATTCCCTTCATCGACCTGCCGTGGGAGTTCCGCGCGCTCATCTGGACGCCAGACCTGTACATCTGGCAGCTCCAGACCATGAGGATACTCTCCGTCCTGCAAGAGATGGCGTCGCTGAGGCTGTACTCAAACCGCACCGTCTCAGTCAGTATTGGGTTCGTCCATCACTTTATTATATTCTTTTACTATTTATCTACACTGCTCTCTGCTAGATCTTGAAACATAAACATAATATGTCAAATTAACGTTCAAACATTATCATAATAAAACTCTCGCCTTCAGTTTTATAGTTTTATCTTACGGGGTTTATTTATAAACTGTATTTAAATACATCTCGTATTTAACGCATGGTCGACAATAAGTCGTAAATTGTAGTCTTGATAAATTACATCTAATTTGATAGATGATGAAGCCAAAAAGCGACACTTGTTAACGCATGGATACATTGCTACATACAGAAGATTATGTTATGATAACTACAGCTTTTCATTGAAATTTATTTTTGCATTTGACTAAAATGGAACGAACCCCAAAAGAATGGGGCTTGACTGCTATGCTATTGCAGATTATACAAACTGTCTCAATCAAATAGTGAACAGCCGGTCGATTCTGGAAAAATCTCACCGTGATAACTAAGGTGAAGTGAGCTAAGAGTGCGCTGTGAGTCATGCTGATGCTAGGTATTGACACTATTGGCGACTCACTCCACGCTCATTTCACTCAAGTTTTCACGGTGAGATGGTTACAGAATCGCAAGGCTGTTATAAGCTTGACCCTTCTTATGTGCGAGTCATCAAATTTACCCTGAATATAATTTTTATTTACAGAGCGACAATAACTATCAAGTGCGAGATGGACTTCGTTCTGTACCCTTTGGACGTTCAGAACTGCGCCATCGACTTCAGTAGTTGTAAGTACATTTTGATGATTTATGTTGAGTAACTAGGTAGGTAACCTACCTCTGAGAGAATATCTTCAGAACTACTCAACGTACATTACGTTGTAACTCGAAGACCATTCCATTGTTCTCGGGTAAAAGTTTTTGGGGATTTCTCTTGACTCTCTCTGTGTTTGTTTCGGTCTTTATTCACAAGAGTAGTCATATAGGAAACGCCGACCTCATCTAGCCTATTTATTTTTTTATAATATGACGTGTAAAAGTGATTCCGATATGCTATTTAGGTACAGAACGAAATGATTTAAGTTCATTTCATTTCACTGTGAAAACGGAATATTTTCTAAATATCTAACTCTTGGGAAGCGTCATGCCAGCTATACATAGGACATTTACATCAAACAATTAACCTAATCACAAAAAGTCTTCAAGAAACCAAGTGCGAGAAGTTTCAGAATCGTTAAACATGTTTTGATTTCTGATACTAGACAGAATTACAACATGTTTTGTCTACACGCCAGTTGGATTTGGATTCTAAAATGTTTTTTTTTTTATAGATTTTATCGAGATGACACAAAAATCGTTAATGATTGCACATTTGCACTACTCGTATTACAAGTACCTATACAGTGATTAAGTTGGCTTTTGTTTAATTGAGTGTTAATTTTTTCAGACAAATACACGACGCAGGATGTGCGTTTCGAGTGGCGAGAAGTGGCGCCGTGGCTTGGCATCGGCCCCGTGGGCAGCGAGCAGCGCAACCATTTTCGACTGCCCAAATATGTGGTCAGCTTCGTCACGGACACAAGTAATCATATTCGCAATTTTGGTGAAGGTAAATGTATATTTATTGCTTTGCGCTTGTGTTTGCGCCTCGTAACTAACTATGTACCTATTAACGCTAACGCGCTGTTGCTATACGCTGGCATGCCGCCCGCACTGCTTGGCGCGGATGATCACAATGGATCGTTATTGAACAACGTTTTAAATATCTACAGAAAAATACCTCAACATCTCAAAAACTTTATATTGGTTACGACATCCGTGCCTCGCAACATCTTCTTTTCTGTGAACGTCCGTGACGCACGATTTTGTATTTTGGTGTTGTTAAGTGGATGTCAAATGTTCTTGATGTGATAAAAAGAGATTATCTACAAAATTCATATGCATATATTAATGACAATTGATATCAGAGCAGAGCCACCCGAATAGCGATGTAGGCATTCAGAGTCAGACAGACCAGTGGCACTGAGGGCTAAGCTTCGGTAAGTGTAGAAATAGAAAACACTGTGTTTAGTACTGTTGGTAGATAGTAATTGTTAGATGTTAGGTCGGTACGTACTCACTTGCACTGACCACTAAACACGTAGGTTGGACATATTAGGCGAGTTAAATGTTCAATATGTTTCGCATCGTCAGGCGAGCATTCAGCGGCGCGCCTACAGATCAGGCTGTCTCGCGAGCTGCGGAGCTACCTGCTAGAGAGCTACCTGCCGTCGTCGCTGTTCGTCATCATTTCGTGGGGCAGCTTCTGCGTGATCCCGGAGATCGTGCCGGGCCGCATGGTGCTGCTCGTCACCACGCTGCTCTCACTCGTCACTATG
Source organism: Eremobia ochroleuca (assembly GCA_949629135.1). Lineage (NCBI taxonomy): Eukaryota > Metazoa > Arthropoda > Insecta > Lepidoptera > Noctuidae > Eremobia > Eremobia ochroleuca. Next base: position 14,847,059 of record OX451396.1, read on the forward strand.
TTCGACACAGTCAGGTATGTACTTACAACCATGTTCTTTAATCACGATATACGATATAATGTTGGTGAAGCAACAGAAGTCCTTCATAAATCTTATCATCATCTTAACATATTTTCTATGACAAAGCATTGGAGATTCTCTACTGACATTTTTTACTATAAAATCGTTAACAAATACCTTATCAGGTATATTCGACGCGGAGGAGTACTTAGACAACATTATTTTTAGTATATTGCAAACCTGAATATAGTTTGTTCAGAATAAGTAGGTAACTGAATCGATTCCAATAATTTTTACACCATGTTATATTTTGCCCCAAAAATATTTAAAAGTGGCAACAAGTTGGATACCGAGCGACACTAATTACATATCCGTAATCATATGCGCACAACACACATTCAGGTCACAGCCGGTCGGCCGGCGGCGCGTATTAAGTGGTAACCAACTTTTTGTACGGACAATCAGGTAACATAACAAGCTTATAACTTCGTGATTTTTCATGATACAGTTTTGAAATTTTGTACATAGATTCTTCACATATAAATACTAGACACGTGTTTCGGGTTTGCTATATACTAAAAATAATGTTTGATATTCCTGAAGGCATCGTACTAAAGTAAGCAATTTAGGGTCGTATTACATTCCAGCACAAACTCGCCAGACGCGCTTGAGCTGAAGTGCATAGAGGTGTGGTTAATCTCGTGCACCATCTTCGTATTCTTGGCGCTGATGGAGTACTTCGTGGTGCTGTTCGGCATCCGCTACGACAAGAGCTGGAGCCGGCGGCGCGCCGACCTGCGCCGCGCCGCCTCCGCCGCGCAGCTCGCGCCGCCGCCGCTACATATCAACCATTCGCAGGTCAGTCCCGACAGCATAGGACGTAGAATCATTCCACCACAATACGGACCACTTGAGTACTAACAAACTACGACAACACACTAATATTAAAAAGTATTTAAACACGACACTAAAGGGCCCGGGTTTGCCTCCACAGAGGCTGAGCACGCCGGTGACGGGCACGCCGCAGGGCGGAGTGTTCTCGCCCACGTTGAGCGTCGAGGAGGACGGCTTCAAACAACAGATGGAACACCAAACCATACAGAGGGTAATTACAACTTCGCCTGAACTCGCTCCTAACATAGAATATCTACCGTAACTTCCCAGTACCCCAGTGTAGCATTACACTGCATGTAAAATACTTAACATACCACGTATTATTTAGGTGCATTAATTTTTAAACTTAGGCCACCAATTTCTAGTCTGTCTCGGGAAGGAATTGGAGACAAAATAAGGTTGGATGTGAAACAAGATCAGTCAGCAAGGTAAAATATGAATTTAAAGCAACAACACCGCACAGTGTGGCTATCGTAAAACGCTGCAAATGACACTATTATGTACTTACAACTATACCTAGTTTAGACAGTAAATCCATTGCAAATCTGATGGTTCGTTAAATACATAATACCTAGCAGGCAAGCATAGTGCATGCCAGTGAAACAAACAACAACATTACTTTTAAGTATTGGTGGTAATCTATTGGTGGTGGTATGATTTGTAGAGTACTTAGATATTAAAATCACCGCAGTAATCAGTAGATAAAGATACTCGGCTAACTTGAGCTACTAAGAACATAAGTACATAGGTAACGGTATTAGAAAAAGCAAAATTGATTCGCACTGCTTAAAATCACTGTGTTATTACACGGTAGGCGTAGGAATCTTGATGTCGGAGTACTTTAGAAATGGCTACGGAATAGACTTTGCGTAGACCGTGTTAATAAATTGGAGAACTGTGTCAAGAAGATTACGCAGACTATTGTGAAAATCATTAGTTTGTAATTTTGTAGGATTCGCCAATATTGGAGTCCATGCCGCCGGGGAACGGCGGGCCGAGCAGCTTCGTGACGCGGCTGCGGCAGACGGTGGACCGCGGCGTGATGTTCTGCGGCGCGCAGCACGGCGCGCTCGACAAGTTCGCGCTCATGGTGTTCCCCATGTGCTTCTGTCTCTTTACCGTTATTTACTGGACCACATACCTCAGTGAGGCACACCGAGCCTCGCGACTCAAGTGAACGTGAAGTGAACCTTTAGCACCATAACATCACCAAGTTTGTGATCATAGTGCCTATGCAGACGATGTGACGTTGTTGTACATATTAGACGAATTACTAGTCGAATTATAAATATAAACGTGTGACCCTTTATTTCTAAGTTAAATACCTTATAATTAATGAACAATGTTGAACATTTTAAGCGCGACGTTTTTATATTGTTAAGGGTGTCTTCGTACGGGAATACGCACTGTTCAAGGTTCCAGCGAAGTTTCTTTTAAAGAATACATTTGTTAATATAGTGTCCTTAAGTAAATTTAGAGCTGTAAATGTGCCTTGTAAGAATACGGTTTCAATTGAATAAGATTGAGTACTGTGACGCTAGTAAATTTTAAAATTAATAGATATCTTAGTAATGCTCAGAATAAAGAAATCATTTCGAGAGATTTAAAAACGAATAGTATGAAATGGAAACAAATATCATTAAGTACGTATGCGGGCAGCATGGGGACCACAGTTGAGCTCAATAGTACAAAAACTATTCTAAGAATATGCCTTTTCTGACTCGGGTGCCTTTTGCCTTGTGTTTTTCCAACAAATTTTATCGAAGATGATTTTCTCTATCTACTTACCTATACTCGGGATAAATTAACAAGTATTTATGCAACGAATATGTTAGGTAGGCACAGTTACCATGTACAAAATATGTGTTAATGGAGTGTTTCTATATTGCTTATCTATCGCGCCTCCTAAGTAGTAATATTTTTAATTGTCTGTTTCTATATACCTTTATTGTTTTTGATAGAAATAATACCCTTAACTTCGTGATTCTTATTATTATTTTTCTGAAAGCCATTTTCCGTATCAAATAGATCATGTTTGTAACTGATCCCAAACTCGTTAATGGCATTTAGATAAATGCCTACCAGTAGGTATACATTGTAATATAATGTTATATAAGTCTAGGAAGTAAATATGTAATGACTAAGGCCTGATAATACCGATATCATAGACATTGTAGTGCTCATTTAGTTTTATTAACTTATTATAAAATAGCTTGTAGGTGTCATCCTAAGATAATTTTATACCTTACACCTAGAATATTAATTTTATGAAACAAACCGGTCAATGTTTTTATCAAAAAAAAAAGGATCTATTCAGGATGTTTATATTTTTTCCCACTAAACAAATTAATACAAAATAAAATTGAGGTTGAGATGTATTTATAATAAGAGCTTTTTTACCGATAAATGTTTTGACTAACTCAACCAACATTTAAAAAACGTTGATAAAAATTGGTTCGTACCTATAAAAAGTCGCACTAGGATAACTGAGGGACAAGTTCATTCTCTACTTTTCAACTTTCTAGTGTTCTAGGCTTTGTTTTTTTCACCTTGAACTTTGAATGACATGGTGTATCTGCCGCAGCCAACTGGATTACTTAGCCGTTTAGTTAACCGCCTAGCCTTTTAACTAAACGGCGGCCGTTCAACTAACGGCCTGAATAATATTCAATCATAGTTTAGATTGGAACTGTAACCAATCATACGCGAATCATAGTCGAATCAATCATAGTCAGTCATAGTCGTATTGGTCGAAGTAACTGCCAGGGCACCCAGATCAAATGGGTTAGGTTAGGTTAGAACTATGAACAAACGCGTGCGAGCCGAGAGAGCGAAGCGAGGCGAGCACTGCTTCCAAATAGCCAGGCGGTAAACTAAATGGCTAATTTAACCGGTTGGCTGCGACATATCCCCCAGGACAAGACTCACAGACCACGCTTTCACTCCACTTTACCAAGTAAACGTCACATACGAATGTGAACATTATTCTATCGCATTAATGTTCATATTCGAATGAAACACTTACATTCGCTTATACGAATAAGAAAATTAACCCTATAAAGGTAGGGTATATATTCGTATGGAACGCTTACTACACTTAGTACGTGAATCTTGCCCTCAGAATACCTACACATTCAAACTATTTTGATTACGTAGGTACCTAAGTATCTACCTACTGCCTACTGCTTACCAAGTGGTGTCACCTGCTAGAACCGGTGACTCATTGACTGGCGAAATAGCCTAATGAATTCGTCTTTAGATTTAGTCAACAGCCTGTCGATTCTGGAAAAATCTCACCGTGATAACTAAGGTGAAGTGAGCTTAGAGTGAGCTGTGAGTCATGCTGATGCTAGGGATTGACACTATTGACGACTCACTCCACGCTCACTTTACCCAAGTTTTCACGGTGGGATGGTTACAGAATCGCACGGCTGGACTGTGGTTTGTTATCAAATAAACCGCAGTCAAATTAACAGAATTAATTTTGAGATTCAGGTACGGTTATCAGAAAAAGCAATCATTCCGTGGTCACTGATCACGAAGAAAAACAAACCGTCGTGCAATATATTTCATGGGCTATGTGTGACCAACAAAAAAGCAACCAATTTTTATCGACAACGACGATGAACGATACTACTTTTACATTTTATCTAAAGTGACAAAATTATTCGATACACTGCCTGTCAGGATTTCATGGTAGATAAGGGTGCAGCACACTTGTTCGGGTCAGCATGATTCGGTACAGCCGGGCGGCAAAACCGCATTAAGTATATTTTGCCGCCCAGTTGCGCCGAATCAAGCCGAGCCGAACTAGTGCGTAGCACGCCTAATAACCGAAGGCTTCAAACTGTATCCACCATTCTAATTATACATACACTACCGCTCAAAAGTATTTGGCCACCTGCATTTTGTTTAAGTTACAAACAATACATATAAAAAATAATCATTTATTAGGTTTAATTGTTTGCATATCACCGCAAATTACTTATCTACGGTAAAATCGTAAACAGCTTATTTTTATTTGGCGACTTTTGGTCATAAAACCAAAATAGTGTTAGGGTCGGAATTTCATCGAAGTTAATCTTTGAAGTTGCAGTTTTATTTTTATTTAGTTATTGAGAAATAAATATAACTAAAATGTAAAATAACTACTACAAATATTGTTACGTTAGTTATCTGATGTCATTTGACCAGAAAACACGCTCTCCGTAGCTCAGTACTTAAAGTCTAATAATATTTTCTTGTTTTTCACTTCTGAGTTTTATTTTTTGAAGATAATTCGTAAAACTAAGAAATATTCCCAAGAGATCAGGGCTATAATAATCGGCCTTCATAAATCCGGTAAAAGTAATCGTGAGATTTCAAGACTGCAGAAGATACCAAGGCAAACTGTTGACTACATTGTTAAGAAATTTGCGACTGAAGGAACAATTTGCAAGAAACGTCGTTCAGGCAGACCGCGAGCCACAACTTCGAGTGATGATTTGAGTATAGTTATTAAAAGCAAACGGAATAGACGATTAACTGCACTGGAAATAGCAGCACAGTTTAAAGCAGATCGTGATAAACCAGTCAGTATATCCACAGTCAAAAGAAGACTCCGTGACGCAGGACTTAAGGGATGCAAATCGGTCTCAAAACCACTTCTTAAAACTATTAACAAAAAGAAGAGACTTAATTGGGCTAGAGAACACAAGAATTGGACAACAGCAGATTGGGAAAAGGTACTCTGGACGGACGAATCAAAATTTGAAATTTTTGGATACAAATGAAGAGTTTTCGTAAGGCGGCAGTCAAACGAAAGGGTGAATGATGCTTGTACTGAGGCTTCAAGTAAACACGGCGGAGGGCCTGTGATGATTTAGGGTTATTTTGGTGGCTCCTCCGTTAGAGATCTTGTGCGAATACAAGGAATCTTAAAAAAAGAAGGTTACAAAAAGATGTTGGATACTAGCGCAGTGCCTTCAGGAACCCATTTAATTGGTCCAAGATTTATATTTCAACGGGATAATGATGCGGAACACACGTCAAGACTATGCAAGGACTTTTAAAAAGGAAAAGAACAACAACAGGTGTTGAAACTCATGATATGGCCTCCACAGTCCCCGGACTTGAAACCGATAGAACTATTGTGGGATCAGTTGGATAGACAGGTGCGGAAACGTTGTCCTACATCTCAGGAAGACCTGTAGAGGAAACTTCAACACGAAGGGCAGAAGATAACCAAGACAACATTGGAAAAATTAGTAGCTAGGTTGCCGAAGCTTTGTGAGGCTGTCATAAAAAATAAAGGTGGACACATAGATGAGTCCAAAATTTAAAAACTGTATTATTGTTATGTCGAAAAGTTGCTAATAAACAGTTAAAATAAATATGAAGTAGTTTCATTCAATCAAACTTTTACAAAATGTATTTTACTAGGTGGCCAAATACTTTTGAGCGGTAGTGTACATCTATTCCGATTTTGTCTTTTACGTATTGTGCTCTGTAATTATGATTTAAAAACTATAGCATTAATCGAAATCCGTTGCTGACTGGTTACCGATGCCCAGACGCCAGCACATCAAGCTACTATAATCTGTCAAATTTCTTTAATAGATTTTCAACTTTATCGCTAAAGGATAAGGTTCACAGTTGACTGGGAAAATGTATCAGTTTCGGGTAGCTTGATGTGCTGGCGTCTGTACCGTACTTATAAAAAGATTTCATTTGTACCATCTAGTCATGCACGGTTATGATCTTAGATAATAATTTATATTGTGTACGCCATTAACTCATTATAAGTTCACATTTTGCTCATTAAGAGGTCATTATAATGTAGCACAAATCAGTTTTATGCACAAAATGCTTGATCAAATCATTTTGGTCACAATCCTGTCTTCATTGCGGTCATAATAAGTCATAGTTTAAGAACGAAGCATTGTGTGATAAATCAATAAGATGTAAGCATTATGAGGTCCGTTTATCTTTTTACCGCTACGCATGTACGCACATGCTAAACGTTCCGATAGAACCCCGACCCTTGGCTGATCTTGATAGCTACTGTGCCTTGTGGTGTTTGATCCCTAATAACTTGGTGATATTGTGGCTTATAATTTCAGAATGATTTTTCATTTTCCATACCTATAAAATATTTTAAAGTTAATTGAACTAACACACAAAATCGGCAAGAATATTCATGTCTCCTAATCGGACCGTTCAATGTTCAATGTCAAATAAGAAATTCGGTGCAAGAAACATTAAAATGAAAAAACCGGCCAAATGCGAGTCGGATTCACGCACGAGGGGTTCCGTACCATTATCTATGAAAAAATCATGTGTCATGTATAGGAGCCCCACTTAAATATTTATTTTATTCTGTTTTTTAGTATTTGCTGTTATAGCGGCAACAGAAATACAACATCTGTGAAAATTTCAACCGTCTATCACGGTTCATGAGATACAGCCTGGTGACAGACGGACGGACGGACAGCGGAGTCTTAGTAATAGGGTCCCGTTTTACCCTTTGGTTACGGAACCCTAAAAATTAATGCCATAGGCTGTTCGTTAAATCTATGTTGTTTCTATGAGCTTCGTTGATCCAGCATAATCAGAGTATACTGTTCCCAGTGCTGGGTCACAGTCCTCCTCTTCGTGAGACTGAATGGGCCGTAACCCACGCGGGCCCAGTGCGGCAGGATACGGATCCTGTAGGTAGCAATTAATCGTCCGTTGCGTGGCGGACAAAAGATGAACGTCGAAACAAGTTCAATTTCATAGTATTAACTTCTATCATCTACTGAACAAAATTTGTGCCTTTCAGTCATTTACTTGCCTAATTAAGACATAGGGTTACGCTTGTGATTCATATCTGTTACCTAAACGAAACTGTGGAAAGGCAGTATTAAAAACCTTACAAATCTTAGGCAATACATAATAATTAAGTGAATAAAGAAAATAATGAAATAAAAGACATTATTTTAAATCATTTCTTAGTTGTTTTATTTTTGTAACGATTTGATCCTGTTATAACTTTGTACATAAATTACACTATCTACATAAGTATTCTAGATAATAATTAACAATGATTGCTATTCATACCCAAAGTAAGAAGCTTCTTTGAATGCCTTGAGCATGTCATCAGAGTTCCTTCTTATTCTTCGTCCTATTGGCTCAAGATCGTCGTAACATTTTGGGAATACTTTTTCTATGATTTCAATAGCCTCTTTCATATCTATTTGTCTGACAGCAAGTACGGAATATAATGCTTTGGTTTTCACACAATCCTGGAAAAAGTAAAATCAAGAGTTAATACCGTAACTTCCTACTTCTTGGGCCCTAGGGGGTAACTTTGTCCCAAAACGGGAAAAAGTTTGAATTTCCCGCCATTCAGTTCCTATGGCTGCAATCGATAAAGTTCTTTCTACCATCGTTAGATGGAGAAAGAACTTTTTTGATTGTGAAAAGAACGGGAAATTCAAACTTTTTCCCTTTTTGGGACAAAGTTACCCCCTATGGCCAAAGAAGTAGGAAGTTACGGTACTATTTTATTTATTTTTGCTTTTAATTATATACCTACAGAATAATGTAGTTTTCAAACAATCCTAAGGTATCTAAAACTAAAGCTTCGGCCAAACTTGCGCGACCAAAGCGACTGCAAACCGGGAGCGTCAGCAGCGCGGCGGACGCTACTCGTGTTTATCTATGGCGCCTTGCACAGTGCACACGCACACCTACGCGACCGCGTTTCGCGTTGTTGAAGCTCCCGATTCGCGTCCCGCGCCCCGCGTACTTTGGCCACACGCACACTGACGCGCAGGATTGGCCGAAGTTTAAACTTTGAGCACTTGGTGGATAGTATGCTTACGCTGGGAGCAGCAAACACCGCTTTACCGTGCTTCGGGTGACAGATCTGGGAGCTACTGAAGGACACCAAGTTCGGAGCTAAATTCTGGTCTAACTTTTATTTATTAAATCTTAAAGATGAAAACCATGAAAATTTATAGTAAAAAAAAACAGAAATCATGTGCAACTAGAGCACTTTCCCAAGTTGCTGACAAAGCAAGAATGTTGAGTTTAAAATTACCTGATGAGCCTTTTTAATTTTGCCCCATGAGGCATCACCCTGTGACCATGCGCTTGCAAAGGAGCAATGGGTGAGATTGGCTGCTCTTATCTCTGTGCAAGCCAGATGCTCCATGTTCTTGAAGTCCAGCTGGTTCCGACAGTAGTCAAACATATGGATCATCTCATGAGCAAGCACTCCTTGTACCATTCCTTGACGGGTTGATACATTTTGGCACACTACTATCTGTAACAAGTATTCTGTAGGATATTTTTGTTTGTATAGTAGAAAGATAGAATAGAAAATACTTTATTTTCCAGTTAACACAGTTAGTTAGTAGGGAATACATAAGTAAAACTCAGGATGAGACCACATGAGTAACTTAAGGCAGGGCTCTGAACCGGTTTAAAAAGAGCGGTTAATTTCGATGAAATACCGGTAAATATATCGTTCCCTCATTAACCGGTTAAACAAGTGAACTGTTCATATGTAACCCAAATGACAAAGGTTACCGGTTACATAAGCACAAACGGTTTTGACACCCAAATTAACCGGTTAATTCCGTAAGTGGTAAATATTTTTCGTCTACTTTTTTAACACTTCCAACAAGTTATAGTGACATTAGTACATTTAGTACCCCAGAAAACATTAGGAAAAAAAATGTTTGATCTGAGGACGTCAAATACAACCGGAGAACTTAAATGGTGCGGGTAGATTCATGTTGCGACTTGCTTAGTTAGGGGGCGGGGGGTGTTTAACCCTTTTACTGGTGGTGGCAATATGTGTGCCACCAACTTTTTTATTTTTTTTTCCGTTTGGAAACACAACTACTTTAAAACTTACTGAATCTGCGTAAAAAAGGAACGCATTATAGGTTATTAAAAAAAAAACCATTGACCCATTTGACATAGTCAAACTTTTGTCAGTTTGTGTTTTCAAATTCTACGTGAATTGGCGACCTGTGTGAGAATTCAAGAAAGTTTTCATATTGCGAGGGGGTGACGGTAAGATTTCATATTAATCGTAAAATAGATTATGTGGTTATTATGTTTCATTGCATATTTCAAAAAACTAATTACTAATTATCGCCAAAATTGGCTCCAAACATGGTGGCAGCCTGGCAGCATATATGCCATTACCAGTTCGAATCGCTAACACGTTTCGAACATGATGGCAATATAAATATGCCGTTACCAGTTCGTGTGTTTTATCGTATTTTGTTGTTTTATAGATTTTTATTTAAATGTATAACCAATTTTTACTTTATCATTTTCTTAGACGGTGAGTAAGCGAGGGCAACCACTGGTAGACAAACAAATCAAAGAAGAGCTAGAAAATTTATTTGGTATAAAAAAAAGAAAAAGATCATTCTAAACAATGCCAAAACAATGTTTTAAATTATTTCACCAACTGCCACAAGAAAATCATTGAAAGTTACCAGTGCACAGACTGGTGCTGGCAAGGATATTGTCAACATGTTTTTTCTTATACCAAACCTGTATGTATAATTTTTTTTATTGAACAGAAGTTATTAAAGTACCCTCAATGATTCCATAAAACGAGTTTTTATTTTTCTGGCACAAATAAATGCTTCTACCAGTAAAAGGGTTAACCGGTTAATTTTCACTTTCAAAACCAAAATTCATGAATAACCGGTTTCCCGCAAAAACCGGTAAAAACCGGTAAAGTGCAAACCTTAACCTAAATCGATTTCGGTTTGGGGTCAATGACCGTAACCGGTTAAGAATTTCAACCGGTTTCCGAGCCCTGACTTAAGGTATTACCGTCAGTTAGGTTACAAAGTATTATTTGTCAGTGAGCCCCCAACTTGACTGATAGTCCGCATCTTTGGGCTCGGGATTTCATTTCCAGAGTGGAGATGAGTAAGGCGATTTCAAGTTTGTAGTGTATTTTTGAAGAATGTGTGTAAATAGATATATAGATAGCAAGTTTCAGTTTAATTATCAGGAGTCTAGAGTACATTAAAAATGATATTTCAACTAAATTTCAAAATAATTTTCATGCTTAATCATTTTTCATGTCTTTCTTTTGCTATTAGTAGTCTTATTATTTGTTTTAGTCTGTGTGTTGGCATGCAAAATATTGAAATTTTTTCATTTTATTATATTCTCTTTTCATTGATATTGGTTACTCAATTACATCCACATATGCATAGTGTGGGATGTCTCCCAGCTAGATGGACCAATGACCTTAAGAAGATGGCTGGGACAGACTGGATGCAGAAGGCGGAGAACAGGGTGTTCTGGCTCAGCCTGGAAGAGGCCTATGTCCAGCAGTGGACTTGATTGATTGACTAAATTAGAAACATTTGTATGCCCTCTGGCATAACATTGCACACTCTTTAATAGAAATGAAAGGTTACCTGATTCAGTTCTGGATCATAGCCCCCACTAACAGAGTAGTCACATACTTCACATGATATATGTCGCCGAATATCAATGGGACTGAAATCAAGAATTGAAAGAAATTGTAAACAAATATAGACTAGAATTTTAATTGAATTGAAGGTGGGTATTTAAAATGACTATTTATTATTCAATTGTAAACTCTAGTTGTGAACATGTTATAATAATTAGGCACTTACCAACCAGAACTTCTAAGAGCTGCCATCATAACCTTAACAATTGAACCTGGAAACAAACAGAAAGTTTTAACATGAAAAAAGTTTAAATCAAAGTTTGTGCTGAATATATTCAAACCAGTTTATTAAAAAAAAATTAAAATGGTTTATTATTTTAACAAATAAACCTTAGCAACTAACTATTGGCCTCCTTTTAAAAAGATAAGCCTGCATTAGGAGACTCCGCTCTTCTATAACAGTATAATTTATAATTTACTTAAAAATGAGAGATGCTTACTGTTTTTAACACATTCATAGACGTGCTGCTCGCACTTCAACTTGTCAATATTCTCTTTTCCTTCTTTCCCAATTAGAATATTACCCAATTTTGCTGAAAAAGTACCGCGCCTTTCAGGGTACAAATCGTAACCCCACGCCTCATCTTTCTTCGAGCCCGTGCCCGCTTGGCTTTTATTAGTATTCTCTGATGTAGCATTAGCCTCTGTACCCGTGCTTTTATTATCTCCAGACATTTGTTACCAGCTGATTGTTGTACAGTTAGGTTATATCCTCCTCTGTATAAAAAGATAAATGAAAAGTTGTTTTGTATGAATTACAAAAGCACAGATATATTTGTGCTAATGTAATGATAACTGTTAAATCTTAAAATTAGGTTTAAATAGTAAAATTTAGTGGAATTTCACAATACTCCTTTGAAAATCGTAATGTTATTCTAAATTTCTAATAATTGACACTGACAGCAGGAAGACCATGACAGTGAGTTTTTTTTTTATACTATCACCATTTCAGGCATGATCTTTTGAGTACGTCTCATTTTTAACGTGGTATGTGTAGGTGCGGCGGCATGACGAAAGAACATCGAAAATCTATTATTTAAAATGTTTCATATGGGTACGAACCCCGTGGCCTGAGTTATCAAACTCGTCAGACCCCTATATACAGCGTGTAACGGAAGGGGGGTATCAACCCTGAAGGAGGTGAATGTGCTCATGAAACTCGACAACTTTCCCCAAAGAACATAGGTCGAAATATGAAAAAAAAATTTGGCCCTCCCATAGTAAATCAATCAGCTGGTAGTCAGTTTTGTAAGGGAGGGCCAAATTTTTTTTTCATATTTCGACCTATGTTCTTTGGGGAAAGTTGTTGAGTTTCATGAGCACATTCACCTCCTTCAGGGTTGATACCCCCCTTCCGTTACACGCTGTATATTGTAGTCTGTGTGGTCAGATTTAGTGAAAGCCCACAATCGCATCGTCAGATTTGTCTATTTTACTTAAGTCATTATGCATCAGGCCGCACACGACTATACGAAACGGCGCTGAAGATCACGTTAATTTTGTCCTTATTTGAAATCTGAACCAGCTTTGCCAGATATTTTTCGGGCAAAGCGGGATTTTGAAACCTTTTGTGTAGAAAAAGATTCTTTCGTCGAATGTGGGCATAGTAAATAAAATCACTGATGAGTTTTATTGATGATAGAGATAGTTGTTAATGTTGTGCTAAAAATCGGGACATCTGAAGCGGATATGACCACGGGGGTCATAATATCTAAATCTAATTCTATTTTAATTCTAACACATTTTCGGTGTTTATTTATTTAAACTTTTCGCACAAAACGTACAAAGCCCTTCTCTACCAGTCAAGGGTGATGAAGAGAAGAGATTAGATAGCAGGTGCTTTGGTTGAGAGGAACAATAATAATAAACTATTAAAACTAGACAAATACATATATAGGTTATAAACACATACATACGATTTACTATAATATATAAATATGTATATAAAAATTCAAGGAAGAGAGGTGTTAAGATGTTTCTCTCTCTCAAAAATATATCGCTATCAAATTTCGTCCTGCATAGGGTTGCTCAAGAACCCTCTGGCCTCCCCTGACATAGGTACTTAATGTTAACTTCCAAAATCATGCTAAGGGCTGATTTTTCAATCAACAGATAATTTTTATTTGTGGAATAAAATTGACGTCTGACAGATTTTGTATGAAAGAACTGTCAAAAATTCAAAATTATTCCTCGGATAAAATTATCTGGCATTGGAAAAATCAGCCCTTAATAATTTAAATAAGGTATAGTTATAAGGCACGTTAAAAAAATAGTTACTAATTCCATAGATACAGCTCAACTGTACAGAGCCAGTCTATAGCAAACTTTTCCAAAAACACAAGAGAAACCAATTTTCATTTTAGCTTAGTTTTTATTTTTAACAAACATTTATTTATACTCTCATCCCATTCAATGAAAACACTCTTTGATAGTTCAATTTTTTCGAAATCCAGTTCCATCTCACCTGCAATTACAAAAAGGATTAGATAACATACTGCTGCTGTTTTACACCAACAGTTAATTTGATAAATAAATTAGCTGAACCATCATCATCTGCCTAGCCTTTCCCACTATGTTGGGGTGGGCTTCCTGACTAACCGGATGCAGCGGAATACCAGTATTTTACATGGAGCGACTGCCTATCTGATCTCCGCAACCCAGTGACTGGGTAATACAATAACCCTCAGTAAGACTGGATGTCAGACTTTCGGGGTTTTGACCACCCGTAACGACTGTCAAAGATCTACGAATGATAGCCGGGTCCAACGGCTTAACGTGCTTCCGAGGCACGGAGATAAAGATGGTCACCCATACACGGACCAACCGCGGTAAGCGTAGCTTATCCTGATCGATTGATCCGTGCGGCTGTTATTATTTAACTACAAGTCTCTCAATAAATAATTTATCTAAGCTATGCTCACCTAATGTTTTTAAAAATCCATTAAAGGTGTCTTCATTCCTTATAACACTAGCAATATAAACTTGTAGATACTTATTCCTGGCACAGAAAGTTTGTATAACATTGGACAGGGGCTGCAGTATTGAAGGATCATAAACTATATCAGCTCCAATCAATATGTCTGGTACAATACTTTCAGGCAAATCTTCAATAACATTCCAGTCCAGCATCATTAGACCTAAAAATATTAAGTACTAATAATAAAACTGAACAATTTGTTTGTTTGAATGCGCTAATCTCAGGAACTACCAGTCAGATTTGAAAAATTCTTTTTGCATTTGATAGCCCTATTTTTGAGGAAACTATACTGGATGCATATCATATAAACTATACGTTCATGCAGCTACACTTTTTTTTACAGGCTCCAAATTTTTATAGGGTGTTCTACTCGTGAATTTGAACAACTTTCACTATGGGACCAACTCTGAAATTACGAAAACAAAATCAGCTGTTTAATACAAAAGTTCAATACCTACTTGACCAAAATGTATGAAACAGCTGATTTTTTTTTGTGATCTCAGAGTTGGTCCCATAGTGAAAGTTGTTAATATTCATGAGTAGAACCACCTGTAAAAATTTGTAGCCTGTAAAAAAAAAGGATCCTGTATACATAGTTACATACTTCAACTGAATGAAACAAATTTTAAATCTTGTATAAAATGCACACTATGCAGCCAGGCATACTATAAATTGGGGGATTACATCGCTGATAAAAATGCTTGACTAAACGCTGGTCCTGCTCCATAAGTACGCATAAATAAATTGATTAGCATTCGAAAATACTATTTTTACGAGAGCTGCTGAAGATTTTAAAATACTATTTTTGCACTATATAAATTCAATAGTATTGTATAATTGCAAAGCACATGTGTCAGTACTACGTACATACTAGAAAGCTACCATTTACTGGGTATGTCTTTCATTGACTTGAATGTGCCTTGGCAGCTGTGAGTATGTCATGCTCACTCTAATTTCTCCCTGATGGTGGGCCATGTGTTTGGTCATTTAGCTCCCTTCAAAATGGTTGAGCTGAATGTTGCTAATCCATGCGTCAAGCTCGTGAACGGGCACCGTCAGAAGAGACTAGTCATCGCTTTGGTGACATGGCTTATTTTAATATTTTAGTTTAATTGTTTTTTTTTTTAATATTTTCACTATGGACGTTTTTAAGGTTCTGCATCATTCTCAAATGCATAATTTTTAACATGAATGATGTAACCAATACTTTGTAAACATATTATTTTGATTTAAAAGTGTCTGTGGAGTTCCTTGCCCATTCTTCTCCATAGGTACCTAATACGCTTTGGAATGGGCAACTAGCTTCATTTTTCTGACTGACCAACCCCTTGACAGTTAAAAAGTGCCTGTTATTGGTTTTATTTGAAATAAATGCTATGAATTTGGAACAAGAAATTACACACATAATATGAAGTTACGAGCAGAAGCTAGTCTTAAATAAAGTTACTTGAACTATAGTAATTTTTTAAACTGATTTTCATTGATTATTTTAGGTAGGTATATACATAACTTATCTATTTAAATACCTACCTAAAGTTTTGTTCTGGTCTTTAAACAAAGTGATATTTTTGTCCTTCTCTTGTTTCATATGTGGGAAATTAATATGAATATTTTCACTTATTGTCTTCAATACATCATTATGGCAGTCAGTTAGCATCAAAGATTTGATATCACAAAGCTTGCCAATAGTTATACCAGTGAAGCCCACACCGGACCCCAGTTCCAAGATATTCTTATTTGAAAATATGTCTTGATTACAGAGTGCCCAGTCTGATAACATCAATGCAGCCTGTAACAAAATTGGTGTACAATCATTTACACAAAAGATGGAAATATTATAAGGACAAACAATTTTCCAATCTAATGTAACAATAGTAAGTAGGAGGCATTTTATAAAGCTTTTAATTTTCCCACTGTTGGGACTTAAGTCTTCTTCCAGCAAGCTCTCTTGCAGGATGGATGGAGAAATCCATCATGCAGGCCCCGTTTAATATAATTTAGTTGTCATCCCTCTCGAAGAGAGGAGGCTTGCGTCCCAGCAGTGGAAACATTATAGGCTGATTATGCTATAAAATGTAATTATTACCGAAAGTGACAAACCTATTTAATTTTAAAATACCTCCCAAGTCTTCAGCCCTGTTGTACCGTTGACCACCATATTCCTGGTTTCTTTTATTGTAATAATATTATTTGTATCCTTCCTTATCACATAATGTCGATAGCTAAACCCATCTACATTCACATAATTCATGCTCTTGCACAACTGTGAATAGAAATCGTCATGGACCTCTTGACTTGGTTCCAAAGACTGAATTATTTTCTTTAGAAATAAACTGGCAAATTTACCACTTATTGGGTATTCTTGAATCAATTTACTATTAACAGTACCATCTAAGAAAGTCTGCTGCCAATCCCAATCCATATTTTCGATATCTTCGCGCTGAAACAAATAATATGATAAGAACTATTAAAATTACACTCTGAAAGTGATGAGACTGACGTTACTGTGTTTGGTAAAATCTCACTAATTATGTATAAATACTGTTTTGTAGTGTTCATACCACAAGCAGATGTCTTCTTACCGTCAGGCAAAAGTTAAGATTTCCTGTATAGAAATTCCGAGTAAGCTGTCTTAGTAATGAAACATTTGCTTCAGCTTCATTTGACATTCTTGTTCTTATTATTTTACAAACCAACTGTATCCTAATGAAACTTTACACAAGGTTTGCAATATCACAACCACAAGTTCACAAAAAGTTTACCCACAGTGTATCCATTAATTTGTCTTTAGTATCAGACACAGAAGAGCACAAAGTATGGTGTCTCACACACATGTGTCTCACAGTCTCACTGTCAGAGAAATGACACTAATGACAGCACTGTCAATGTCATGTCACTCTCACTGTCTTCCACTTGGTGTGTGGTGTGGTCAGGTGTGGTGCATAGACATAGAAGTTTTTCCTATCTCAATGAAAAAATTAAACAACATTCACTGTCTAGACCTATTGGAGCAGCTCAATCCCAAGCTTTTTTGTCCTCAATATAGTTTTTTACAATATAATACTTTCCTTTGCAGTGTGGTCATTGTTGGATCCCATTATTATTAAGAAGATTATAGTGTTTCTAAGTGACTTCACTATTCAAGTAAATAGTTGTTGAGATATTTACGGTTACAAACACAGAAATAACTTTGTTTTACATACAACGTGTAACGTTAAATGCGCAAAACCTGAAAATAGTTTGATCAGAATAACGAGCAGATTGAACCACTTTTTAATATAGGTCACATTTTTCAAAAAATCTTCATTAAACACGATGCCGTGTCTATTTATGAATAGGTCAAGCAACCCAATGTCAGCGTAGCGTAGCGGCCCGGTGACGACTCCTCCCTCGATAAAGCGGCGTCGCAGACGCAAGAAACGATCAGAATGGCCAGTAAAACTAAAACAGCACATAAAACCTTTACAATTTTTTTAATGACTTATTTTCTCTCTGAAATAGGTCAATTGAATTAAAAATCAGGTGGGGTGTCTGAGGTTTTGCGCATTTAACATTACACGTTGTATATTTTACGAAAAATAATAATTATGAAATCAGATTCAAACTTAACTTTTCGGTCATTAGCACTGTTCATGCTTACCCAAATATTCTTCCCAACTACGGAACCCTTCGCTGTGCGTGGCGCGATAGGCACTTGGCCAGGTAAGGTCCCAAGTACAGAATACAGTACACCTAAATTACTCCCAGACATTGAAATGACAGTGGGCAAGAATGTATGGGAGTTGGTCCAAGCGTCGCCAAGGATGAATCATTTACCAAATGAGAGGGTATAATGTACTGTTCAAACATGAAGGAGGGCATCAAAATCTGTCCGAGAGGTTTCGAGAAATGATAGCTTATTCTTGCCTCAGAAGATACTACGAATTTTTTATTTTGCTTCATTGTCGAGTATTATTATAGTTTTTTCTTGTTATGTATACTTAATAAAAATCATTACTTCATCCTTATAATCATCATTATTCATCATCATCATCATCGAGTAATGATATATTTTATATTTTCTTCGCATCATATTTTTATAATCATCGTTGTTGATCATCATCATGTTTATTTCATCTTTTATTATCATCATTATGAATCGATCATCTTTTCGGGTTGGTCCTGCTTCGCCATTATAAAATAAACAAGAGATAAAAGAAAACAAGAAATGTTTTTTTAAGTGTATTAAAAAGAACTTATATACTAGTTACATTCGCTTCAGACGTCAATAATTACTGAATCCAAAAACTGCGGGTCTATGTATGAATTCTAGGCGACGAGCAAAACCCAGGAACCACACTATACCTAACCTATTAATTAATTAGTGAGTAGCAATGATATAAAAGATGATCGATTAATGATGATGATTATAAAAACACAAAGTTAAAACTATAGTACTTAATATTAGACAAAGAAGCAAAAAAAATTATAATAAAGTAAACTTATCATTACTCGATGATGATGAGGATGATGAATAACGATCATAACAATGAAGCTATGATTTTCAACTATAAATAGCAAGGAAAAACTATAATAATATACGACAATGAAACAAAATAATAAAAATCAGTAATAACTTCTAAGACAAAAATAAGCTATTATTTCTCGAAATCTCTCGGACAGATTTTGATACTCTTCTTCATGTTTGAACAGTACATTGTACCCTTTCATTTGGTATATGATTCATCCTTGGCGACGCTTGGACCACATTTGCCCACTATCCTTTCATTTGATTCCTCTAATTTGAATAAACTGGTGATCCGCAACATTGGAAAAAGCTGACCACCGTCACCATTTTACATCATGAGTTGAAAATTTATTTTAAAATAATGTTTCTATTTCACATGCGTGAGGTGAAGGCATGGCCAAGGCCAGGCCATTAATTAATCTGTATCGTAATTCGTAATAGACCGCTCGATGGTTAGTCGATTTCAAATGGTAAAACAGCTGTCGCAAATGTCCCGTTAGAATAGTCATGTCAGTGTCAACTAATTTAAAATAACAAAAGGTACAAAAATAAAATTACCATATTATTTTCAAATATTTCTTAATCAGATCCTTTTCACCGTCAGAATTTCTTAATACTGAACAGACTCCTGCATTTGATGGACTATCTCATTACATGCGTGACATTGGCAGAATTGTGGTCTCTTCTAAAAGCTACACAACAAGTTTAATTTATATATTTTGCTTGCATTTGCAGTTTGTACCTTTCTGCAGCGTTTTGTTTAGATAATGGACATGGAAACCGCTCCAGCACCAAAGCTTAGAAAGCGGAAAGCTGTAGAATATGCTGAAGATAATATAGATGGTGATGATAATTCTCCCAAAAAAAAGGCCAAAACTGTAGTGAAACCCACAAAAGCTAAACTAGGGACAAGTTCGAAAAGTGTTAAAAAGGCTGAAAGTACTAAAAAGATACCGAAGAGTAAAGATGCTAAGGTTTCAAAGAGCAAAGTTACCAAGGCATCAGCAGCAAATGATGAAGATAATAACTTGTTTGATGACAATGATAATATTCCAAATGTATGGAATGAAGCCGAAATGTTGGCCCAAGTGGAGAGAATCCCGCTTCAATTAGCTCAAAATTTGATAGGACTTCTCACAGAAGGTTGTACTTTGCCATTCATTGCCAGATACAGAAAAACTGCTGTGGATAATCTGATGCCAGATCGGTAATTACTATACTTACTTAATGTTTTTTTTTTTTTTTTATATAAAGTTCAGTATTCTTTTTGTGTCACATTTAGTGCAAATAAGTGAATTTTCTTTCTTTTTTGAACTTATGCAAATTTGTGGATTCTTCTACATTTTATTTACTAAATATACAACATATCTTCAAGAATCAAACATGCACATTAATTGTATGTTTGGTTCATTTAAATTTGACAACATTATATTAACAGACTCCTCAACAGTATCTGTAACATTTATTCATTACTTAATATCAGTTCAATTGATTCTTAGCCTCCAGGAATTACATGAGAGTTATGAAAACATAACCCAGCTTAAGAAGAAAGTAAAGTCTGTTATTGAGACTTTAAAGAAGTCTAAAAAATTGACACCTGAAATTGAGAAAGGTATATTGAATGCCCGTAACTTGTCTGAACTTGATTTGATAGTAAGTTTTTTTAATTTGTTGTTCTACCCATTCCATTGGCATTGATTCATGCTGGCTGCTGCAGTGTTGAGATTTACAGCTTTAAAATAAACATTAATAATTTATTTTTCCACCAACACCCTAATTGCATAACACACTTGCAATCACAATCAGCAGGGTAACTGCGTAACACACTATCAGTAATAGGTAATAGGTAATACGGGCTGGTGTCCGCAACACACTATCAGTAGTAATGGGTTTCATTATGACAGTTGAACAACATTCATTGCGTTATTTACGTTATTGAGCAAACACATTTTTCGAATATATGGAGCAATAGATTAGCAAAATGCTTCAAAATTATTAAAATTGAGAGTAATAGTGTGTTAGGCAATTAGGGTGCTGAATAATTTTGAAGGATTTTGGTATTTCATTAATATGTTCAAAAAATTGGTCTTCTCAACAATGTAAATAATGTACATTAAATGTTGTGGAACTGTCAACATGAAAGCTATTGCTACCGTTAGTGTGTTACGCAATTACCCTTCTGCTTTCATTTACTTACATTGCTTTTTTAAAATTTAATATACTTTCACTAAGAATTTAGATTACGCCTCTGCGATGGTGACAATTACTTCCCAAAAATAATATCCTAAAACAAGATTAGATTTTAGTTTTCAAATGTTTCTTTTGTTTAAAAAATGAGAAGTAAATAACATTTTGTAAATATGACCATTTTAGACAGCTTGCAGCTGTACACATCAGGAAAATGTAACAAGGGTTTTGTAATTTAAAAAAAAGAAGTGGACATTCTAGGGTTCTTGTGGTTGAATTGAAGTTCAAAGTAAAAATTACATTTTATAAAATTGTTGATTTTTTTCTGTTTTAGTATGCACCACTAAAATCACATTCGTTATCCCTTGCTGAAAGGGCTCGCAACCTTGGATTGGAGCCACATGCAATAAGACTATTAAATGGAGAATACATTGACATACACATGCTTTGTAGCAATAATAATGATGAATTGGGGACAGTTGACAAAGTAGAATCTCATATTACTCATATAGTAGCAGATATAATGTACAAGGATACAAGGGTTTTGGAACAAATGAGGACCCTGTAAGTTAATTTCAATCCGAGATATGGAATGTCCTTGTCATCACTTTAAAAACAATTTCCTTAATAAAGACAATATTTTTTCAGTAAAGAAGAAACTAGGTTCACAATACAAAGTAGTAGGACTAAGAGTTCAACTAAAGAAAAAGTAGATGATAAGAAGAAAGTGGACAACAAATCAGACCCTGAGAATTATAAATTGTATTTTGACTGGAAGTGCCCCAGTCAGTTTGTGAAACCACATCAAACTTTAGCATTAAATAGAGGGGAAGATGAAAAAATACTTTCAGTAAAAGTAGTTATTCCTGACTGGTTTTATAATAAACTTGAAAGGTACCCAATCATCACCTAGTATTTTTGCTTATAAAAATAAAAGAAGTTTATAGACTGACGATAAAGAAACTAAAAAAAAAAACCTTTCTGTTTAAATAAGCTCCTAAATTAATCTAAATTACTAATTTTGAGTCGGCGCCAAACATGCAATCAACGCATATCAATTAGCGAAGAACAATCAAGCTGTCATCATTTTACATGACGCCTTTAAGTTTGTATAATTTTAAAAATCATTTTAAATGGGACCAACTTCCCTTCCCTTTCCTTTCTCTATAAAAAGATATACGTGGTCACCTCCTCCTTTTTTTGGTCAGTTTATAGAAAGAGCCTAAAAATATTGCTGTAATATGAATGCATACACTCGACAATGTTGCCAGTTGACACTTTTTACTCTTATGCCGTCAGTTGTAAGTAAGGGGTTTACCAACTGCAGTTAATTATGTTTGATGGTCACATACAGGATTAACCTTAGCTTTTTTTTAAATTAAGGTTTTGTCTATCTTTGTGGAAGAATGCTGTCTGGGTTCGCAAAGGTCTGGGTGATGCTTACAGCCGCCTGATCAAGCCTTGGCTGTCGAGACACGTAAGGTCCGACCTTACAGCCACTGCACAAAAGGAAGCAGTGAAAACATTTACTACAAATTTAGAAAAGTACCTCTTGACAGAACCTATCAAAAATAGAACCATTTTGGGCTTAGATCCAGGTTTTAGAGCTGGCTGCAAGGTATAATTTGTTCTACTAAAATTCTGAATTACTGTTGCCTAAAATATATGTTATTATAATTACTTGTTTATTTATTTCAGGTTGGCATAATAAATTCGAATGGGCAGAAACTGGATGCGTGCACTATATACCCAGATTTGAGACAGCATAAAGCATTTGATCCAGCTGCCAAACAGCTAAAAGACTTAATTAATCAATACAAGTAAAGATGACTCTATTATGAAATTATGATGCACAATAGTATATATTAGGTTTGTTCTTTAATATTGTTTACTAATACTTATTGTTATTTACAGTGTAGAATTAATTGGTTTAGGAAATGGTACAGCTTGTCGTGAAACAGAACTATGGCTGAAAAGTAATAATATATGTGATAATGTTCCTATTATTATAGTGCCTGAACAAGGTGCTTCTATTTACTCCATAAGTAAAGAGGCTCAGAAGGTATGTCCATTTATCATAAGCATTGAGTATTTTCTTCCACTACTTATTTATTAATAGCTCTTCTGTTCTTAATTTCTATGAAAGTCGAAAAATGTAAATCTGCTACCAAGTTATAACTATGTATCCAAATTTTTTCATTAAAAATACTCAGGAACACCCAAATATGGACCCAAACCTGATATCAGCTTTATCAATCGCAAGAAGAGTATTAGATCCTTTGGGAGAGCTTATAAAAGTGAGTACCCTTCATATCAATCCTGCACGCTAATTACGTAACAAACTTTCAATCACAATCTGAATAATTTTGAAGGATATTGCTAATCCATTGCTTCAAACGTTCCAAAAAATTGTCTGCTCAACAATGTGGATAAGGCAATGAATGTTGTTGAACTGTCAAAATAAAAGCTATTGCTACTGATAGTGTGTTACGCAATTACCCCGCTGTTTATGTCGCATGATTGTATTAAATGTGCTTTCACTAATGAAACAATTTTATTCTTAGGTAGATCCCAAAAATTTGGGCGTTGGCATGTATCAGCACGATATTCCTCCCAAAATGCTTGAAACAGCATTGGATTGTGCTGTCGAAAAAGTAGTGAGTTTAGTTGGTGTTGACGTAAATACAGCATCTCAAGCAATGTTAAGGTATATTATTATTATTATTATTATTATTATTATATGTTAATACTTCTGAAGCTACGGTTTCGAGAAGAGCGGTAACCACCACATAGCGTTTGCAATTTACGTGAATGACGTCGCTGAAACGTTATTTATTAAAGTAAGTTGGTCTGTTTTCCTAGAGAGAGTTTTTGACACCGTAATGTCAAACCCCGCTGCCCAAACAAATCGCTAGATTTGCCCTCACCGTGCTTCGTCACTCAAGTGTCCATAGTGAGAAGAGTGAGCTCAAATAGCTTTTCCATGACAAGTAAGTCAAATCGCTGCAACATTTTGTGTCCAAGAGTGTCAAAACGAAACAGAAACGCGACTATCTTTCGAAGCGGTAGGGCGAGTCTAACGACTTAAATCTCTTTGCCGCTGCCAGCATTTTTACGACAGTCGTCCACACCGCTCTTCTAGGAAACCATAACTTTAGTTTTGTCTTAAATAAGGTCATTTTTCTCCCTCATATTTTTCAGGCGTATATCAGGCCTAAATGAAGGAAGAGCTAAAAAAATAATAGAATACCGTCAAGATAACAGTGGTTTTGAGACAAGGGCCGAGATCCTGAAAGTTGCAGGAATAGGAAAAATTACGTTCCAACAATGCGCCGGATTTTTGACAGTTTTGGGGAGTTCCGAGCCCTTGGATACCACTATTATCCATCCAGAAAGTTATAAAATAGCGAAATCGTGAGTGTCCTTTTATCTTATGCACAATATTTGAAAATATTATGATTGTGTAAATGGACTACCATTTACCAGCGTTTTATGCTTTCAGGTTTGCAAAAAAGATAGGAGTCAATTTAAAAGACCTCACGAAACCGAATTTTCCTCAATTAGTTGAAAGTAAAATTGTAACTATAAACATAACCCAGACTAGTGAAGAATTAAAGACTGATGTGTGTACCTTGGAGCTCATAATAAATGCATTCAAACAAAAGAAGTATGAAGACAACGTGATTAAATTTTGTAAACCTGTTTATTCTCTGGCTGTGCAAAACTTGGATCAACTAAAAGACGGCACGACTTTAACAGGTAAATATAAATTCTAAGTGCATATCCATATAAGGCGCGATCAAGCGCGTATTACACAAATGCATATTTATTGTCCGCAACAAGAGGCACCTTGTATCTCAATTCGCTAATACTACGCGCGTACTACACACTAAGTGCCAATCTCACCAATTAAACTGAACGCGATCAGCACATCTAAACTGCGTTCAAGAAGTTGAAACTAATTTTATAACTTTAATTTTATAAATTATCGTCGATGATTTTTCAATTACAATGTATTAATGTTGTTCAAATAATAATTGTTGGTGAGACATTAAAGTCCTAAAAACGATCTAAAAATATAAATGAATGTGTTACTAATTAGCTTTCGTGAGTGTTTTCAGAATTTAACCTAAACAGAGTTTGTTTACACATTCATCAGAATTTTGGATCGGACCATAACTACTACTGCCCTTAAAGTAAAAATTGACCTTTAAGTTTTATGACTTGAAAGTATAAAAAATTAGGGTGATAAAACAATTACGAGGTCAACTATATTATACGCGCTTATACTGTCTGACCTGAGGAGTAATTGCGTAACACATTAACAGTAGGAATGCCTTTCATTTTGACAGTTCAACAACATTCATTGCGTTATTTGCGTTGTTGAGCAGACACATTTTTCGAACATATGAAGCAATGCATAAGCAATATCCTTCAAAATGATTCAGATTGCGATTGATAGTGTCCTTTCCATTTTTCAAATTCATTTACTCTTTTGTAATGAAACTTTTCGTTGCCAAACAGCGTCATAAGAATATTTATATTATCAAAATTTTAGGTGTTGTTCGCAACGTTGTACCCTTTGGCTGTTTCGTCGACTGCGGTGTGGGAGACAACGGCCTTATCCACCGAAGCAATTTAGGAGGCAATCAGACGCCGAAGTTGGGAGATAGAGTCGCTGTCACAGTGCTTGGAGAGCCAAAACCGAAAAAAATACAATTAAGGTTGGACAAAATCCTAGACTGATATTATATCTACTATCTAGTATTCATTAAAGTAGACTTGAATTGTTGATTATTATTGATTGAGTAAATCGTATCCACAAATTAACGTTTTATTAATTAGGAAACAAACAATTACGTAAGTAAAATTATTCGGCCTCCAGTATGGAAGTCTGTTTAGGATTGAGGCCGTAAGTGTGGAAAACTGCTTTATTTACTATGGCGTCACATATCCCGGAGGTAACCCTGAAATTATAGACAAAAATATTATAACGGATTCGGCAAAACGAACAAAACCCACTGTATTTTTATTCTTTTTTAACAGAGGCAGTCCGACTTATGATGAACCGCTATTAGTAAAACCTCATAAAATATTCTAAACTACTTAAAAGCACGCAATCCTTCATACCTTCTACTTAATTTTGTTCTTTTCTCACGATTTAACACTCTCATGACTTGTCCTAATACTGGTATTTCTTCCTTCGAGTAATACTCTATTTGACTTCGGAACATTTTACTGTGCATTGCGTCCCTAAAATTACATTTGAAAATGATATATCGGAACGCATATCAGTAAGTAGGGGCCGGTAAATGTCATTGCTTTTCCTGGCCCAGAATAAAAACTTTATAATATGAACATCATACCATAAAATTCCGTCTATAATCCTTAGAATATCCGGCAAAGTCACCGTAGTTAGTCTGTTGCCACCCGAAGGTCGGTCAACAACGAAGTCGGTCAGGTCCGCAGATAATAAATCGTATGGTGGAGGCTGAAAATAATCGTGTGATTTTCATTTGGAGATCTGTGTCTTCTGCTGATATTGTATTCGCATAAGATGTTACCTGGTCCCACATTTGTCTTAGAAGCATTCTTGGATATCCATCCCGCTGGCCTTTAGACGATATAGAGACGGTCATCGCCAAATACGATGGCTGTGGTTTTTCTAAGTCAAGCACACAAGGCGGCGATTCGTTAATTCCCTGTAAAACTCGACACGATTATTCTGCTCTTTTTAAGGAACAATTCCAAATCGTATCTACTAACCCGGTGGAACATTCCTTCTTCGGTTATAATAAACTCTTCATTGCATTTCTCAATTTTATTCCGTCTTAAAAGTTCATTTTGTTGGTATTGTTTTCGATCTGTCAGATCCAAAATTTCGCACGCCACTGTTGTCCTATTGGTATTTTTAAACGAGTGTAAGAATTAGTACCTATTCTTAATTCATTTAGAAATTTCCACCTCTGCGAAATGAGATCACTTCACAAATGTCTGTCTTGTGTCTTCACCAAATCCAAAGCCAGAAAGATCAAGTGCCATCAAGTTAACGTCACCATCGTGCATTTTCATCCTAACATGCATCCGAGGGTAAGAAAATTGTGGCTTCAAACAGGTATAGTTCAAAAAAAAGATAATAAGTAAACAAATCTTACGTGAAAGTGGCAGGCTCTTGAAGAGTGTAGACAGTCATCGTTATCCATTCTGCGCTTTTTGGCTGAATCACGCCCCAACATGGAGTCATCACTACGTTTAGAATATTGGCTATTCTTTCCCTACAACGTTTGTCAATAGATTATTTCAAAGGGTTTTTTTGCCAGCGCTGGATTTTTTCAGTAGCATCCCGGTTTCTGGATCTGTGCCCGGTTGAGGGCAATAGGCTCGCCTCTTCTGACATGGGACTTATGCATACATATTTAGCGAAATTTGGGTGTACTAATAGTATGTACAAAAGGTCTTCGGGGAATAATGGGCGTGATGTTAAGTTATGATAATAAAAGGAGCAGAGGAATGATATAATCCTGCCGCTGTCTTACTTAAGGTATCATTAGAGAAAATACAAATTCATTCCATTCTGTTCAACTTACGGTAGCCAGATGAACCTTATGACATGGTCAGTGTCGTTGCAAATGCTTATTATGTCTCTGGACAGAGAATGCGTCGGCATCATCGGTATAGTCAAGTGTTCCATTGACAAGTAAACCTGGAGAAAAGAATTTTGTTAGTGTTTTCTCTTCGAATATATGTTAATATGCCCAACGATCGTCCTTGTTGGAAACTTACATTTTTCATTAACTTCAGGTTCACAGAATAATTTCGATGCTACTTTATGAAAAATAACATTAACGTTACGAAAGAAAAACATACCACTTCTCTCCTGTGAGCCTCTCTAATGACCCTTTCGACATAATATGGAATATCCAGCCTTGTCTCGATACAGTTAGGTAGACCTCCTTGTCCTTTCACTAAGATCTTAACGGTATCATAACCAAATGAACACAAGAACACCACCTAGGAAATATAAAAATAGTCTCTTTGGCTTAGAAGTAGCATCACAAACCCACGAATTCGTACAAGAATATGAATTTGAAGAAATAGAGTCAGCTGTATGTACAGTAAGGGTACAATCCTTCGCATGAGCTTACAAAGTATACAAACAATATTTGTAATGTCAAGCAGTCCCAACGGGCAACTGCTTACTGCAGGTCATTGAGGTCAAATCTGGGCTTTGGTTACTTTGATTACAGTACTGTTCTATATTTCTTTCTTACCTCGTAATCGATCATTTCCATAGGCATGAACGCAAACGGTATAGCTAGTTTCCCGAGAGGCGGCACTTCTGCAAAGAAGAGTAAACACCGGATCACGGAATCGGGGGACACAGTGTTACCGCGAAGCAAACGCCAAGTTGTGAACACATCTGTCGGGTTGTATAACCATACGATCTGAAATTAATTTATTTATTGATTTCGCCTGTTGGGTAACAGGATCTAGTTCGCAAAGGCACTCTGTTGCTGAGCTGTGGTGGTCCAGTGATAACGGCCCCGACTTACGAGTTGTAGGTCGTGGGGTCCAACCCGTCGTTGCTTTGTGTAAATAGTTTCATCACCACTGTTCTCAAAACGGTGAAGAAAAACAAATAGTTTCATCACCACTGCTCTCAAAACGGTGAAGAAAAACAAATAGTTTCATCACCACTGCTCTCAAAACGGTGAAGAAAAACAAATAGTTTCATCACTACTGCTCTCAAAACGGTGAAGAAAAACAAATAGTTTCATCACCACTGCTCTCAAAACGGTGAAGAAAAACAAATAGTTTCATCACCACTGCTCTCAAAACGGTGAAGAAAAACAAATAGTTTCATCACCACTGCTCTCAAAACGGTGAAGAAAAACAAATAGTTTCATCACCACTGCTCTCAAAACGGTGAAGAAAAACAAATAGTTTCATCACCACTGCTCTCAAAACGGTGAAGAAAAACAAATAGTTTCATCACCACTGCTCTCAAAACGGTGAAGAAAACAAATAGTTTCATCACCACTGCTCTCAAAACGGTGAAGAAAAACAAATAGTTTCATCACCACTGCTCTCAAAACGGTGAAGAAAAACAAATAGTTTCAACACCACTGCTCTCAAAACGGTGAAGAAAAACAAATAGTTTCATCACCACTGCTCTCAAAACGGTGAAGAAAAACAAATAGTTTCATCACCACTGCTCTCAAAACGGTGAAGAAAAACAAATAGTTTCATCACCACTGCTCTCAAAACGGTGAGGAAAAACAAATAGTTTCATCACCACTGCTCTCAAAACGGTGAAGAAAAACAAATAGTTTCATCACCACTGCTCTCAAAACGGTGAAGAAAAACAAATAGTTTCATCACCACTGCTCTCAAAACGGTGAAGAAAAACAAATAGTTTCATCACCACTGCTCTCAAAACGGTGAAGAAAAACATCGTGAGAAAATCGGCATGCCCCAGAACCAAAAATTCGAAGACATGTGACATCTGTCAACCCGCACTGGGCTTGCGTGGTAGATTACAGCCCACTCCCTTTCGAGGAGAGGAGGCTTGTATCCCAGCAGTGGGAACGTTATAGGCTGATTTAGCTGACTCTGTTGCTGACTTAGATGATTGTCATATTCTATTTCTCTTCTTTCTTCCTGTTCTAGACTACCGTCTCTTTTCTGGGAAACCAGTATTTTAATGAAAGACCAACTCACCCTTATGACTGGATCTAAATTATTAATAGGCACTCGACCACAGTCCAGTCGAGCCAGGTACTCGTGATCTACGGGACGGCGCAATGGCGTCAGTAAGCCCCTAGTGTTCAAAAAAGCATAAATATGCACGTTTAAGAATAAAGTTCTTTGGTTTGGCATCGTCATTACATAGCAAAGTGTATTTAATCCTTTAATAGAGTAGTTGAACTTCAAATACAGGAGGTTAGGACTTTCTGGCTGTAAAAAATATTTAATAAAATCACTTTCAGACTAGTGCAGCGATAAAAATGTTTGTTAATAAATATTTAAAGCTCAAAATAACAAGAAATGACGAAAGAAAGGTAAAAAGTCCATTACCGAAACGATTCCACTAAGGGGATACAGTTCCACCAGTGGTCTATGTACACAAGTGTGCTTCATTTCGTACAAGGAGGTTCCAATTTTGACCTCTGTCATTTCACATTCGCATATCTTTTCTCTGCGAAGATTCCATGGGACCGGTGTCTGGTACACGCAACCCATTACAAATAACAGTTCAACTTTGTCGTTCCGTATACATAAATCAGGAGCAAAAATGTTAACATTTAGCGGGGTATTCGGTCGACAGTCCGCGAAAGCTTGGTTTAGCCTGGAAATTATGCTTACTTGATTAGCATTTCTGGTGAAGTTAAGTCGATGTAATTAGGTACCTAGTGTAAATTCCTACGTACTCCTCCACGTTGACGATATTCCAAACGCAGTGATTGCTCAAAATAACTGGGCATTTAGTTGATATTGTGCGCTTTACCTGAAAAAAGGTATGATAGACTATGAATTTCATCATTTACATATAAAGTGCAGGCATCATAGGGTTTGGATTACCTCGTGTAATCTTGTTCCATGCGCTATACATTACAAGCACTTTGAGCCACACATCCAGTTTATACATGTGCATATGAATATTGCTCCAGATCTTCCAACAAAACTTTCTGTTGACCAATTTACCCAATAAAATCTTACTTTTCTTGCTTGGGTAACCCAAGAGTTGGTAAGATTTTTGTTGGGCTACCTAACTATAGTTATACTTACGTATACATAATAATTGGATGTATAGTTTTCGTAATAATGCATCGAATTGAGACGAAGGAAGACTCGGACGTTGACTGGTATAAAATTCCCATGGCATTAAGTCCACCTCTGTAAATTTCTTTGGTTGAAGTATTAAATACATTATAAATAATTGAGATACGCACCTTGATAGTAGGATAAATCCCGTCGTACCATATAATACAAATTCTATTCGTTATCGGCTGTATCTCTTCAATTTCGCCGTGCTCCGTGCGGAAAAGTATGGTATACTTGATTGACAGCTGTCGAGACCCTGCCCCGTCGGGCGTCACCGTCATACGGACCTCACAGTGATTTGATGGACTTAAACAGTTCTGAGTATGGATAAAGTAAAGATTTTGTTCATATCGAAATATTAAGTCAGTTACATGTAGGTTAAAGTCAACAACAACATGCATAAGTCAACAACAACAACTTATATATGGTCTATGAACTCACGACTGAAGAATCGATGTCAAGTCTGTCACCGCTGAAATCATCTCCCATGCCATCGATGATGTGGTACAACTTAGACGTGTAGAAACAAGAACTACTGTTATACAAAGTCACTGGGAACGTCAAGCTTTCTCCAACAACTATGTCATGGAGATTATTTTTTCTTGGCAATATCTGTAACATTATATTTATCAATACAAGCAGTTCAGGTTTCGACACCATTAACATAAAATTATATAAATTAAATAAGTAGTATTAACCCGTAAATCAGGTAATTCGGAAAATCCTGAAATGGCAATGAACACCTCTGACGGCTTTCCAGCTGGCCTAAAAAAATAAAGTATTCATTAAATCTTTATTGAATCACAATACTACTCCCACCTAATAGTTAATCGTCAAAAGCTTTTCACCTTCCATCGATTAAGCATACGCATGATAAAGTAATGACGGTTTCATAGACTTTATCATGCATTTTGGGGAAGAACCACCAGTGATAGTAAACTATCTCTTTGGGAGGCAGCACTATAGATCCACATTCATCTGCACCCAACCAATCGACGCTACTTAAAACTCGTATGCTGGAAATAACATAAAATTGACTGATGAGAATTATTATTATTTGAATATCATTATCATTTTATTTTAAGATCGCACAATATTTGCCAAAGCTGGCTTTCCATATAATTATGTATATGGCTTTGGGGATTTTGAACTTAAAGTCCACTGTGAACACACAGTGGCCTTGGATCGAATCATGCGCCCAACGGTCCAAAATTGTGTAAAAAAACTTTAATAGTAGAAAAACTTCATCAAATAAAAAGCATAAATTCCCTGAATGTTTTTTAAACGGTTAATGTTTTCGTGAAAAAAGGATAGTAAAGATGATTTTATAACTAAACAAGCGACCATAGCGGCTCCATTGAATAGGTAGCTCCTTCGCGAACAGCGAATATTCATCTCTAGATGGACGTCACTCGCTGTTGTACTTGTACCATGATCTCTATGAGTCTATATTTAATATTTGAGAAATATCAACGTACTGTATGTCCATCCTCGTCAGGTTGTGAAGGTATGAGGTGCAGTAGTTGGTGCATCCAGTGATGGTAGGGGGGAACTCGAGCATCGCGTGCGTGCTCGGACGGTACCCGTGGGACATCACCTCCACTTGACTCAATTCCGCGCTACCCGTAAAGCTGATACGGGTCTGTTGGAAGTAGAAAAATTTAACTACCTTCTCGTAACATCGTCTCATCGTCTGTAATTGGGTGCACTTCAATTATCAATATAGAGAGGACTCGTAGGAATAGGATAATTTACCATTCCTCAAAAAATGCTTTATAACCGGTTTCAAAAAACACGGCTACAAATGATTCTTTGTTTTTAAACAAACAAATCAACTAACTTTTTGTACTTTGTTTATCACAAGATCCCAAGCTTCACAGTAATCTCCGAAACACTTTGGTTCTAAAGCCACCGATATTATCTGCCATCCTCGGCTCGGAACGATTCCACAAATAGGCATTACTACGAAATTCCTGCAATAAAAGAATTTTTCTTGTCTCATAAGGCGTCCCGAGTATCAACTCGCGTCGCCTAGAAGCACCTGGAAGCGGCAATCAGATGGAAATTTGGCTAAAAATATGTTACTTGTGTATGAATCTTCCTATTATGCGGCTACGGGCGTATCCGTTTGCATCTAAAACGCCTTATACAGCGTGTAACGGAAGGGGGGTATCAACCCTGAAGGAGGTGAATGTGCTCATGAAACTCAACAACTTTCCCCAAAGAACATAGGTCGAAATATGAAAAAAAAATTTGGCCCTCCCATAGTAAATCAATCAGCTGGTAGTCAGTTTTCTAAGGGAGGGCCAAATTTTTTTTTCATATTTCGACCTATGTTCTTTGGGGAAAGTTGTTGAGTTTCATAAGCACATTCACCTCCTTCAGGGTTGATACCCCCTTTCCGTTACACGCTATATAGGGTGACTGGTAATTAGTGGCCGATACTTAAACACATGACTCTACTCATGACAACAAACAATTTTTACTATCCCACCAAATCCGAAATCGCGAAAAAAAAATCAGCTGTTCCCTACATTTATTTATGTTCGTACGAGTCGTCAAAATGTAGGGAACAGCTGATTTTTTTTCGCGATTTCGGATTTGGTAGGATAGTAAAAATTGTTTGTTGTCATGAGTAGAATCATGTGTTTAAGTATCGGTCACTAATTACCAGTCACCCTATACAACGTGTAACGTTAAATGCGCAAAACTTGAAAATAGTTTAATCAGAATAACGAGCAGAATTAATTGAACCACTTTTTAATATAGGTCACATTTAACAAAAAATCTTCATTAAAAACGTTGCCGTGTCTATTTATTGCTAGGTCAAGCAAGCCAACGTCAGCGCGGCGCAGCGGCCCGGTGACGACTCCTCCTTCGATAAAGCGTCGTCGCAGACGCAAGAAACGATCAGAATGGTCAGTAAAACTAAAACCGCACATAAAACCTTTACAAATTTTTAAATGACTTATTTTCTCTCTGAAATAGGTCAATTAAATTAAAAATCACTTGGGGTGTCTGAGGTTTTGCGCATTTAACGTTACATGTTGTATATACCAAGGCCTATGAACATTATTATTCGCACAAAAGCTAAATGGGATGTGTGTGATCAAAATGAATTTTGATTCCAAAAAATTTAGTTTCTCAATAGCAGGTCGGAGTCTGGGTGTGTGCCCGGTTGGTGGCAATAGGCTCGCTCCCTATTACAAGAGCATTTGGCGAAATGGCGTCATTGGCGCGATGTTATGTTTATGTAAAATGTAGGTAATAACTTATCAATAAAGATTCTTACGTGCCATAAGGAGGGTCAAACTTAAAATGCATAGGAACTTCAAACTTGTTCGACAGCATGAAATTAGCGAACGTCGTCCTTGTCGGTACTGTTGGGGGTAGAACTACCTACACAACACCAAACTGCTTAGAAATTAACTGGGAATCTGATTACACGTCGCAATATTTAAAAGAGTGATTACTGGTTACCAACGGGTGTAAACAACGCTTAACAAAGCCGAGAACACTTGTACTCCCCGTCATTGTTTTTTTTTTATTTTATTTCCTTTATTTACGCTCATAACCATCCGGTACCTACTGCTGCATGCACCATCATCACAGTTTTATACTGTAGTGCTGCCGTAAACAGCGATATTTCAAACATACTTAAAATAGAAATCGCTTCCTAGCAATATTTTTTGCTCAGTTGGCTCTGCTGTTTTGATGTGCAGAAAGCATAGTTAACGGTTATGTGATAGATCTTTTTACACCCTGTATAATATACAGCCGTGCAATTCTGTAACCATCTCATAGTGAAAGCTTGGGTGAAGTGAGCGTGGAGTGAGCTGTCATTCGCTAGGGATTAACACTATTAAGTGCTCACTTCAGTTATGATTTCACGGTGAGATTTTTACAGAATCGACCGGCTGATCTAGTTGTTTTATTAAGTAGGTAAGAAGTGACTGTCACCTCAGTAGGACAATCCCATTCAGTCGTCCATTCACTGCAAGGCAGCCACGTGTTCCCTGTACAAGGAATACGGAACAATGTGTGTTTCAATTTTAGCTCCTGAGTTTCTTGGTTGTAGTTTTTGTACTGATAGTCCCCGCACATCAGGTAACCGTATACTTCGTTCTCAATCTTGGGCCTAGTAACATTTACACTAGCTATTCATTTTTATTAGGTGTATCGGAAAATTCTGTCGGTTTTGGTAGTACATAGAAATTTTTAGAATTTTTCTCTATACCAATACGTTAAAAGTATTGAATAATATTGCGACGTACATGTCAAAGATGGTTTGAGAAATTCAGAAAAGGGGATTTAAGTATTTAGCTTTAAGAACTAACCACGTGTTTTATTTACAAAAAGCGACAGAACTTTCCGGTACACCCAATAGAAGGGTAGTCAGAAAAAACCTAGGTACATAATACGACAGCATTGGTGCTTACCTGAATCTAACGGTAAATAGTCTTGATTCATTAGTAGGTATAATAGAAGCGATAGGGTCAACCAGAAATATGTTATCTGGATCTGAAAATTGTATTTCATTTTTCATAATGAACTTCTTAAAACAATTTTACAATCCATTGTGACCTAATGGTGGATATAATTTACAAGTCTTAGTTATAAAACTACATAATAACAGGTATATGTCATAGATGCCTACTGCTAGCACAGAATACATAATAGTACCTAGTAAAACTATGTACTTAAAGATCTACAGATACAGGTCACAGGCAGAATCATTTTTATTTGCAGTGAACTTTCTTTCAATTTACCGGCACCATGATAAGAAATGCGCATAGCGTTGCGGTTTAAAATAACGTAGATACGTAGTGTCAAAAAAATTAAAGAGTATGCTTAGATGGTTTGGTCTTGGTAAGACGATGAATGAGAGGCGACTAACAAAAGGTACAAGGCAAGTGTGAGTGGAAACGCCTGGAGGGGACGCCCTGGAAGGACATACAGGATCATCGCATCGCAAAATTTCTATGCTAGGGGTCTAGAGTCTAGGAATTCATGGTTTCAGTTTGCTCGTCGATGTCTCTGTATATCTAGTGTCCACACTGTATATCTAGTGACCTTATTGGTGCTGTTCTGCAGAAAACTCAGGTGCGTAGTAGGTACTTACAACCGGCGTGCATATATGACCAGATGTATGAACGTACGCAAAACAAAAGGAGTATGTCAGGATCGTAACAGGTGGCGTTCTGTAATATCTGCCTACCCCCATGGAAAGAAAGCGTGAGTATGTATGTAAGTATGGTAAGGAATAAAAAAGGTTGACTTCGGTACATTATGTTGTTCACCTTTGTAGAACCAATTATGTTATATTTATTAACATTCTAGTGATATTTATTTTAGAAGTATGTTTGTATGAATGTTTATTTGTACGTATATGCAAGTATATTCTCATAATATTTGTTTAGATTTATTAAGCGAATTGTTTATGATTTTATGTATTTTTTTTGTCTCCTTTACTCTCACACGCTGTCTACAATCTCTCTATCTATTGTCCTATCGCAGGTATGCTGGAAGAGATTTCTTAAGAAATAAGCATCACCTTTGTACCTATTTAACTGTTCTGTTTTTTTTTTCTTGTCTGTTTATGTAGGTATGTGTGTACAGACGCCAGCACATCAAGCTACCCGAAAAACTGTCAAATTCTCCCAATCAACTTTGAACCGTATTCTTTAGCGATAAAGTAGAAAATCTATGAAATAAATTTGACAGATTGTAGTAGCTTGA
Source organism: Eremobia ochroleuca (assembly GCA_949629135.1). Taxonomy (NCBI): domain Eukaryota; kingdom Metazoa; phylum Arthropoda; class Insecta; order Lepidoptera; family Noctuidae; genus Eremobia; species Eremobia ochroleuca. The sequence continues at coordinate 14,883,671 of OX451396.1, forward strand.
TGTTCTGGCGTCTGTACATAAATGGTAAAATAAAATAAAAACCAAGTACGATTAGATAATAATGTTGATCGCATCAATGATACTATATAGGTACGATATACCAACGTTCGTTGAATTTCAAACAGTAGTTGACGCTATATCCAATGGGAGCAGGCGTTTATCATGCAAGCCTGCCGGCATTGCACGCTAAACATAAGTGCAGTTTGACCTCTTGGGTCTTGTTATGTCATGTGTGTCACAACCTCAGCTTCCACATTAAGGACTAAAGGTAATCTAACTAGTTTTATGAAAAGACAATGAGTGTAAGCAGACCTGGCATCCATTGAATATAGCCCTCTTGTTGTTCATGATTAGTAACACAAATAGTTTGCGATATATTCCTTGTAACATCCACAACACTTCCCGTGCCGAAGTCGAGATATCTCTCAAAGACAGAAGCTGAAGGTATATTGCTTAAACGGTTAAGACTATTCTCCATTAAATGGACAAAACGAGACTTTTGCTTCCAATTCTTTTCAAAGACATGATCTTGAATACAAAATAATGGATTTCCCGGTAATACTACCGTTGCAAACACGTTCAAGTATAAGGGTTCCTGGAATTACGCGTTAACTGCATTGACAATTCAATAATAGGCGCAAACTGAACTCATCACAATAGACGAGTAATTTGCACCGTTTTATTCTACGAATCACTCAGAGCTCGGTCACTCCGGTCAACATGTAGCAGATTATACTTTATATTATTTTGAGTAACCTCTCTATCGCGAATACCTACTTCGCGATAGAGAATACCTACTTCGCGCAGTGGCGGACTAACCGGGGGGCGGAACGGGTGGCCCGCCCCAGGCCTCCGGTCTTGGGGGGCCCCCAAATGCCTCCGCGTTCCCCTGATCAAATCCTAAACAAGACTTTAAAAATGTGCTTAGTACCTACATAATTTCATCAAGATATACTTCTTGCTTGACCATTTGCATCTCGGTTGCATCATGCGAGAGGAGTTTTTCGAAACTTAAACTAATTAAAAATATCTTCGATGTAAAATGGGTCAAGAGCGATCTGTTAACCTAGCCGTGCTTTAAATAAAAAGAAAAATTTCCAAAGAAATCGATTTCACAGAAGTTATTGAGGAGTTCAGTAAATTGAAGGCACGAAAACACATACCTATAACACGCCACAATAAATAAAAAAACTATCTTTGATTTATTTTATCTAATTTTTTTTGTCGATCGATTCGTATTTTATTTTCCTCACCCATATCCATTCCATATTGTAGGTATGTATGTTTATTTAGCCTAAATAATTTAATTCGAATTTAAATTTCACTTGCCAGATTTTAACGTAATAAACATAAACACTTATTTATACATACAAATGTGAACTGAATAAAAAGCTTTTAAAACTACATTTTTTTTTAAATCTGGGGGCCCTCATTCAGCTTTGTCGCCCCGGGCCTCTGACGGGCTTAGTCCGCCACTGGGTAGGCGGTATTTTAATGAAATTACTCCAACATACTTTACCTGATTGAGGACCAAACAGACTAATTCCGCAGTATATATTCCAAGAGCAGTACCAGTGAACATGACTGTGGTGGTGACATTCTCACATGCTCTGATGAGACCGCAGATACCTGTCGAAATCTAAAAGCAGAGTTCTTAATCAAAGTACCAAGTCTATTCCAAGGTTACCTGGAAGAAGTCGCAGAAAGCGATTAGGCCGTCCATTGTATGTTTTGTAGTAACAATTGTATTTTTTTTTGTTATGTATTTTCTGGTGTACAGACGCCAGCACATCAAGCTACCCGTAACTGTCTAATTTTCCCAATCAATTTTGAACCTAAGGGTTTAGCGATAAAGTTGAAAATCTATTAAAGAAATTTGACAGATTGTAGTAACTTGATGTGCTGGCGTCTGTACAATAAAGTAAATAAATAAATATCCAAGTTAAAATGGATTTTTATATTAATTAAAACTAATTGAATTATGTAGGTCCTACTTGAAAGCACCCCTGACCACAGGCTGGCATGTACCACTGGTATGTCGTGTCCACTGACGATTTGTTTACTATGTTGATCACCTCTTGTCTTCGGTCCGATACATTTTTGCATATTCGAAACAATATTTTTCTTTTATCTAATGATACGTTTGGACCTAAAATGAAAAGAAAAACTACTACGAAGTTTGCAAACAAAACTACTCTATCTACAGTTTTTGTCTGTTTAATTAGATAGTAGTTACGTAGATAGAAATGCATTGCCATTAGGTGCCTACATTACAGCAAACAATAAAGCTCACCATAGCATTTCCCAGTAACGGTGAGCCTATAAGTGTTGCCACCGGTGTCGTCTACAAGGAAATATTCAGTAAACGACTGGCCGACGATGTTGGGCTTGAACACAATCCTGATTCTGACACTGTCACCCGGATTCACAAAAGTCGACTTAATGGACACTTTGAACACGCGGTCCACGCTGTTCAGAGTATAAATTTTAGACACCCTGTATGTTAGGCTATTCTGAAATGTAATAAATTAACCTGTAGGTGGTTGTAAGCAATGGTAATTTATTTATTTATTTATTTATTTATTCATGGAAGACTTACAGCTAAAAAAAAACTTAATTACAACGAAACTATAGTAGCAGGAAGCCAATTACAAGTCTTCACGTATAGAAATAGACTGGAAAATAATTGAGCATACAACAGCAATACGTAAAACATTGAGGTTATAAATTTGACTAAAACATCTGAGGGGCAATTCAATAGTAAGAAACACAAGAGGATCCGACGTGAATTCACACCTCGGTTGCTTGTTATTTACCCGCGATGACTATCTGAACTTTTCATTTTTGAACTTTGTACAAGGGGTGTTCAATGTATTCTCGTCAACGGCATGAAAAAAACTTAAATTCAATTAAAATATTTTTTATTTTTCAATGTACCCCCATTACCCCAATGCATTTATTACATCTCGAAATTAAATTTTCAATACCCTGTAAAACATAACTATCTGAAAAATGCTATTTTATTGCCGCCTTGAGCTCTTCATCGATGGAAAATCTTTTCCCACGAAGGTCTTTTTAAAATTAGGGAACAAATAATAATCACTTGGGAGTTAATTTCACGGGGGTTAATTTCTTCGAAATCAAAATCTCTCAGAGCAGCCTTGGAAACACGCGCCGTGTGGACTGGGGCGTTGTCTTGAAGAAGCAACACACCGGTGGTCAGTTTACCCCGTCTTTTTTCTTTAATTCCTTCCCGTAAATTTCGTAAAGTGGATGCGTAGGATGCTGCGTTTATGTTTTCACCTTTTTTTTGTGTACTCGAATCAGCAAAATTTCGCTTTGAGTCCCAAAAAACTGTGGCCTTGATTTTACCGACAGACGGAACAACTTTGAATAACTTAGGGGGGCGCAGTATCCTTCTTTTGAAACTGCATGGACTCCTGCTTACTTTCAGGGTCATAATGATGAACCCAAGTTTACAGCACTCGATTCGCACTTGCTTTTGAGGGGCCGCGTGAGCATTCGCGGCACCCATCTTGCACTGACTTTTGAAAGGTAGGTAACGAAGGTCATGAAGAATAATGTGCACGGAACCATCAGAGAGGTGGGTCATCTCTGCTATCATTTTGATCTTCATTTGGGCATCCTCCAGTATAAGCTTCTCAACATTTTTCACGTTTTCTTCCGTAGAGGCAGTAACCGGGCCGCCCGAGCGAGTGTCGTCTTCAATACTCTCTCTGCCCCTTTTAAATTCACTTGACTACTTTTGAACCGTAGATAAAGAAGGTGCAAAATCTTGGTAAACAGCCACAATCTCTTCGTAAATAGTTTTTTTTACTTTTTCCTTGTTTGGTAAGGAATTTAATAACAGCGCGGTGCTCGATTTTCTTCAGCATTGTCACGTTAGTGATTCCGGTTGTCGTTGACTAAGGATAACTAGCAAACTTATGATCACAACTATATGAAATTTTACCTATGTACCCTTAGATAACGTCATTAATTAATTAATCAGTCAAATTACCCACATCATTAGTAAATCACCCTGATACCGAGAATACATTGAACGCCCCTCGTAACTTCACGTTTTGTTATACAGCAGTAACTGAATTGTAACAATATTGTAAAATAAATAATAACAAGCTTACATAGCCCGTGTCTGCCGCATTTAAATCATTCACTTACCTCACTAGTATTTTCAACTGAAATAGATTTTTCTACAACAGTGTCTACGGGTATACATCCGAAATTTACTACTTTCACTTCAGGGAGACTTTCGTCTGGAGCATTCTCCAAATTCGGGTTGCATTGCACTGCGGTATTTGCCATTATTTTACAATCCTTTGTGAATGGAAAATAAAACCAAACTTCTTTTTGATTTATTTCACAAAAATATCAACGTCAGAAATTGTATTATTTTTTAAAAAATTCCCGCTTTCCATAGAGCAACAGAGCATCTAAATACAGTGTGCCTAGAATACGCGATAAAGGCAGCAGACCTCTGACAAGAGTAATCTATAGTTTTAGCAAATAAAGAACTTTGTTGGGTTAGTATTAGTTGAAAACCCTATTGGTGTATGTTGACTTTAATTTTCTTCGTCTCTAAACAACCAATAAAATAGTAATCTGTGCCGTTGACTCCTCATTAAGTTTTTAGTCGATTATTGGGGGAGAGCTGCCATGTTATACAGTAAAGTCCTAATGGGTCGACTACTCTATTTTCAAGAACAAAAAGTAACTGTCATTTACGGGTAAATATAAATTATTAGGTAGGTGTCTCAATCGGGTCTCAATAATCTCATTATTTTATTAATTTCTTCCTAAATGTGAATATATAATGAACATAGAAAAAAGCATTCAATGCTTTATTAGCTTCTTCTCATATGTGACATAAGAAATTGGATTGCAGTAAACTTTATCTGTATCTGGCATAAAAACTGTAACCATAATAATTCTGGTTTGTGTAGCAACATACTAACAGCCATTCGGACACATCCTTCGGAACGACTACTTCCTGCTCAAGATCAGAGATGCGTTTATTCTATGTTAACTCAAAGTATAGTGAAGAATAATCTAAAATGGAATCGGGGACTGATTGGCTCTGTGATATTCTGCAGCATGTTCAACTTGAACAGTTTTATTTACCAATCAGAGACCAGTTGCAGGTAAACAATAATTTATAATTAAATTATTTTACGCACGTTACTTACAGTATATCCTGTTTACTTTAAGTTATAATTCTTATTAGTACAATGTTGTGTAATTGTGTTGTGTATTTTCAAACAAAACAATATGTCTATGTGTGTGTTTATGTTTTTAGATAACAAGACTAGCACATTTTGACTATGTGCATGCTGAAGACCTTGAAAAGCTTGGCATCAGTAAGCCTGGGGTACGCAGGTTATTTGATGCTGTCAGGAAAAAAAAGTTGCAGCTATGGAACCGAAAGTTTTGGAACAAATTATTTGGTTCATCATCAAGCTCAGTTTCCAAGGAGAAAACTGACTTAGCAGTGAGAACACCACAGTCAGAATCAAGAACAACTTGTATTATACTGGAGAAAGATATTATGTAAGTATATGCTTAGACTTCCATATCAGATTAATCATCTTAAAGAAAAACCCACTGTCTGGTTTTTCCACATCCTTTATTGTTTCTATTAAATGTCAAGGAAATCTGCATCTTGTCCATAAGTGACCTTCAATTGATGATCCCAGTTAGTTATCAGGTACAATTTACCTGCTTCCTGAGCAGAAGTGGTAGTCAAGATTTATAATAATTTATTACAATGTGAAGTTGAATAACTTATTAATTTTGGTTTTCACAATAAAAACAGTGTTTTCATTACTTTGAAATAAAAATAAGAAACGGGCCTTGCTGTGCATTGTTATGTAAATTAAATAAACAGGAAACCTAATGGCTCCACCATTATAACTTTCTCCTAGGCTTATTCAATATTAAATGAATATCTAAACCACAAATTTTAAATAACATGTTTCATAAAATAATTACCTAAATACAGTGGCGGATTTACCAGCAGGCTGAGTAGGCTTGAGCCTAGGGCGGCGGATTTTAGGGGTGGCAAATTTACCCCAATTCTTTTTTTATCTTATACAGGGTTATTTGTAAAACACCAACAACCTTTTAAGAGGTAATTGTACTCATCATTATGAACAACTTTTACTATGGGACCAAACCTGAAATCGCGAAAAAAAAAATCAGCTGTTCCCTACATTTATGTTCGTACGAGTCGTCAAAATGTAGGGAACAGCTGATTTTTTTTCGCGTTTTCAGGTTTGGTCCCATAGTAAAAGCTGTTCATAATGATGAGTACAATGAGCTCTTAAGAGGTTGTTGGTGTTTTACAAATAACCCTGTAGAAATAAAAAAATAAATAAATACCTAAATGTTATTAGATTTCACCACTTAACCTGTCATAGTGGGGAATTTGACGTTTGTCAATCTGCTAATACTTTCTTTCACCTTCTTTTGTTCGTAGAGGTCAGAAGGGGAGGCAAAATTTGAATAGCCTACTGGCGGCAAATGTGTTAATCCGCCACTGCCTAAATAATGTATAGGATACTTGATAATTAGCCTATTAAAGCTTTCTTCAATGCTTTAACGCTGTGCTTGAAAGAGTCCACAGTGATCATGTCTTTGTAAAACCTACCAAGTAACTTCAAATCATGGAATGCAATATACAAAGTGTAACGTTAAATGCGCAAAACCTGAAAATAGTTTGACCAGAATAACAATCAGAATTAATTGAACCACTTTTTAATATAGGTCACATTTTTCAAAAAATCTTCATTAAAAACGTTGCCGTGTCTATTTATTAATAGGTCAATTAACCCAATATCAGCGCGGCCCAGCGGCCCGGTGACGACTCCTCCCTCGATAAAGCGTCGTCGCAGACGCAAGAAGCGATCAGAATGGCCAGTAAAACTAAAACAGCACATAAAACCTTTACATTTTTTTGAATAACTTATTTTCTCTCTCAAATAGGTCAATTGAATTAAAAATTAGTTAGGGTGTCTGAGGTTTTGCGCATTTAACGTTACACGTTGTATATATTGAGTATTACAAAATTGTTAAACAAGTAAAATCAACTATGAAGAAAGAGAAATATTTGTGCTTAGTGCGTGTGGTGTAAGACATCATGTATCTGATACACAAACTTATTTGCAGATTACACAGCGAAATAGGCAATGGGTCCTTTGGTGTTGTTAAACGTGGGGAATGGCGGGTGTCTGAACACCCATCTCAAACAGTTCCTGTAGCAGTTAAGGTGTTAAAGGCAGACGCGTTCTCACAGCCGGGCATCTATGATGACTTCAGAAGAGAAGTAGAAGCCATGCACAGTTTGAAACACCCCAACCTTATCAAACTTCATGGTGTTGTGTTCCATCCTTTGATGATGGTTTGTGAACTGGCAGCTATGGGGTCTTTACTAGATTATATTGTGGCACAGAATGGCAAAGTGTCTCTGAACTACATTTACAAGTGGTCAGAGCAAGTGGCTTCAGGCATGGCTCATTTGGAAAAGCATCGGTTCTTACACAGAGATCTAGCTTGCAGGAATATTTTACTGTCTACTTTGGAATTGGTGAGTGAATGCTATCATTCAATTTTAATTAAGTTTGTGTACTGTTAGTGAAAGATGATATGGCTAGAAAGGGTGAACACTGATATGACAACTAATAGAGAAGTATGGAGCATAGAGATGTTGCCCCAACCCCAGATAAATGGGGGTAAGGGCTGGAGAGTGATTACTAATAATGATTAATAGAATTCTGTCTAATACTCTTGCTGTATGTTGTAAGAGGTGACTATTACAATTTCCCATGGATGGGCAGATGCCTATCCTGTGATTATCATACTCATCATCATCTGCCTAGCCTTTGCCCAACTATGTTGGGGTCGGCTTCTAGTCTAACCGGATGCAGCTGAATACCAATATTTTACATGGAGCGACTGCCTATCTGACCTCCACAACCCAGTTATTGGGTAATACAATACCCCTTGGTAAGACTGGTTGTCAGACTTTCTGGGTACTGACTACCCGTAATGACAGTCAAAGATCCACGAATGACAGCCAGGACCAACAGCTTAACGTGCTTTCCAAGGCATGGAGGGGTCTTGGTATGTGAAGATGGTCACCCATCCACGGATCAACCGCGGCAACCTGATCGATCGACTCGTGCAGCTGTTATTACTTAGCCACAAGCCCCTCTTCCTGTGGTTATCATACTGCTATCTCCAATATTGTTTCGGGTGAAAAGATGATTCAGTATTGTTTGTTTTGTATATTATTCACTCTGAGTTATGGGGTTGGCACTGATAGTTGAGAAACTGTTATCGTTTAAAATAACAGAGGAAATAATAAACTTAACTATCAAAAAGTTGGTGTATTATGGGTATACTTCTGCCTAACCCTATGGGGAACACCAGCGCGATATTATGTTATGAAATGGTAAAAGGTCATTGGGCACCTTAGTATGGAAACCATACCCATGGCGGACACAAACGAAATATAGCAGAGTGTATTGATATATGGCTCTGATTTACTATGGCATTAGTCACATTAATGTGAGCCACGGGAATCTCACAAAATTCGTGTTATAAACTGATATAGGGAAGATGAATAAAATGCTAATTCATTAGAATATTTTTTATTCAATTTGATCCAAATCAAGCATAAGATCATTTAAAAAGGCAGCGCGTGCATCTGTTGCTTCCTGATGTCTGGCCCAAGACAGATAATAAACTATGCTTGCGATATGGGCGCAGCTCCCGACAGTGCGGCGGCCATGTATACTTGAGCAGTAATACTCTTCTATACTTTGTCTTCCATGTTGTGTCGGGTTTAACATAATATATGTATAGTACTGTTTCATTCGGATATGACGTGACGAAGGACTGCGCGGAGGGCGGTGAGACAGTGCGCGAGCGCAACGAAACTTGTTCTACCTGTCTAATGTGTGAAAGAGACAGCGTATACATGCCTCTGAACAGTTTGAACATTGGCGCATCCGTGCACCATGCTGTATGGTATCGGAATTCTTTTTATGCCTTTATAAGATTAAATAAAATCCTCTGAAACCGTTTGTTTTATATATTTTTCAAACGATCCTGTACAATTTTCTCCATCGATTTTTAATTAAATAATTATATGCAATGAAAGGTCATATTATTCCCCTTAGTTTAAAACTATTTTGGTTAATGTCTGCCACTCTTCGCTAAGCGGGTCAGATATGCCCAATGACCTTTTAACAACCTTCGGCATTGTAATAACTTGTTCAAAACTAGTGCAAAATCATAAACATTTTGTCCCATTCTTCTCATAGGAATCAGACTTTTTAAATAGCAACTTTCTTCTTGTTACCTTGAAACTTGAAAGTACCTGTTGAAGTGTAGTAGGTAAAATAAAGTACTGGTTATTTATTTTGTGTTTTGCTATGCGAAATCCTACTAATATTATTAATGTGAAAGTTTGTGAAGATGTTTGGATGTTTTTTACTCAATCACATGTAAGCCGTTGAACTGATTTGGAAGAAAATTGGCACAAAGATAGATAATTTCCTGGATTAACACATAGGATACTTTTTATCCCGGTAATGTGTTCCTTTGGGATAATAGTTGAAAGTTACTTTTTACGCGGGCGAAGCCGCGGGTAGAAGTTAAGTGATCGATAAATAATTGATTACAAGCTTTAGCTTGTAATCAATTATTTATCGATCACTAAAAAAAAAAAAAACGAATCGATTGATCACGAAAAATAATTATTTTTAGTATATGGCAAACCCGAAATACGTGTATTTTTATGTAAAGAATCTACGTACAAAATTTCAAAACTATCATGAAAAATCACGAAGTTATAAGCTTGTTATGTTACCTGATTGTCCGTACAAAAATTTGGTTACCACTTAACACGCGCCGCCGGCCGACCGGCTGTGACCTGTGTTGTGCGCATATGATTGCGGATATGTACTTAGTGTCGCTCGGTGTCCAACTTGTTACCATTTTTAAATATTTTTGGGAGAAAATATAACATGGTGTAAAAATTATTGGAATCGATTCAGTTACTTATTCTAAACAAACTATATTCAGGTTTGCGGTATACTAAAAATAATGTTGTATATATCAGGTGAAAATAGGGGACTTCGGTCTGATGCGAGCCCTTCCGGACGCGGACGACTGCTACGTGATGAGCGAGGGGCGACGCGTGCCGTTCCCCTGGTGTGCGCCGGAGTCGCTGCGCAGCCGGCAGTTCTCACATGCTTCGGACGTCTGGATGTTCGCCGTTGCGCTCTGGGAGATGTACACCTTCGGGGAGGAACCTTGGATAGGTAACCAAAACTAATGCCTCACTAAAATGTTCTCGTGTTATCGCTGTCTTGATGTCTCATTGGTAAGCGATTATGCGGTTCACGATGGTGCTCAAAAGTAACCTGTCCTAAGTATACTTAAAAGATGGGGTTAGAAAACCACCTCTTTATTGCCATTTTTTTACATCTCGCTCACACACGTTCTTTAAGAATGAAAGGTGAAGAGTCACCTTTCCAATGTCTTCAAATTATAATTTTCATGCAAATTAACGACACCATTGCTTCTACCAAATAATAAAAAAAAATTATCACAGTGTTAGTTGGCGAACATATTTTATTATTATTTACTACCAATAAAATTTTATGCGTTATTCATACGAATAGTACTTGACCTCCTTCAGGCTTAAACGGTTCAGAGATACTGCGGCTAATAATGCGCGAAGGTCAGAGGCTGTCGGCGCCGAACGCGTGTCCCCCGGACGTGTACATGTTGATGATGCAATGCTGGGACCTCAACCCCAAGGAGCGGCCCACGTTCGCCGGCATACAGCGGTACATCGAGACCAATAAGTTCGAAACTCCTATTGCTGCGCTTAGGTAAGAAAATGTTGGAATTTTATGTGACCTTGCTGTTAGAAATCATTTAAATTGCAGAATCGAGGGTTGTTAGCGTGCTTGCCAAGTGTGAAGTCTTGGGTTAGATGCCTAGGTTAGGCAAAAGAGTTATTCTGTGTTTATGCTAACATGCCACTCATTGGAATGATTTGTTTGCCTCACTAGTAAATATTGGTTCAGTTTATAATTTACCAAATTCTTTGCCATTAAACTGTTCTTTGGCATAAAGAAAAGTCGTGTCTATTAAAATTGAAACAATAACAGTTTTTAATTGCCTCAGCTAGTCATTGTATCGCGCTATCGGTTCTCACATAAACGGATGTCATATAGAAGATTAGATTGTTTACAAACTATAATTTCCCCGTGACAGTTATCGGCGGCCGAGTAAGATGACAATCGACGCGGGGGACCCTATCATATTGATAGACAAGCGACCTGAGCTACATTGGTGGAAGGGACAGAACCAACGCACCTTAGAAGTTGGACTCTTTCCATGGTAAAGTCCTTTAACCCTCGGAACGCAGGTCTGCGCTCCAATTTTTAAAAGCTTCAAGCGTAGATCTGCGCAGTTTCAACTTTACTAAAAAAAAACAATTTTCGTAGTTTTTTCGAAAAAAACAAACAAATTAATGTAAATATGTAGGTCCTTTTTCGAAAAAAGTAATAAAATCGCGCAGATCGTTCCGAATTTGGAGCGCAGACCTGCGTTCCGGCGAAAGGTTAAAACTTAGTAATGAAAATAAGTAACAGGCGGGCTTAAGTGGGAGTGGGCCGGACACGTCGTGCGAATGCACCCGGAGAGATGGGCAAACATCGACACTCACTGGACGCCTTGAGATCTGCCGGTCGATTCTGTTAAAATCTCACCGTGAAATCATAAGTAAACTGAGCACTTAATAGTGTTAATCCCTAGCGAATGACAGCTCACTCCACGCTCACTTCACCCAAGCTTTCACGGTGAGATGGTTACAGAATCGCACGGCTGATAAGGTTTGCAGGACTAACATGGCCAGAGATCACATAAGACGGGGAGGTTTGGAAGGAAAAGGGGAGGCCTTTGCCCAGCTGTGGGACACAAAATAGGATTCCAAAAAAAACAACTAATTTGTAACTATTTTTTTCTTTCTTTCTTTTTAGCACCTTGGTAACAACAGCATTAAAAAGTAGTAAAAACAATCAGGCAGTTAAGAAATCTCAGGCATTGTCACCAGTACACAGAGGTAAGTGTATTTTGTTTTAATGATCTTTCTATTGGCAACAATGTATAATAGAAAAATGTTTTGCTTTACTGGTATTCAATGTAAACTATGCCTTTGTCATTGATTTAGTTGAATTAGTCTGTATAATCCCATTTGCACTAACGTCATACCAGAAGAATTTTATAAGTAACGTTAAACCAAACAAACATAATTTTCACGGAAGCAGGCCGATTGTTGAAGTTAATGCAACATAACTTGGACAAGAAGTAGACACCAGATTTTTTAAGTAATCTAGCATTGTTCAAGTTCAGTACAAACGACCTCAAGTCACCAGAACATTGCCTAATTAATTCAAGCTAAATTAAGCTCTAAATTAAAAAAAAAAAAAAAAAAATATTAAACGTCAACGTCTTCATTAGCCATATTAATAAACCCGTTCACTTTTATGAAACTTGCACGTAATTTTATTGTAGCGTTCCTACACTTTTACTTTTGCGGAGGAAAGTAAAACTATTGCACAGTTGGTCTACGAAACATACCGCATGATATAATTGCGTATTGTTCGGCAACACCCAGTGATAATTATAATCATCGTGTTACATTGCGCTGAGGAATAACGACATGCTTGATATTTCATTGTTTGACGAGAAAATTACTTTAAAAAACGTTGCCCCACACTAGGAATTTCTCCTGTGTTGTGGGTGCGTTTACAAACATTTAAACTCACATACACAAACAGCCAGACCCGGAACAACTACTTGTAGGTCATACAGATATTTGTTCCTTACTGATTCATCATTTGCCTAGCCTTTTTCCCAACTATGTGGTGGTCGGCTTCTCGTCTAACCGGATACAGCATATGCCAGTATTTACTTGGAGCGTCTACTTATCTGACCTCCTCAACCTAGTTACGGGGAAATACGATACTCCTTGGTAAGACTGGTTGTCAGACTTTCGGGCTCCGGACGACCACGACTGTCAAAGATCCACGAATGACAGCCGGGACCAACGGCTTAACGTGCTTTCCGAGGCACGGGGGGGTCTTGATATGTAAAGATGATCTTGATATGTCACCAATCCACGGACCAACCGCAACAAGCGTAGCTGATCCTTATGGATCGACCCCGGCGGCTGTTATTACTTAGCCACCAGCCCCCAGCTTTCCGAGGCACAGAGGGGTCTCGATATGTAAAGATGGTCACCCATCCACGGACCAACCGCGGAAAGCGTAGCTTAACCTGTGCTGCTGATATTGCTTAGCCACGAGCCCCCGTAGAATATTGGTATTAATATTGATAAAAAATAATATCATTTTGATATTAGTAAAATATGAATGATCAACAGTCATCATCTGCCTAGCCTTTTCCCAACTACGTTGGGGTCGCCTTCCAGTCTAACCGGATGCAGCTGAATACCAGTATTTTACATGGAGCGACTGCCTATCTGACCTCCATAACCCAGTTACTGGGTAATACGATACCCCTTGGTAAGACTGGTTGTCAGACTTTAGGGCTACTGACGACCCGTAACGAGTGTCAAAGATCCACGAATCACAGCCGGGACCAACGGCTTAACGTGCTTTCCGAGCCACGGGGGGTCTTGATATGTAAAGATGATCTTGATATGTCACCCATCCACGGACCAACCGCAACAAGCGTAGCTGATCCTTATGGATCTACCCCGGCGGCTGTTATTACTTAGCCACCAGCCCCCAGCTTTCCGAGGCACAGAGGGGTCTCGGTATGTAAAGATGGTCACCCATCCACGGACCAACCGCGGAAAGCGTAGCTTAACCTGTGCTGCTGATATTGCTTAGCCACGAGTCCCCGTAGAATATTGGTACTGATTTTGATAAAAAATAATATCATTTTGATATTAGTAAAATATGAATGATCAACAGTAAACCTGAAGAAATCAGTGCTAACAGGCAAATCCATTTTAAAAAAAATATACCTAGCGACGGTTGGAGGGGGGGCCAAGAAGTTATGTTTTTTTCTTTTAGTCTATGCGACTCAAACACTTTAATTGTTGAACTTGTGTAAATGTTCGTATTTGATGAATCAAGTCCTGTACATTCTTGACATTAAGTAGTTCAAGTATCAATACAAACATTTATCTACCTGTATGAATATCAACCACAATAATATGGTTATTCAAATTATTTTGCATACATCTTGGATTGATCTAGGAATTGTATTATGCACATTGTAGGAGCATATTTATAAAGACTGCGACATAATATTGTCGTGTGAGGCGCACTTAGCATTGAAAATCGCTAATCTATGACTAAGTGAATGTTTATCACCTGTGAGTAATGAAGTCTGTATGGTTAACACAAACATGTCGCACCTGGATTTATCATACAATAGTTTGTTTTGTGAATATTGATTGTTAAAAACGTGTTGTAGGTATGTTTGTTTCGTATCTTGAGTCAACACAGTGTACATCAAATACACGGAATATTGATATCATTTTGACAGCGATACCGGGAACACCTACCGTGACCTACTGATATCCTCAACATGACATGAATCATAGAATCATCGTCTTTAATGGCCGGTGTACACCGGATTCTTTACTATCTCAACATAATCTATGTAAAACATCGAAACGTGAGCTTTATACAGGTTGGTAGGGATGTCGGCGCGCAAATTGTAACCATGAATTCAGCACATTATTCTAGACCCCCTAGCGTAGAGTCTAGACCCCCTAGTGTACATTCTAGACGCCCTAGCGTAGATTCTAGATCCCTAGCGTAGATTCTAGACCCCTAGCGTAGATTCTAGACCCCCTAGCGTAGATTCTAGACACCTAGCGTAGAGTCTAGACCCCCTAGTGTACATTCTAGACGCCCTAGCGTAGATTCTAGATCCCTAGCGTAGATTCTAGACCCCTAGCGTAGATTCTAGACCCCCTAGCGTAGACTCTAGACACCCTAGCGTAGATTCTAGACCCCCTAGCGTAGATTCTAGACCCCCTAGTGTAGATTCTAGACTTCCTAGCGTAGATTCTAGACCCCTAGCGTAGATTCTAGACCCCCTAGCGTAGATTCTAGACACCCTAGCGTAGATTCTAGACCCCCTAGCGTAGATTCTAGACCCCCTAGTGTAGATTCTAGACTTCCTAGCGTAGATTCTAGACCCCCTAGCGTAGATTCTAGACCCCTTAGCGTAGATTCTAGTAATGTTCACATTTCAATAGCTTACTTTGTGTCGAGTTGCTGCTAGTGTAGAGGGGTCCGTGGCTAAATAATAACAGCCGCACAGGTCGATCGATCAGGTTATGCTACGTTTGGCGCGGTTGGTCTGTGGATGGGTGATCTTTATATACCGAGACCCCTCCGTGCCTCGGAAAGCACGTTAAGCCGTTGGTCCCGGCTGTCATACGTAGAACTTTGACAGTTGTTACGGGTAGTCAGAAGCCCGAACGTCTGACAGCCAGTCTTACCTAGGGGTATCGTATTACCCATTAACTGGGTTGTGGAGGTCAGATAGGCAGTCGCTCCTGTAAAATACTGGTATTCAGATGCATCTGGTTAGACTGGAAGCTGACACCAACATAGTTGGGAAAAGGCTAGGCAGATGATGACTTTGTGTCGAGTTGCTATGCTATTGATTTATTTCAGTTTTCGATGGCGATAAACAATACATACATAAAACAGATCTAAACTCTTTCATCTTCTTCACATTTCCAGCCCAATCAGCTTCCAATACATCCCTACCTACTAACGGCGTGTCTGAAGACATTGCTGTTGTCCTGCGCAAGCGTCGCACGATCGAGTCCACTCAGCCGCCGACGACGCGCGGTGGCAACACTGGCAGCAAACACTTCAACTATAACAAACTCACCAACGATCGAGTGGCAACACTGGCCCAGGAACGGGCTAGATACACCAGGGAAGCACATTCTAAGAGCTTGAATCAAGGTAACTGAGTAAAAAAAATAATTGTTTGTTTTTAGAAACGAAATAAATAAATAAATTAGGTTTATTTGTCACAGAAACACATGGATACAAAAAAGATAATTTACTCGAATAATAAAGAAAAATAAAAACAAATAGATCTATAACCACAGTTTGAAATTCTTTAGTTCAGTGTTTCATTAGAAAATTAATCCATTAGAAGTATTAGACTTATCCTCCTATTATATCGCACTTATAACATAAGTGGTGAAATATCATCCTTTTCATCCCATCTATTCGAAAAGAGCTGGAGGGTTCCTCGATATTTTTTTTTTATTTTTTTTTTTCTTGGTTTGTAAATCGCTGTGCACGAACATAATCAACGCAAAGTACTTGTAACTAGATGTATATAATATGTGGAAGGTTGTAATTAGCAAATATTCCTGCCTACGAATGATTTTTATTGTGTTAGTAGTCTGTAAGCTTTCTGTAAAAATAATAAATAAAATAAATAAGTGCGAGCAAAATGGGTCCTTCCGGCGCACTTAACCTTCAAGCGGGCGCGCGGTCATTTGTAACGCCAGCGGTCGCGCGTAACCTAAAAGACCTATAGGATATTTCAGGGATTTAAAACACTAATTATTTAATATTTTTTGTCTCTATCACATTATCATTATCTTAGGACATAAACAAAATTATAAAATCAAAATAATATTCTAATTTTCTTTGGATTTGTAAGCAATTTGGCATCATAAATGTATCGAGAATCGATCGAATCGCGGTCGATTCGACGCCGCGCGACTGCTTGAAGGTTAATAACAGTGATGAAGTGACTTTTGAATTTGGAACACTATATAATTAAAAAGTTTGAACGCTATTCGCTTCGATAAAGCCCTGGCCGGCAATAAAAAAAGCGCGCCTGCCGACGCGGCATTGGTTAACCAAATTTTAAAAAATACGACCTTTTTCAGTCACAGAGTACATTATATCCTCAGTTGATCTACCGATTCAACCTTTGTCGCCGCGCCCATCCACTTCAAAACAGCGTGAAAAGTCACCATTGACTCAACATCATCGTCAACCAGTCTGAAGTTATTACGAATACCCAAGCAATAAATAAGTCAACGACATTTTCTGTTCCCAACAAAACAGTTACAATAAACATCAAAATTGCCAAAAACGTATGTAATATTAATATAAATTTGTAATTTGGATAAGAAAATATAAATAGTCGTCATTACTAAAGGCATCTCTCATTTATTTTTCTCATAGAGGGGGATGAAAAGCAGAGTGTGCTAAAATTATTAAACCTCGAGCGACGTACTTTGAATCCCTCGTTACGCTTAGGATTCTACTCTAGAATCCTCCCTTATAAGACAGTCTACTATTACCGACCCTTTGGGGGAATACTAGCGCGGTGTTATGTTTTTATAATAAATAATAATCATAATACTTACAAGTATAGTTCGGTATTGTTTAGACAGTATGTAAAATATCTGTATTACGGCTGATATGACGTCACGAGGCGCTAAATGTAAGGTCAACTTGGCAGTTTATTGTGTTACGTGACCATGCTAAAGGTAATCGCTATAGATCACGGAGCTATACGGGGCGTATCTCTCGGATTACTCGCTCTTTGTCAGTCTGGTAGAAGGTTTCGTGGGAAAACACTGGGTTTGGTATCCGCAAACAGTTATATTTGGTGGGCGGAGGCGTAAATCATACTGATAAGGTAATTTGTGTTCATACAATGTTGTGTTAACACATTATGCTAATGAAGAAGGAATATGAAACGTATTTTGAAGTTCAAATAGACTGAAAAGTGTGTGTAGTCTGTATGGTCATGGGAAAGAAATAATAAATGTTTATCCGCTTCAAAATCGCGTGCATATAAAAGATAAGTAATGAGGCGCTTATACTTAGTTTGCGATGTAGAAAATGTAAATTAATAGTGTATTCATTGTTGAAAAGCCTAATAATAAATAAATAACTAAGTAGAGTACCCTCTTTGTATAATCGAAGGTCGCTTTGACTATCGGAATAAGAAAAAGCGGTTTGCCTGCAGGCTGTATATATCAGCCTGCAGGCAAACCTCCACCGCTTTTTACAGGACAGAAGATAAATATTAGTTTGGTCCTGTCAAATTAGTCAACACCCTGACATAAATTGACGTATTATTAGTAGCCAATTTTTTAATCACGTCTAAACTTGTCTATGGAGTATCTTAATTTGACAGGACTTAACTAATATTTATCTTCTGCCCTTTTCTTATGAAATAGAAAAAAAAATGCACTGAACTTAAATTTAGTTTAGTTTGTGAACAAGGTAATCGGCGCCAGTATACCCCAATGGACCACCCTAATTCGAATAACATTTTAAATATTATTATTTTTTGTTCTATTTCAGTAAAAGAAGACATACTAATCGATTTGGATCTCCCACCTGCCACAAGATTGAGTACACCTGTCAAAAAGTCGTCACCAAACGGTCAGAATCTCGTGTCCATACTCGATGAGCCAATAGATGTACCGGAACTTGGTAAGTGTGGAAAACTTAATACTTCTTCCCACTCTATGACATAAAAAAAATACTGGAATAGGAAAAAATATACAGGGTTTATCAGAAGTTTGATCAGTTCAGCAGTCTTGCTACGAGTATTTTGTAACAGTTCAGTAAGTCTGCGAAGTGTCACATCGTTACCCATTAGAATTGTGTAGACATACAAAATCAGCCTATAATGTTCCCACTGCCTGCTGGGACATGGGCCTCCACTCGGTGAGAGGGAGTGGGCTGTAATCCACAACGCGGGCCCAGTAAGTGGCAATCCAGCCCGGTGGAATCGTGTGACGAAGTGAATTAAAAGATTTATAGATTATAGTATCGAAATTATTGTGTAGTGTTAAATAAAAGCTAGTCAACACGATTTTTTAAAAATAATATTGTTGTTTATCTTTCATATATACAACATTATTTTTAGTATATAGCAAAACCCGAAACACGTGTCTAGTATTTTTATGTAAAGAATCTATATACAAAATTTCAAAACTGTGTCATGAAAAATCACGAAGTTAGAAGCTTGTTATGTTACCTGATTGTCCGTACAAAAAGTTGGTTACCACTTAACACGCGCCGCCAGCAGACCGGCTTAGACCTGTGTTGTGCGCATATGATTGCAGATATATACTTAGTGTCGCACGATGTCCAACTTGTTACCATTTTTAAATATTTTTGGGACAAAATATAACATGGTGTAAAAACTATTGGAATCGATTCAGTTACTTATTCTGAACAAACTATATTCAGGTTTGCAGTATACTAAAAATAATGTTGTTTATATTTTTTTTTGTGTTCTCAGGACTCGACAGCGATTGGGGCGAGCAGAGCATAGAAAGTCTACCCGGACTATCTGCAAGCTACAGCATCCATAATTACTCAAATTTGTATGGCGCTAAGTCGCTAGACAATCTATCGAGTCCCCTCCAAATGAGTAAGTCGCAGGCGGCCGCCACACAACCAGACCCCTTCGACACGTCGCAGTTCTGGCCCAGTAGCAATGCAACTAGATCTAATTACGAAATATCTCTTAACGAATCTAATATAAGCCAACAAACACAAGAATCTCATAGATACGCAAGCAACAACCACTCGGCGTCCACCAGTGCGGACGTTTCTTATCATTACAACAACACGCCATCAACAAGTACTGCTGCAAACCATAATAGTATTTACGGAAACCTACCGTTGACTTACGCAATGAATAATACTCTCTCAATGGAAAGAAATGTGGTGCCGAGTGTTTCGGCATCACTAGCAGATATGTCGCTGGACGACAGAATTTCAGAATCTCTAAACCTTAGATCGAAAAGCAATAACAGTGATTATCCGTATGGTGACCTCGCGTACAATGCTCCGTCGACCTCAGCTGCAGCTGCAAATAACGGAACAGGAGACAAAAAATATAACGACATTCCTCTATACAAGAACTACGACATCACTCCAGTTCAACAGCAGTTTATATTAGAAACGAAAGACTATTACAAGAAGTTATCGACGCCTTTGAAAGCGAACACGAGCAATGATTACGAGAAGAACATCTACGTGCCTAAGTACGAGGAGGAAGGTGAAAAGTTACGGAACTTCAGCGATTGTGTGGAGAATTCTAAGAATTACTCAGCGTTTAAGTATCAGAATGTTGATTTTGGCAATTATTCGGATTATGGGATTTACGGCGGCAGTATCGCGTCGACGTCTCGCGGGGACGCACTGTATGACGAGGTGAACGACACGGCGAGTAACTTCTACAGTGAGATAGGTGAGCCGCCGGTCCGGAGCGTATACGCGACGCAGCCGGTCTACTCCAACAGCAATCTATACGACGAAGTTTATGAAGAGTCGGCCCCGCGGCCGCATCGCCCCGCGCCGCCCTGCCCTACGAAGCCTAAATAATTATACTATAGTTTAATAGCCCCCAGAAATCAGTTTAGAAAAATGATGCAAAGTAAACCTATGTTAAGTTACCATCCAATGATATTATCTTTGTGCCTTTTTAATTCTAATGCAAAATTTTGACTGATCTACAGATTGACATTTCATAAGACCCCTTTAGTAGTCTCACCTATCACTTAATGATAGTATAGATTTGTAAAGCATATCGTTTCCTAGAAATGTTTTAAATACACGGACACAACGAAATTTTAATTTATTTTATCTGGTAAATTGTATCATATTATAGTCTTCTGAAATGTCAATGTATATAAGACTGACGGCATTTCGAAATTATCCCCAAGAATATCGTGAGACGATCTGTCCTACCATGTCATTCTACTGTATGGATTGAATTAATGTTTGTTGGTCCTGAAAGCAAGTTCCACTATCATTTTTTTATACCTTTTTCACCCACGTTCTTGTGTAAAGACTAAATTTGTATTATCAACCCCAGTATGTAACTCGATACATAGATATAACAAATGATATTGTATACTCTATTCATGTAACTCGAATGTTAATATAGTTGTAAATATCTGTTTAATGTAATATCAAAGCGATTTATATGCGGAGTGTTATTTTTATATGTAAGTACTTTATTTTCGATAGTGCTAAATGTTAATATTGTATGGCAGCCGCTAATAGAAAGATTTGTAGCTGTCTTATTTTTCTATACAGGTAGCTAAATGTGTGGTATAAAAAATGTTGATTATTCCACTGTTGAAAACATATCGATGTTAGTTGAATTTTATAACTGTGCTAAAATGACAAAAAATAGTAGTTAATTTAATTTGCAAGCTACATAGTTTTAATTAAATGCATGATAGCATTTCTAAGTAAACATTGGCAGCATGCATAGTCCACTCGAATAAACATGGTTCTAGTATTTAAAGGACGTGGAGCGTTTACAATTTTACAATGTGTAAATGTATTACTCATTTTATTAGTTTTAATATTTACTCCGTCTATGAAAGCTTGTTCAATTTAATCTGTGGTCAAGTCTCACGCCGGCGTTGTGATTGGTTGTTGATGTTTTGGTCAACCAATCAAAATATTGCACAATAAAGAAGTGTCAAAGTCATCATGATTACAGTTCGAAAAGAGATGGAACTTTACAGGACGCATAACGCCATCCCTTTTTGCACTGGTGCAATGACAGACTATACGGTTACAACTGATTAAATTAAATAAGATTTTACAAACCGGGCCCTTGAGTGCTATTTATTTAGATAGGTAATAGTCGGACAACATCACACGGTGCCTCACCAATAAGTACCTGCTAGTTTAGTTAGTTGGACAAAAGCTAGTTACTGCGTCACTGGCACGTTTTTAAGTCATTTTTGTAATTATTTATTTCGTCTTATTATTTGTAGTGATTTAAGCTTGCCTCTTATTGCCGGATCGAAAACACAATTTGCGCTTAAATGCAGCTATTAATTACTGTTTACGCTCAAACTACAACGCAAAAAAAAAAATGTAGTAATCATTTGATAAATCACTTTTTTTCTTTCTTAACCCTTTGAACGCCAAGCGCACATGCGTATGCTCTCTACGCTAAGCCATTTATTTACTATTAAATAGGTACCTACAAAATGCTAGTGATAAAATGTTAAAATTAATCCTTTTACCCATTTTCTTTATTATCAGATAATAAAGTAGCACATCTATTTGTCGCCTAAACTCGTCGTTGGCGTTTTAGCGCCCGATTACGTTTGTCGCTTGTAAGCGTCATTGGCGTTCAAAGGGTTAATATCTTAAAACATTTAATTTGTGATAAAAGTCTCATATTAAATATGAATGTAATGTTATTCTATGCTTGAGGTAACCGCCATCGTCATTAACGATTCGTAAAATGTCGCCAAATAAAAAAGTAAGTATTGTTCATAAGTACTACCGCCATGCTGGTACCGTACTTTATACAGGGTGAAATTGAATTCATGGGCATCCTTTTAAGGAGTCATTGTACTCATCATTATGAACAATTTTTACTATGGGACCAAACCTGAAATCGCGAAAAAAAAATCACAAATCATAATTGCAAGGAACAGCTTATTTCTTTTTCACGATTTCAGGTATAGTCCCATAGTAAAAGTTGTTCGTAATGATCAGTACAATGACCCCTTAAGGTGAACGTACACTTATTCGAGCCGAACGCGTCGAACGAATCGAAGTCAAGGAGGCCTCGCACACATATCCACATCGAAAGAATCGACCGCGCCGAAAGAATCGAATCCACCGCGCCGAAGACAAAACAATGAAGAAGTAGTTCTTACGCGTTGCTCTGTCGTATGCAATTGATAGAATGCGAGCGCATCGGTCGAGTCGACCGCATAAGCCGCACCGAATCTGATGACGTCATCCAAATTCGTCTAGGAATTCTGGGCTTTTTTCAGATTCGGACGATTCGACGCGGGCGAGTGAGCGAGGTTTCATAAGATTTCATATATACAGAATTCTTAAATTCGTTTCGTTCGATGCGTTCGACGCGCTTAGCTCGGATAAGTGTGCGTTCACCTTTAAAAGGATGCCCATGCATTGAATTTGTTTCGCCCTGTATATGTGTCTATTACTGATATTCAAAGTTCATTGTCCTGAAGATCCGGTGTAACTAATTATTCGATGTTGATTAAAAACGTAGATTTAAGCAAAACCTATGGCAAGTTTTACCAAAAGTACTTTTTCTATTCCACGTTGTAATTCGCGTTGAACACTTTAGTACATGTTGGAAGAAAACTTGAGTTTATTATAATACTTCACTAACGTTTGTAACGTGAATAAGATACTGTAAGGGTGAGGACAGTCGAGCTTAACCCGTAATTACGTCGCTCAGAATGAGTCTCACTCATGTTACATTTATGCAGAGTGTTGCGGAAATAACGTAATTACTACTTCATTCAGATGTTACCATCTACAGTCTTTGTGAGCGTATGTCTAACTAGGCGCTAACTTCGCTTTGTATTGAATCGAAGCTACGTCGCAATAACGCAGCATTACGCTACGTTGACAAAGTCGACAACAGATGGTAAGGGACTGTCCATTAATCACGTGAGGCTCGAAAGCGGGAGGGAGGGGTTGAAAAATGCCAAAAAAACATCACGTGATTAATGGACGGCCCCTAACAGCTGAGTGAAGTAGTAATTACGTTACGCGACGTTCAGGATATATTCTGTTGTGTCCTAATATATTCTGTTGTCATAAAACTATATGAACAGCAGCCGTGTGTATTATATCAGATATTAATCCTTCGGAGTGTGGAACCTGTATAAATATACAGTCCTTGTAAATATGCTTCAGCATCATCTAAGTTTACTTGGGTGACACTAATAAAAGAATTTGTTGGCATCCTAAATTATGGTTATTATTTTACTGCTACCTTTTAGTTTTTTTTATCTGTGGATTTCGATTCTTAGAGAGTCTAATCTGAAGACCAATTCCCGTAATCAAAATCTAGTCGCAATCTCATCTCAGCGACAATCAATGTCAAAAACTTTTAAAAAATGTTGGGAAATAGGAATTTTTGACAGATTGAGACAGATCAGGCTGTACACGTTCTTAAAATTACGAGAATCGCCCCTCAGCTATGCTATTCTGTAAAAATATCACCATGAAAACTTACGTGAAGTGGCCTTAAAGTGAGCTGTCAATCCCTAGCTATCCCTAGCGCCAGGTGGAGTGACAGCTCATTTCACCTATGTTTTCACGGTGAAAATTTTACAGAATTGCACTGCAGCCGTGCGATTCTGTAACCATATCATCGTGAAAGCTTGGGTGAAGTGAGCGTGTAGTGAGCTGTCATTCGCTAGGGATTAACACTATTAAGTGCTCACTTCAGTTATGATTTCACGGTGAGATTTTTACAGAATCGACCGGCAGGTCTCTTATTATAAAACTAACAGCGCCCCGCGGTTTCACCCGCATAAGTGTCGGTCCCGTAAGAATATCGGGATAAAAGTATCCTATATTAATACTAGTTATATACTATCTGTGTGCCAAATTTCATCAAAATTGGTCCAGCCGTTTGTGCGTGAAGAAGTAATACACACACACACAAACTTTCGCCTTTATAATATTAGTGTGATGATTGCTGTGTGTGGCAAGTGTAACTAAAGCTTTCCTAGGAAAGCGCTTCCGTCATCTGAAATGGTGACCAAGATACAGGCTGTGCTTAGTTTGGGACCAGACACCTCCATATTGTAATTTTGAATGTTGAAATAAATGATTTTTACTTTAGGGGTCTTTATAACGGCCGTCATGAAAATCTTTTATTTTCATCAATATTTGACATTAAGGTGTCAAAAAGTGCTCTGTATTTGGAAAGCCGTTATTGTGTGATGTTCACTGCTTACTTAAGAAACCAAAGCTTTAGTGCTAGTGTCAATACATGAGCTTAGAACTGGATTTCCAAAGTATGGTACAGGTACCATTCGTGTTAAGCTAGAAGCTAAGTACCTCTATTTGGTTAAAATCTACATATTATTTTAACCTCGTAACAAAATCTCCTAGCCTCATTCCGTCCTTACCTAATTAAGACACCTACTTTTACGCGACACGTATTTAACTAATTAACAAGCATCCCTCTTCTCTGAAAATTTTGTCACACGCTTTATAAAGGTCACAATAATTATCTTGGTAATAAAAAGGGGACATCGTCACTTGTTGAATTCACCAACATTGCGGGGGAGATCTACTTACCTCAGTCCCCAACCTATTTTAAAGCTTCGTAATTGGACCGGCTCGTAGGTAGGTAGGCCTCATTATAACACGCTTCAAAGAGATTATAGTCGTTATATTTTACAACAGTTAACCCTTTATAGGACAGAAGATCCTGGCTTGTATTTGGACACTGCCCTTTCTCATGTATGAAATTGTGCAAAACATGGTGCAATGCATAATGGTACTTTGCATATGATACACTATTTTGCTCTTTTTTCTAAGAGCTTTACTGCTGTATTTGTCTGTTTAGTTTAGCCGCGAAGATTCAAAATTTTTGGTGTCCAATTGGTGACAGAGCCCCATAAAAGGTCAGAATTAGGGAGAGGCACATTGCTACTTACCTAGGTAGGTACCCACTTATAATATTATAGTTAGGCTGACTCATTATATGAGTCGAATGTCCCTCGTCGGAGAATAGATGTTTGATTAATTTAGTAGGTTGTCTTAAAAAGTATTGCCAGTTAAAAAACAAATTATTATTAATAAATACATTTAATCAATTATATAGTCTCCCTCGTTATCAACAACAGTCAGCCATCTACTGGTCAAAATTTGAATACCCTTCTCCCAAAATGAGGCAGACTGGGACTCGAAAATATTTTCAAGTTCAATTTTAATAGGTACTTCCAGATTTTTCGATTTTTTTTCCTAGTAAATGAAAAAGAGGTCGAAATAAATGAAAGTCTGAAGGCGCAAGATCCGGGCTATACGGTGGATGTGGAACAGTCAGCTATCCCAGCTCCTCCAGCTGTTTATGTGTTAACTTGGCGCAATGAGGTCGTGCGTTGTCATGCAAAAGTTGGACTCCAAGTCGTTTTGGCCGCTTAATTTTTAACATCTCTGCTAGTTTGCGAAGCTGCTGCGTATACAGATTGGCGTTAATAGTCTGATGAGATTCGAGGAGTTCCCAGAAAATCATTCCTTGCCAATCCCAGAAAACAGACAACATAATCTTACGACCGTGTTCATTAAGTTTAGGCTGGGCTGATGGGGTTTGCCCGCGAGGAATCCAATAGGCATGACGCGTGTTAGTTTCATAATGTATCCAGCTCTCGTCACATGTAATAATGTCCTTGAGAAAGTCTCGTCTGTGCGGAAGAAGTAACAAACTTTGGCAAATGGCCACACGAACGGCCCGGTCATGGTCCGTTAACGCATGAGGTGTCCAACGTGACATCACTTTGCGATATCCCATCGATTTGAGATAATGATCTATAGTCGCGTGGGATTGTCCAAGCGCCTTCACTAAATCGCGCGTACTATAGTCTGGATGTAGCTCAAGTTCGTGACGCAAAACATCTTCATCGAAGCTGGTTGGTCGGCCTGGGCGAGGTTGATCTTCGCAGCTTATATCACCGGTGTCAAAACGCTTGTACCAGAAACGAACAGTCCGATCGCTAGTAGTACCCGGTCCAAATGCAGTGTTAATCTTTTTAGCCGCTTCTGTTGAAGAGACTTTAAGTCGATGCTCATATAGCATAATAGCTCGCAGTTGACGTTGATCGATTTTCACTAAAGACTAATTATTGCGTTGCGTCCGCGCCTATTTATACCATCACCATAAAAGATACTATGCATCCTTACTAGAAAGATCTAGAACTTTCTTGAATTCGTTTTAGTTTAAATACGAGAAAATTCGAGTAAAATAAAATATGGCAAGAACTTATGAGACAACCTAATATTTAATGGATGTGTAAACATTTATCCAAAGAACATCGGCCAAGTTTCTATAGAAGCTGGACCTGGACTTTTATTTTCAGTGAAAAACAAATTATAGTGAGATTGAATTGTTTTTATGTAGTAAACACAATCCCTTTCGAAAATATTATCTAAATAGCCAAGATATTTTAATAACGAAAAAAATACTTTTAAGGTTAGAATCAATAAGTCGATTTAATGGTAGGCAGCCGACATACAGTTTTACCCGACTGTGGCTAGGCCTAAAAGGGTAGTTAGCGATAAGCGAAGAGGGTAATAATTAGCGATCTCATTTCGTATTTATTTATTTCGATTTCTCTCAGATACAAAAAATAGGACTGATCGGTTTTCCAATACATAATAAAACAGCACTTTTTGATTTGATACCTAAGTATTAATAGGATTGAAATACATCTAGTAACCATTCAGAAAAACGTGAACAATTATTATCTTTGAGTACTAAATAATTTCTTAAGCAAAATAAATCCTCAATAGGTGCGTTCTGAACATGATAATCTAAATAGTTTGTAAAGAAATTACATAAACAAAAAAAAATTATATCTTTTTTTTCTGGCTTTTTAAAGCCTTCTCAATGTTTTAAAGAGATATTTCTTATGTTTTTAAGACCCTAAAAAATAACGGACTTTTTCATATAAATGGCATTTCGGGACGCCACCGCCTCGACGTCAGGTACGATTTGGCCAACCTCCTTTCGTAATTGTCCTTCTAGGTTTCTCGGTAATCATTTTAAAATCCAGTCTGGCTGCTATTGTTGTTTTTTTTTCTGCTGCTGTTCTGTCTACTCTACATAGTCTCAAATACGACGAAATCATGAGTTTATCATGGTGTTTGATAAACCTTAAAATAAACTCGTGATTTCGTGTCTGTCTACAAGCTTAAATTAATTATTCCGGAGTCCGCAAAATGCGTTAATTCAAATACCTAATATAAATTCAGTGTTTCAAGGCTTTAAAAGTCCCACACTCCTACTGTCCTAAATTAAATGGTCCATTTAAAAAAAAATCGAATCCCACCAAAACCTTTAGTAGGTTGCCAAGACTGACATAACGCTTTCACTGGTAAAAAGATATCAGCCGTGCGATTCTGTAACCATCTCACCGTGAAAACTTGGCTGAAGTGAGCGTGGAGTGAGTCGTCCATTGTGTCAATCCCTAGCATCAGTATGACTCACAGCTCACTCTAAGCTCACTTCACCTTAGTTATCACGGTGAGATTTTTCCAGAATCGACCGGCAGATCTATGTAGAGCCAAGGCCTAACTCTACACACCTTACATCTTGGTCAGAATGTACGGCTTAGTCGTTTCGCGGCCTCCTCCTCTCGTATGGGCTTACGGTAAGAAATTAATTCACTGGTCTTTAATGTCCAGGCAATAGTTGAACTTCAATGGAACGGCCAAGCCATACCATCATCAATCATCATGATCTTATTTGATAGGTACGCCTTTCTCCGAACTATCGTAAGAATTGTACCTATCATCTTAGCGCTTAAAGCGTACCTAGATTCTACCTACGGATACATCTCGTTCCTGATTACTTCACTGAAAAATACTCGTCGGATTTAATCTGCGTTCCACCTCACGATACTCAGTAGGTCTACAGATCTGCCGTCCTTACGAAAAGTGCAATAACTCGGATTTTGGGCCTCTCAGGGTTATATACATATTCTTAATCAGCAAAACGAGTTCTACATTTTCTTCTTGGACAGTTTTACGTTTCTATCACGAATCGATAACATAGTAAGTAATCGATAATATAGTAATGATACAAACAAATCAAAAATAAAATCTTTAACCGCGTTTTTCTCGAAAGTAGCTTGAACCTAATTATTGCACTTTTCGTAAGGACGGCACAGATGTAGATTCCTAAAATAGAGAGGTACATACCTATATAAAATATATGATGTAGGTAAGTACCCACATGATACCGAGATGCAGACGATATTGCATATCTCTGAGCAGCGTTAAACTTTCCTACATCTCTACAGCTTCTGTAGTCTTATCTATATCTAGGTATTACTTACTGTTGGCGCGAAACTCGGTAAGTAGTTATTCTTACATATTTCATGTCATCTTTTATTTACGTTTTAATCAACCAAGGAGTAAGAGAGACGCAGCCTAGATTCCAAGAACATTTTTTTTCAGGCCGGAATTATCTTTCAGTATAACTTATCAGCGGGCGGTGTGCAGACATTATTTTGTTCACGATGCTCTAAATCGAATTTTTCAGTTCTTCAACGGCTGTAACGTGCAACAGTGATATTAATATGTAAATGAAGGTAATACGGTTAGGTAATAAAGCGCCAGGAACCTCTTATATGATCAACTGATAATCCCAAAGACAGTAGGTACGCTTGCTAATCGGAATGTGAATTAATAATTAGGTACCTATAAACCCATCGTGGATCCTGCCAAGGAACAAGGGATTTGTTTGTTGACTGGTTTCAACGTTGTTTATGGCTGTCTAATTTAGAAGCTGAATAATACAGGTACGCACGGCTACACATAACCAGTATAAGCTGACTTCAGAGTTCTGATTGTACGAAAAACCTATACTAAGGGTGCGTTTCCACTGAAACGGGGCTGGGCGGAGCGGAGCGGAGACGTGCAGGAATCGACCAGTTACGAGTGACTCGATGAGGATTTAAACCACTGTGATTGGTCGCTTCCTGCACGTCTCCGTTCCGCTCCGCTTCAGTGGAAACGCACCCTTACAGTGCGAGGTCAGCTAGAACTGGAAATGTATAGCTTGATGTGTCGCTGTGTGTACAAACAAATATGCTTATAATGTACATACCTAACTTTTGTCATCTCTTGGTGATTATCAAGGTATGACAATCACAAAAGTGATATTCAGGGGGTGTGGTAAACATTATAATTTTAAGACGTCATTAATTAGGTGGGTACACCATCACCTATTACCAGTGATCGGAGTAGGTAGATTGAAATGGGGTCATTGATCCGAAACGTATATATTAATATGGACTTTCCTCCGTAATTTCGGAATTGGTTGATTATTAACAAAAAAAAAACCGGAACTTAGGTAGGAATTGTGTTAAAATGAGCAATATTATATTCTTTATACTATTTTTTTTTTAACGGCACAGTCACGATTTGACACAACCCAGCGACCAATCTGAACAAAGGATCATGGGTGGTGCACTAAACGGTTATCAAAACAATGCGTACGCCCACCGACGACATGCCAGGTAGCTCACTCATTTACTTCGGTTCGTAGAGTGCGCTTCTTTGTTTGTTACTGTGTTGTTAAAACGTTACTTGACCCTCGCTTGTGTACATACTGACTTCTGGAATCTGCTCAAAAATTGTTTTTATTATTCAAATAAATAATAAATGAATTTAGTTTTGATACCTACCTTTAAAGGGTATGGCCAATCTCGGCTTAACGTGGACAAGCTGTTCAGTAAAAAGTATTTCATCAAATAAATATAATTAATTCTAAAATAAATATTTTTGCAAACCTCGTCGCAGGAAAGTCTTCTGTAAAAAAACTTGTATTAAAAGTATTCACGCTGATTGCACGCAGAAAGCAACGCCATTTTTTTGGTTACAGGCTCTCGGTGACTTAGGTTCTGGGTTACCACGTAAAAAAGTTATGACATTTCAGATTTTATTCGATAAAAAATCGATTCCTAGTATTTGAGTAAAAAATGTGGATCTTTCTTGAGCACCTTTACTACATAAGTGATTTGGGCCATTTTTTATTCTTATTTATCTGTGATTAGATGAAAACAATCAAAATATTTATATTTCTCTATGTAAATCAATTTACATCTGATTATGGACTCGATTATCAAATCCTTACATCGATATTTATTAAACATATATTATTTTTTATTACTTGGCAGCACCAACTGCATCGTCTGTCAACAACGAGGTCAACGAAAAAAAACTATTCGCTTTGCTTCTTTCTTTGGTGTTGTGAATGTTGTCTTGTTTTTTTGTTCGAGCGTTCGTTTTTGTTATAATGAACGCCGATACCGCACCTTAACCCGGCCTTACTTTTGGACACCGAATCTGTTTCTAACGTCGCCTCTGGCATTATTTTGGACATTGAACCTGCTGTAAACGACAACCTTGGAACGAACTCGGACACTCCTGCGCATCGTCTTGTTTCCTCGCATGGGAATGAGGATTATGAGGAAGAACTGCGATGTGTTAATTGTGGCATCTATATTACGCATCGAAGAAGACGTACTCTGGAGCTCGTTGAAATACAATCAACTATTCGACAATGGACT
The DNA here is from genome assembly GCA_949629135.1 of Eremobia ochroleuca. NCBI lineage: Eukaryota > Metazoa > Arthropoda > Insecta > Lepidoptera > Noctuidae > Eremobia > Eremobia ochroleuca. The sequence goes on from OX451396.1 coordinate 14,914,887, forward strand.
GCTCCTCAAATCGTAAGTCTATTTTCAAAACTCAAACAGGTCTAATACAAATAGGTTTTCACAAACTCTATTACTATTTCAGTAAGTACTTATATAAAAAAATAGCCCAGACTAGAAAGACCGACATTGATTGACTTGAGAAGCATCTGAAACAAACTCAGTTGTCTTGTTTAATATAATTTCTGTTTCTGAATGTTTTTGAGATAGTATTATGTCTATTGTAACAAACTGCATTTATAAATATTTGTCTTATTTACAGGTTACAGCCCATAGCTTGGTCTGTCACTCATGCTGGATGTTGGCATTTAATTACTCATCGGACAAAGAAAATGAACAAAGTACAAGTAGTGGTCATCGTCGACAACCATTTTTCAACTGTCATTGTTCTGTATTACGTACCAGATCCCATGTTATGCATGCAAATACAGAAAGAGAAATGCACATAAGAAATGTGATTAGCGAGTGGATAGCACCACAGCAGGTGAGCACAGATTAACTTTTATGTGTAATGGACAGGTTATATTATTTAGGGCTTGTGGCTAAGTAATAACAGCTGCACGGGTTGATCGATCAGGTTTAGCTGCGCTTGCCGCGGTTAGTGCGTAGATGGGTGACTGCCTATACATACCAAGACCCCTCCATGTCTTGGAAAGCATGTTAAGCCATTGGTCATGGCTGTAATTTGTGTAACTTTCACAGTCATTACGGGTCATTAGAAACCTGAAAGTCTGACAACCAGCCTCACCAAGGGGTACTGTATTACCCAGTAACTGGGTTGTGGAGGTCTAATATCAATCAATCATATAAGTCTAATATTAATCAATAAGTCAATCCGTGTAAAATACTGGTATTCAGCTGCATCCAGTTGAGACTGGAAGCTGACCCCATCATAGTTGGAAAAGGCTAAGCTGATGATGGATAGGATATATTATTTGAAAGTAACTTAATTATGTGTATAGAAAGAAGTAATTTATACATTGAAATGCCACTAACTTAGAATTATTTTGTTTAGGTTCATGGATCCGTGTTGGCAGTGAGCTGACAGAGTTCCCGTTCTTGCTCCAGTAGCTGTTAAAGTACCAGCAGCAGCAGCATCAACAGAAACCATTAACATACCGGATTATTCATGAGCACCAGATACACAAAGCCATTGTTTTTCAGATTCAGATTAAAACCATTATGTGAAATAATAGCTGCTTGTTTTATTTTATCCACTAATATTCCCCTAAAATGTAACCATTGCACAAATGACTGACAGGCCTGTTGGTCTAGTGGTCAGTGGCCCTGACTGCTATGCGCAAGGTCGTGGGTTCGATTCCCACTCAGGACAAATGTTTGTGTGATGAGCACGATCATTTGTTCTTTGTCTGGTTGTAATTTATCTATGATATGTATGTATTTAGGGGTTATTCCCAGTTGTCGCCACTGTCAACGCCACCACTGGTGACAAATGGGATTTCTTTCCATAAAATGTAAACGAAATCCCATTTGTCACCAGTGGTGGCGTTGACAGTGGCGACAACTGGGAATAACCCGTATTTAGAGAGGGGCCCGTGGCTAAATAAGAACAGCCGCACAGGTCGATCGATCAGGTTAAGCTACGCTTGCCGCGGTTGGTATGTGGATGGGTGACCATCTTTACATACCGAGACCCCTCCGTGCCTCGGAAAGCACGTTAAGCCGTTGGTCCCGGCTGTCATTCGTAGATCTTTGACAGTCGTTACGGGTACTCAGAAGCCCGAAAGTCTGACAACCAGTCTTACCTAGGGGTATCGTATTACCCAGTAACTGGGTTGTGGAGGTCAGATACGCAGTCTCCATGTAAAATACTGGTATTGAGCTGCATCTGGTTAGACTGGAAGCCGACCCCAACATAGTTGGGAAAAGGCTAGGCAGATGATGATGCATGTATTTAGAAAAATATATGTATGTTTACCAGTTGTCTAGTACTCATAGCACAAGCTCTGCTTAGTTTGGGACTAGATGGCGTTGTGGAATATTATTATTATTAAATATATAGCGAGAATAATTTATAATAGAAAAGAAACACTCATTTTTACTATTTTTAGTATTAATTTGTAAAATACATACTGTTATTAGATGTTGATTGTGATATTGTCGCTGAGAACAGCGACAAGATCACAATATTGCACATGCTAAATATGGTACATTTTTCAAACTTCCTGCAACTTTATTATAGTATTTCGTTTCTACTAGGAATGAAATATTAAAAACGCAACTTATTTATTATAATACTTACTGTCCACGTCAAGCCAGAGCACCCTAACAAACTGAGCCATTCCCTTTTGAATTGAGTAGTATTAATATCACTACCAACATTAACAATATTTAATCGGATCCGGAAATACCGGAATTGCTTTCCGGGAAAATAGCTTATCCATGTTATTCTTTCTGTGGGCATTTATGATACAAGTACCAAAAATCAATCTGCCTACTCACTCCGATCACTACCTATTACCTATACGTCCTATTAGAACAACTTAATTTAGTCATCATCACCATTTTAGCCGAAAGAGATCCACTGCTGGACATATACAGCATGCTTTTTTTTACTGTCTCCAAATTTTTACAGGCTGTTTCACCCATTAATGTGAATAACTTTCACTATAGAACCAACTCTGAGATCACGAAAAAAAATCAGCTGTTTCATACATTTTGGTCAAATAGGTATTAAACTTTCGTATTAAACAGCTGATTTTATTTTCGTGATTTCAGAGTTGGTCCCATAGTGAAAGTTGTTTATATTCATTAGTAGAACAGCCTGTAAAAATTTGGAGCCTGAAAAAAAAAAACATCTAGTATAGGCATCCCCCAAGCACCGCCACTTCGACACTCCTCGCATCCAAGCTGGATCAATTATAACTAGATAGGTACTGTTGTTGCCTTGTCAACGCTATAAACATGAATACTGTGTAGAAATAGAGACTACTTTCTACATTAAAGTAATAATTGCTTCACGGTCCACAGAGAGCAATTACATTAACTTTTGTCCCAAGTCCTCTAATGTCTTAGCAGTTATTAATTGTGCGGTCTGCGTCTAACGACGAAACCATGACCATGTGGAAGTATGTCGTCGAATTACGTATGCATGTCATAGCGTTGAAGCTGCTTGTATATCTGTATTATCTTTGCTCTAGTTATTATGTTGAAGACCAAGTTCGTCTGTTTGTCATACTATATACATCTATCTACCCTACCTACCTATGTACGTGTATTGAACTGTAGATAGGTAGGTACACCCACATATGAAGTATTCGTATATAGATACGGTCTACCAACACTTATAGTTTCTGAAACATGTAAAGTATGGACGACTATATGAAGCAAACCATTTTATATTTAAAGTTGTATGAATAGATACAGATATGCGCTCATCAGCCTAACGTGTTGTCCTCGACTTTAGTATTTATCTATTCCAGATTGATTACGTAACAGGTAACAGAACACCGACGAGTAGCGGCAAATACGTGGCACATAAATTAATGATGTCTATTGTAGTGCTAGGAGTTAGCGCGACATTGGCGCGGCCCGAAGCCGTGTTATCGTAACTACGTCATTTACATGCAGGGTGGTGCCGATAACTTAGTGTGGGCGACTGCCGCCTCCTAACATGTACGAGTACGTATTTACTCAAACGTGATACTTCGATTGAAATGTACGCAGCTCTAAGTGCATTGCAAGCTATCTAAGCTGGATCTAGACTGAAACCATATATCGTTACGTAATAGTCGAAACAATCGAAAACTAGCTTTTTCATGAAAGCTCTATCGATAAAGTCTTAATCGTAGTTGAGTGAAGTGGCTCAAGTGTGAGGCTCGGAAAGTCCAGTGCTAATATCGCGTTATCTAATGATGATTGGTGTGTAAGATCGCGTCGGTGCGTCGTTATGTAGGCGGCGCGAAGTGGCCGCACGTGAATGGACGGGTGGAGGATCGATAGAGCGGAGTGCGCAGGCTCGCGCGCGGCACACAGCTGGCGGCTTCGCACCGCCACCGCTCGCCCGACCTGTGCCTCAGTGTCCACAGTGAGGGGCTAAGTGTATCAGCTGTATCTCGAACATGTTCCAGTGTTATCGGCGGCTCTAAACGGTGCGTAGAACAATCATTACACATAGCTCTCACAACCCGCCCTTTCAGTTTACCTACATGTTTTCAGTCGCCGTCGCCATATCTGCATATTAACGGGAAACCTGTTACACGACTTCACATAACAATTCATTAAGACTGTTTGTTTATAAACTAACGGCTTGAGTGAATTCTTTAATGTGTTCCTAGATCATCTACTATTCTTCTTCTCCATGTTTAATTTTAGCTACCGCAATCGATAAAGTGTCATTCGAACCGAAGCAGCCCCTCGCTGCACTGTCAGTCTTTCGCTAATTCATGAAATATGCTCTTTTTCCGGAATTATTCGTTACAAAGCTATCTAAGAACAACAGAAAACAGAATTACAGTTGATGTTCAATAAATTCAGTAATAAAAATGGTATCAAGATACAATTCGCGTGGGAGGCAAAGGGCATGAGTGCCTACGTCAGTGGATCCGACATAACAAACTATAGAACGTTGTATTGACGGTCTGCGCAATTTCAGCTTTTATTCCTAGGAGCTTGGGCTTGATATCGAACAAATTGTTTGTGGAATCACGTTTCTAAAGCCCGACTTATTCGTGGTAAACATGGAAGATGTTTTAGTCGCGTAGGTAGAACCTAAATTAGAATAGGAGCCATTAGCATTTAGAATTCTTCACATCAATACCTAATGCTTACTTATTGATCTAAAGAAATTAGTAGCTATTCCGTATGAAAAGCCATTTTGTCATATTTATTTGAATGAAAATGTACCTACGCTGGTTTTTTTTATGGCTGGCATCTTTTCCTCGCAAGTGACATGTTTATTTTTGTAAATCTTCTCCAATTATAGAAAGTGGGGGCGATAAAACCTTTTTTATTAACTTTCTTGACTATTTAAAGTGTTGTTTAACGGTGCCCTTCAACAATGAACTTTCAAAATGCAATGGTACGAGTTTTCAGAAGTATACCAAATTCTCGGGATAAGAAAAAACTATTCGCCGTAAACACTAATAAAAACTAGAAGGGTTTGCTTCCAGTAAAGGTCGATAAATAAACTGTTTTAACACAATATAGATACAATTTTTAACTATCTACTTGTACTTGATTGGTGATATCATTAATCATATAAATGTAAACATACAAAAGGCAGATGCAGCGTGGTTTTTGACTTCATGAACAATAATGGATATTAGGAAAACAATCTATTAATTTTCGAATTGTCACTCACATTTTCTCTACAATCTCCACGTGCTAGATAGGTGAAGGTAACTATCGGCCTTCAGAATAAGCCTGCAATCATATTAATATTCTAGTCAATGCCTGCAACTCTTGATATCGATTTGAAAGTTCTTAATAATTTATACCTAGGAGCGTTTTCAGCGTCTTTCAACGTTGAATCGGTGGCATATTTAGAAGTCGTGTGGTATTGCCAAGAAGAATAATGTGGGGACATTTTAAATTGTAGAATATTAGTTATAAGAGTTAATTAGATAAAGGTATTTTAATAGTAGTTAGTAACGGTGGCCCTGTTCAAGGAAAAACAAGTTCCGCGTGAGGCTTTAAAAGATGTAAATCCATGTGCTGTTGTGTTAAGTTATCTTTGCGTTCTTCTTCTAATTGGTATGTTAATATCACTTCACTTGTATTGGGGTTGATGTTCTAGGCTACCTACTCTTCTGTTTTATTTAATTTTTTTATATTAGTGAACATATTTTAGTTTGAAGACGCTTCTTAAGATGTTCAGTCTGATGATTTCATGGACTACATGACCGTTTGTATCCCTTTCTCTTATCTATAGGGTTTAGTTTAGATTAGGTTTAATATTTTCCCATCTATTTCGACTTCAGGATACCGGTACATCATTTAACCTTTAGAAAGCTAGTAGTCGCTAGTTACGCTAGTTACGTTGCCTGATTATTTCACGAACGTTGTCTTTCTGATGGTCAATAAGAGTCAGATAGGTTACGTAGTGTTGTATCATTAGAATCGAAATCAGCCAGTCGATTCTGGAAAAATCTCACCGTGATAACTAAGATGAAGTGAGCTTAAAGTGAGCTGTGAGTCATGCTGATGCTAGGGATTGTCACTATTGACGACTCACTCCACGCTCACTTCACCCAAGTTTTCACGGTGAGATGGTTACAGAATCGCACAGCTAGTTCTATGTTAAATGAATTCCAAAAAATAAGCAGAAAACTATACCTACAGTAGTAAATAATTTTGCAACAAACTATTTCCACTAGATAACTACATTTATATACAAAAGCAACTACATTTATATACAAAAGAATTCCATCGAAGTAATATTCGATTACACAACGACGTATTTTTCTGAAACTTTTTAAAGGAAAATCAGAGATAACACGAAGGTTTTATACTAAACCATTTTTTTGTCTATGTAGGTAATAATAATCATATTTACCTACACGTACACGTGATTTTACCTTTTGCTCTAGTTTCACTGGTTTAGTAGAGTTTTCAGAGAGTCCAGTCGTTCTTAACTGTATCTGAGCTGTTCAGGCGGCCCACGCGTGACCTTTCACATTGCAATTTAATTCAACTCTTTCAATTCAATCTACCTGGGTTACTGCCGTAGGTAGCTGTGTAACTACTGTGTTCGTACTTTCATTTGGCTATTAGGGCCCTTGCATGGCAAGCTCCCATTTTTTGGTAGGTACGGTTTGTTGCAAGATCCCGTTTAGTGGTATACGGTTTTAACTATACATATTCACACAAGCATCCCGTTTGCAGTATCCGGCATGCTTGTGGATCCTGCAACACAACCGTACCTGAAAAAAAACGGGATCTTGCCTTAGGAAAGGACCCTTACAGTAAGTAATGCAGTTTTCTGGTGTAATACATTTACCTCTCCCAGCTTAATGATTACTGATGTTAATTCGTTTTCCAGCGCACGATCTTTTGCATATTCCATAGGCGTACTTTTTTATCCAATATACTCGTGTAGTTTTGTATACTCATATCTTTTAAATAACCTGCCTCCCTTTTAATAGGAAAAATTCCGGGAAAATACGTACATTGGGCACGAAAATTCATAATGTGAATTGAATATGATATACTTTCCCGGCTGGGAGCGAGAAATATCAGATTTCCATCAAACATATTATTCGTCTAGAAATCAAAACTAGAAGGGTCGGGTCGGCAGCTCGCAGCCATTTTCTAATAACTAACTCAATAACGGGGCCACTATTGATGTGATCAAGTCATAACTTAATATCAATTTTAGGAGAAGCAAATACATGTGTCTACAACGTGTAACGTTAAATGCGCAAAACCTGAAAATAGTTTGATCAGAATAACGAGCAGAATTAATTGAACCACTTTTTAATATAGGTCACATTTTTCAAAAAATCTTCATTAAAAACGTTGCCGTGTCAATTTATTAATAGGTCAAGCAACCCAATGTCAGCGCGGCGCAGCGGCCCGGTGACGACTCCTCCCTCGATAAAGCGTCGTCGCAGACGCAAGAAACGATCAGAATGCCCAGTAAAACTAAAACAGCACATAAAACCTTTACATTTTTTTTAATAACTTATTTTCTCTCTGAAATAGGTCTATTGAATTAAAAATCAGTTGGGGTGTCTGAAGTTTTGCGCATTTAACGTTACACGTTGTATAAATAAATAGAAGCCTTAAGGGCGGACGGTGGCACTCAGTGTATATTGCATTTGGCGTTTTCCGATAGTCCACGTCCGAAGCTATATAAGGCCGTTCTACGAATCGAGTTCTCTGTTTCCTTTCACGTTTCAACTTTGACTTTATAGTTTATTACACTCTATGAAATGGATCAATCGAAGTTATTGAATTGTAGCGTAGGTACATACATACGGTTCCTGCAATACTCGGTGAAGATAAACATTGACACAACGTTATTTGTTACTGGCATCTGCCCGCAATTTAGTTTGCGTAGAATTCGGAATTCTCACCGTTTAAATCCTATTACCCGTTTTCCCGTAGGAATGAAGCATTTTCCCGCGATAAAAAGTAGCCCATGTTCATCAGGGATAACGTCGGCTTCTAATGGTAAAATAAATTTTCAAATCGGTCCAGTAGTTTCCGAGCCTATTCAGTACAAACAAACAATCAAATCTTTCCTCTTTGTAATATTCGTGTAGATGGAAACGGGATTCTTTTGTCTTCCATTCTAAGTAGGAACTTGAAGAGCTGCCAAATTTAGTCCAGTTTCCACAGCTCTTACCTCAGCTCCTTAAGTTTCTGGATATTTCAGGGAAAGTTGGTACTTTACTTACCCCTTCGTCGATATATCCAGGTAAGCCTATAAATAAAACGTTTCCGTAACATTAAATCGCTTACTGAAAAGGTCTTCGTAATTATTTCTCAAACAATATTCCTAAAACTTTAAGCTTTGCAAGTCTTTCGGCTCATTTCTATAAACATACTTTGTTGTTCTTAACTCCCTCGCGGCATAGCTGAGTATATTTAGGGACAACTCTATATAACATAACCAAAAAAAAACCTAAAAAACCTTACGTTACGTTATAAAATAACCTTTATTTGTATAGACAAATAAAGGTTATTTTTGTAAGATAAGCTAGTCCAGTAGAGACTAATAATAAAGCTGCAGAGTTCGTTTGCTTGAACGCGCTAATCTCTGGAACTACCAATTGGATTTGCAAAAATCTTTTGCGCTTGATAGCCTAATTCTTGAGGAAGGATACAGGGTATTTAAGGCATCACGCGGGGGCCCTTAGGAGTACTCTTAAAGGGAAAAAGGTCAGAAAGAACTCTAAGCAAAAACGAAGTACACGCTGGCAAGCGATGCGATGCGACGGGGTTGATCGGGGAACAAGAAATTTCACGCGGACTAAGTCGCAGGCAGAAGCCAGTTTAAAAATAAATACCGTTCTAAAGAACTTTACACCTACACAGTGCCTTCCAGGCTAGATACCTATCTATAGGTAGTCTGTGCTTCCAGCACGTAGGTAGGTCCCTATTTAATTAGTTACCTGCCGGGTTGGCTGTCACTCGCACAGCTTGGCAACACCGCCCACGTCCACATTGTAGCGTTCAATGGTTGTCACGCGTCGACTACAATTATTCGCAAATAATACTCAAACAATGTTATTAATTTTATTTTTGTTATTTTAGGCTCTTATAATTTAATACAATTTTACTACGTAGATATTACGAAACATAACACTCATAAATAATGAATATTAAATATTTTTTTATTACGTTCAATTTAGAACCTAACACTAATATATATATTACTTATAAGTTAATACAATAGAGGCAACCTCTAGCAAAAATGGAACTAAGGCAATTAATAACTCAAATGAAAGTGTAAAAAAATTAAACAGTATCAATCTGGTGCATCAGAACATTCAAGGTTTTTTAAACAAAGACTTAGAAGTAGAATTATTCCTGAATTGTTATAATGTAGATATTCTTTGTATGACAGAACATTGGCTTAAAAGCCACCAGTTCATGTTCAATTTTAGTAATCACCAGGTTGGTAGTTCATTCAGCAGAGTAAATGCTATGCATGGTGGCTCATTAATTTTAGTACATAACCAACTTAAATTTAAGGACCGAAAGGACATTGTGAGCCTCTCTGTTGAGCGGACAATTGAAATAGCCTGTATAGAATTGGAGCAGTTCATTATATTAAGTGTATACAGACCTCCTTCAGGATTGTATGATTGTTTTGAAAAGGTTATGGATGAAGTGTTGCACAAAATCTGTAATACAAACAAGTCCATCATCACTTGCGGTGATTTCAATGTTAATTTGTTAGAAAATTCTGGGTTAAGTACTAAAATCATAAGTTTGTTTCAGTCATACAATCTTGTTAACCTATTTTTGGAGCCCTCTAGAATAACTCCTACTAGTGCCACATGCCTAGATAACATTTATACAGATATTATACCAAACCACAAAGAAATGATTAATTTAATAGACTCAGATCATTGCGGACAGCTGATCACTATTACAAATCAAAACAAAAAAGTTATTAAAAAAGATATCACTGTTAACCCAAAAACAACTAAACGCTTAGAAACATTTAAAACTAAACTCTTAAGTAAATTACCACTTCTGTTGACTAATGATGACCCTAACAAACAATATAATGATTTTTTTAATATGTATTGCACACAATTTGATAAAACATTCATTCCAAAGACATTATCAGTCAATAGTAACGCTTCCTTCAGTGACTGGGCCACCATTGGTATACATAAAAGTAGAAAAAGACTTTATGAATTATATGATGAACGAATTTGTATAAACACTGCTGAATTTAATTTATATGTTAAAAATTATTCTAAAATATTTAAAACAGTCTGTAGTATGGCCAAGTCACGTTATTTGAGTTCAAAAATTAAAAATAGTAATAACATTATTAAAATGACTTGGAATGTCATTAATAGCGAAACAGGAAGGTCATGCAACCGAAGTAGTGACTACAGCCTTGCTATTGATGACAATGTAATTAGATCAGATTCCCAGGTTGCCGCGGCCTTTGAAAATTTCTTTGCAGAGATTCCTGTGTCAACTACTAAATCTCTAAGCTCCTCACCCACTGCTGCAGAGTCTTTACTTAAGGAAAACGTTCCAGTTTGTGATTCGGAATTTCACTTCGAATTTGTCACTTGTACAGATATAATTAAAACTTTTCACATGTTAAATGTAAAAAAGACTGCAGATCTATGGGGTAATTCTGTGGATGTTGCTAAGACAATTATAAACATTGTAGCACCTACTTTAGCTGTTATATTTAATAATTGTATTCAATGTGGTGAGTTTCCTGATCTTATGAAACACAGTAAAATAATACCGTTGTTTAAATCAGGTAGTACATCAGACCCTACTAATTATAGACCTATTTCCGTACTACCCACCTTTAGTAAAATTTATGAAAAACTTATTTTAAATCAATTGCAAAGATTTTTCAATAACAATAAATTACTGAATAATAAACAGTTCGGTTTTACAAGGGGTCGTTCAACTACCGATGCCGGAGTTGAACTTTTAGGACATATTTATAATGCATGGGAGGACAAATGCGATGCTTTGGGCATCTTTTGTGATTTGTCCAAGGCATTCGATTGTGTTCTTCATGAAACCTTAATCAGGAAACTTCACCACTACGGAATCCGGAACGCCTCTCTGGATCTTCTCACTTCTTACTTAAGTGATAGGATTCAGAGAGTTGATGTTAACGGGAAAAGGTCACCCGGATCTGTAGTAAGAATGGGGGTCCCACAGGGCTCAATACTTGGACCATTTTTATTTATTGTTTATATCAATGACTTGCCTTACCTCATAAAGGATGAACATGATATAGTTTTGTTTGCAGATGACACTTCACTTTTATTTAAACTCAAACGTCAACAGCTGGTTACTGACAGTATAAATAGTGCCCTCGCAAAAGTAGTTAACTGGTTTAATGTTAATAATTTACTTCTTAACGAAAAAAAAACCAAATGTATTAAGTTTACGATACCAAATGTTAGACAAGTAGAAACTAGTGTTCTCATAAAGGGTGAAGAGTTAAAACCCGAAAATACCACAGTATTCTTAGGCATAACTTTGGATGCCAAGCTTCAATGGGGCCCCCATATAGATAAATTGTCAAAAAAGCTTAGCTCTGCAGCATACGCCGTTAGGAAAATTCGTGACTTAACTGATTTAGAGACAGCCCGTTTAGTTTACTTTAGTTATTTTCATAGTGTGATGTCATACGGTATTCTGTTGTGGGGAAATGCCGCCGAAATTCAGATAATTTTTATTTTACAAAAAAGGGCAATTCGTTCCATTTATAAATTAAGTCCAAGACACTCCCTCAGAGACAAATTTAAAGAGATTAATATAATGACTGTGCCTTCTCAGTACATTTATGATAATCTTTTGTATGCACATAAAAATATTAATCTGTTTAAGAAATACAGTGATATCCATAATATAAATACTAGGAACAAACATAAATTTGTTGTTCCTACAACAAGGCTCAAGAAAATAGGTGGCTCGTTTAGATGCCAATGTATACGTTTTTATAATAAACTTCCTAGCCACATTCAAGAACTAAGCATTAATAAATTCAAATCTTTTATAAAGCTAAAACTATGCCAGAAAGCCTATTATACTGTAAAAGACTATATTGAGGACAAAAACGCTTGGGATTGAGCTGCTCCAATAGGTCTAGACAGTGAATGTTGTTTATTTTTTATTTTGCTGATTTACACTTTTGTTATTGTTATTTTTTTTCTTTCTAAATATCTATTTATGACATGACATGAACATTTACTGTTTAAAGTCTTATATTATTTTAATTATTGTGAATGTGAGGACTATGTGGGTCATTGTTTCCGTTTTAATCATGGTCTGGCAGTTTGAGTGGTTTATGCGGTCTACACAAATGTTCTGTCCTTGGTATTGCTCGTCGAATCGTTGAGCTCCTTAAGTTCTGAGTTGAGCTGCACGGTTACTGACGAATGCGTGCACTGACTGCACAGGTCCACTCAATCTGTGTGGTTCTTCCCTCAAAATACCACTTCAGACACCAATCTACATGGTCCTCAAAGATCAAAGATGATGTCCGGATTTTTATATACACATTGACATTGATGAATTTTATATAAACAATGACATGGATATTTACTTTGTATAGTATCTTATTTTTTATTATTATTATTGTGAGTGTGAAGACTATGTGGGTCATTTCTTTTTTCTTTTTTCCTTCTTAGTTAGTTTTAATCATGGTCTGGCAGTTTGAGTAATTTATGCGGCCTACCCAAATGTCCTTTCATTGGTATTGTTCGTCGAATCGTAAGGCTCCTCAAGTTCTGAGTAGAGCTACACAATTTTTGACAAATGCGTGCACTGACTGGACAGGTCCGCTCAATCTGTGTGGTTCTTTACTCAAAAGACCATTTCAGACACCAATCTGCATGGTCTTCACATGATCTGACCAAGATTATGTCTGGACTTTAAAAGAGACTGTGACCTCTGAGTTTGTTTCGGCCTTTCTTCTCAGAGTAGTCAGATAGGAAACGCCGACCTCATCTAGTTTAAAAAATATGATTGACATGTAAAAGTGTTTGTACAAACCTACTTACAGAAAATAAATCATTTATCATTTATCATTTATCATTTATAATAAAAATGAAAGAACAAGGCAGGAGCTCATTGGGCATCAAAAAATTCGCCCGCATCGCTGTCAATGTTATAAGTGCCCAAAAGGCTGGCAGCATTACCACGTTGGATGGCAATGCTGATTCTTTGGGCTGAAAATAGGCCGGCCCTCTGGTCACGTGAAGAGTCAACCAACCGCTTGGCGATGTCCCGAAATATTCGATGAGCACTCGGACCCCAAGGCCCTAGTGTTCGAACCCCAAACGGCTCAATCATATAGCTCCCAATAAGGTTGTTATATTTGCGCCGTTTGAGGTTTTCTGCTCCTGCAGCAGCCGCCCCAGCACAGTCCAACGTGCTAGGAAGATGGGATGGCACGAGGGTGTCAACACAGTCGACACAGGTTGCATCCCACATCAAAGGCCTACCCGACTTCCAAGGTATTATGGTCATTCCATCTGGCCTCTTCCCATCGTCGCGTACCAAGCCACTGGGTTCTAAAACAGCTGACCCCGGCGGTGACAAGAGCCCGATGGATGATGTCGTTAATGCTGGCGTGCCGTGCCATCCGACCAGCGCTCTTGCTGGAGGACAGGCCGTGGTGTCCGAGGCAGTCGACTGCTTCACCGCATTGACAGCTATGTGGAGCTCCGCAAGGAGCACCCAGACGCAACACCGTGCCGTGTTCTTAGCCGCTCTGCAGGTTGGTACAGTATTCCGCACCAACCTGCAGAGCGGCTCATCCCACTGTCTCTGGGAAGACGGGTTCTCGGGCCGAACCGTGTCCGGGCAAGCCACTTTCCAGGCGTTGACCGCATCGGTCAAACACGGCACTTCCGACCCCAACATGTTGGGAAAAGGCTAGGTAGATGATGATGATGATGTTTAAATTGGCCTCCTAAACCCACTGCCAATTAGACAAAATAAGTTACCCGCTACATTGTGAGGATTTTACCGCTCAGTCGTGTCTTTTGACTTGAGCCAGCACTTCCCGCCCACACCCCGGCATACGCCCACGCTGACCGACGACGTCGTAACTCAATACTGAATCGAGGAAACGTCCAAGTTGTAGCAATGTAAACACGCTTCGGTTATAAATCGGAAGCCAGGCAAATACGTAAACTCTAGATAATAGTTTTAAAACGTAGAATACATTCTGCTGTCCGTTTAAAAAAATTACTTATCTACGGTTCTACAACTTTGACGTGGAATTGGATATAGTTTTAGTTTAAGCATTTAAGCTAACATTAGGTCCTCTCCTTAATAAAACAATTGCAACTGGCTATAGTTATAGGGTTCATAGTGTGATAAAAAAATATCAAAGGTTTTCTAACATTTTGTATCATTACATACACTACCTTCAAACTTTGGGGAATTGTTTTAGCCATGCAAATTCAAGATCAAGGTGTATTTATTACAAAAAACTTGTTTTTGAGACTACTTAATATACATACGACGGAGAAGGTACGTCTGTCTCTCGTTATCATTAGCCATGTTTTAACTATTGTGGGCGTACTATGGGTAGTGTTGGTTATTTCGCAATAGAAAAACCGTTTGCAGTTCAAATCAGATTATAATTTACGAACAAGTAAATCACACTAGCGAATCACACACTGTAGGCATACAACGCAACGATACGGAACGCGAGACAGTTTATGAGCACATGTTGTCCGTACGATGTCCAATTGTCAAGAGAGCTGAGAGCCGCTCCACCTCGCTACCGCTCGCTGCTCGCTCTCCTCGACTCCCACTAACTCAGGCTAGACTCTGTCGAGCGCCGCTGGGTGGCGCTGGCGTCCCGAATAGTCAAACGACCTGACGTATCTCCAAACACATATAATATACGATTATTATATTAAAAACTAAAAACCTTGAGCATTATGTATGCTCAATGTTTTTAGTTTTTAATATAATAGAATACTCATACAGTTTACGGCGTTTATCATTCTCAGATACCGTCAAAACTTGTTGTTTGGTGAAGATAGGTTCTTCTACATTATGAGTTTACTGAAATTTAATCCAGTCTCGTCTTACCTTCTAAGCAATTTAAGTGCTACGCCAAAGTGAGATCTCCGTAGCGCCTTGCTACGATTTTCTTACGTGACGTATTCGTTTATTTTATCGTGATTATTTTTCCAGTGTTTATTTAGAACTTTAATATGATTTTGTTTTTGTATATTCATGCAGAAAATTAATTATTCAATGCCGTCACTGATTAGAAAGGAAAATAACCCTGTTTTGAAGATGACAGCTATAGAACCTCTGTTATCAAAGGTCGCGGTTGGTTGATGAGCCGACTCGAGTAACTAATGTGTTTAGTATCAAGCGCGACATTACGATATCTGTTTTTACTAAGCGTTAGTGGTGATTTTTTTGCATTATTATCCATTTCAAGATATTCCGTTCGAAACAGCCGAGATGGGAGGTCAGTGACATTGTTGTTAATAATAACTTCAAACCTTCTTACCTTAATAAATTCAAAAAAGTTTTCGCTAATAACTATAATGATTTTGAGAACTTTAACTTCGTTCTAATTCGATTTACTTCAAAATTCCCTGAATAAGTTACTTGGTTTATTCAATAAACGAGACCTCAAACTCCAAAGTGGCCATCGGTGTTAGGAACGTTAATATAAAGACGCCTACGGTTCTGTGTTTCGTCCCTTTAGAATTAATTCACCGGTCTGAGGTGAGAGATGTGGGTCGCGTATCTCCAAACAAAGATATTGGCTTGAAGGCTTTATCTTTCACACTGATTGTGGATTCGACTGCATATTTGGTCTTTGAATTGAAAGAAGATGGCGTTATATTTATAAGTATACAGGATAACTTTTCAAACGGACGTCACTGTATTGGTTTATGGCAGCTTTGGCAACCGATAGATATACATAGACATTAGATATAGGACGTGTGACAAGACCAGACAGCATAGAGTTCATACTACACCAAACATAGGTATTAAAACTGTGTTTAGGAATCTTGAAAAATAAAAACGATTCATTCTTATTTTACCAAAAATCTAAATTGAATCGTGAATTGCCGACTCCAAAAGGACCTACTCATAACAACTTCACAAGTTAACAATCCTCACAATTTGCTACACTGTGTTATTGCAACTTGAAAGTCCACGAGGCCGATGTTGACGTAGTACCTACACACATATCTACGCCGTGTCGCCAGCTTATAACAACATAGGGACTATGTTGCTATCTAGCTATCAAATGCCTTTGAACTGCTACCGATCGAAGTTTATGCTCCTTACAATACAAACGACGTACTGCGCAGGTATGACATATGCTGTTGATTTTGCTGTTGATGACAGACGTATGCTGTTGATTTTCCACTCAAATGACTGTCTTTGTATGATAAGATATCGCGAGATTTTATCTGAAACTATATCCTCTCCTCTGATAAATGGTTCATCTTATATATTTTTTGTAATCTTCTAAGCGAGGTGAATGTTGATGGCAACCTAAATTGTGATGTGTCAGCACAGAACTACGGTCTAAATTGCTTTAGTGTACTTTAGCAACGTCATCAGGTCTTAGCATTCATTTTGGACAGTTGTCCGACCATTTAACTACGGTACATTACCCTAATCGCTTAAGGTTGGTAGGGGTAAGATTTTTACTTTGGTCGTTACTTTATGCCATTTGCGGACTAAGCACAATAGTTTCTGCATATATGTATAAATATGTCATTTACATATTCCAGTAATAATGTAAGGTGTACCGACGCTACATATACTGAATATCATTAACTACAGCCACTTAATACCATTCCTAAATTAGTTGTGCTTAGTATCCATAAAAATACGAAGTTTCACGTCAATTCCCCTTCTTTTGAAAACATTATGCGAACTTTTTGAGTACCTAACT
Organism: Eremobia ochroleuca; assembly: GCA_949629135.1. Taxonomy (NCBI): domain Eukaryota; kingdom Metazoa; phylum Arthropoda; class Insecta; order Lepidoptera; family Noctuidae; genus Eremobia; species Eremobia ochroleuca. Next base: position 14,931,970 of record OX451396.1, read on the forward strand.
AGTAAGTATTTACCAAATAAGTCATAAAAATATTGTCCGAACTCAAACTCAACCTCAAACTCAAAGCATTTATTTCAAGTAAACCAATCACAGGCACTTTTGAATTGTCAAGGGGTCGGTCAGAACGATGCTTGCGGAACTCTGGACCTACCATAATTTCTGAAGTAGAATAAAATGTATGATTAACCAAAGTGTTCAACTAATTTATTTGCAGATGTAATGTTCCGCGTGTCCCTACGACAGGCTTTTTGGGCGCTGGCGCTGCTCTGCACGCTGGCGCCCTCGCATGCCGATGGAAACATAGGTAAGTAAGTCATCTACAACTTATCGGCCTTTTCCAACTATGTTGGGGCTGGCTTCCAGTCTAACCGAACCCAGCTGAATACCAGTATTTTACATGGAGCGATTGCCTATCTCACCACCACAACCCAAGCCATTTAAAACTAAACAAATAAATAAAATTGAAGTGTTTGTTTGTAATGTCAAAATAACAGCTTTTTACTAAATGCATATGAAAGTATATAGGGTACTAACGTATAACAACAAAAACTAACATATTTTTACATTTTGTCTGTCTATTTGTTCCCGCTAATCTCCGAAATGGCTGGACCGATTTTGACGGGACTTTCACGCTCATGCTACAATCCCTATACTTACCTTAGCTGAATCGTACAACAAGGTACAATATTAAATTTGATAAAGTGTACAATTCATTGGTACATACAAAGTACGTGTCTCAGGGTACAGCACTTTTAAACTGGCGGAGATTAAACTCGATTAACCTTCAAAGCAGACGTGAGGATCGCTTTGAGCGTTTGAATCTTAGATTTTCTTCCAAACTCAACACTTTGTAGTCTTTTTACCCCGTATTGATGTTTATTCTTGTCATTTTTCTATGAATATAATATGTTGCAGATGTTTGAAATGGAAATAGAGTGGAATAATATTTAACGATTCCGATACGCGCTTCATCTTTTATTGCTAACTTTGTAATTTGAAAATTATTAAACTTATCTGTACGTTTTAAAATGGATTAATTATCACTTATCATACCTACATAAAGGTAAAAGACAATAGGATAACTAAGCACCTAAACTTTTAAAGACCTAAAAATCAGCATTGGCTTTGTTTATGGGTTTAGTATTCTGTTTTCGTCTCCTTCTATATACAACGTGTAACGTTAAATGCGCAAAACCTCTTAAGGGGTCATTGTACTCATTATTATGAACAACTTTTACTATGGGACCAAAATTGAAATCGCGAAAAAAAAATCAGCTGTTCCCTACATTTATGTTCGCATAACTCGTCAAAATGTAGGGAACAGCTGATTTTTTTTTCGCGATTTCCGGTTTTGGTCCCATAGTAAAAGTTGTTCATAATGATGAGTACAATGACCCCTTAAGAGGTTTTGCGCATTTAACGTTACACGTTGTATGAGTACGAACTTTATAATTGCTTACGATCCGTTGTAAAAATATTGGCCAATCAACAAGAGCTGCCGCTATTCTGTGATTTGAGTTTACTCTCAACTCACAGATTAATTCTCTAAAGATTCTATAATCTTTTGACAACACGTTTTATTGTTCAGGTTGCTTATTCAGCGCATCTTTATGCGTGGAGGGGGTGGAATGGTGTTACGACGGTAAGTAAACTTAGGCGGTTGTCCCACCGCCGGCGATGAACGAGTAGCGAGTAGAACTAGCAACTGAAAACGAGTTGGCGAGCAGCGAGCAGTGAGTGTGTAGTTCCGATAGTTTTGTCGCTGGGCTATCGGCGAGTGTCCGAGTGCGATGGGCGGTTACTCGCACCACTCGCTGGGGGGGTTAGAAACAGTTCCACCACTTTACGAATCATACAGCATCCAACAACAACAACATTCAACATCAACATCATCGTCATTCATTCAACATGATTATACATCATCGTCGTCATCTGAACTAGACAACAATGATAGTTCTAGTAATTGTTCTGAATTCATAATTTATGTGCACTCAGATCCGCACTCTAGGTTGAAATGTCCGCTGGGTGGCTCTCGGCACGAGCTCAGACCACCAAGCGAGCATCGCTTAGGGAGTATTATCTTTGATAGCTCTTGTCACTCAGCGACAAACCTGTGGAGCGAGTCCTCGCCGGTAGTGTGAAAAGTCAGCGATGAACTATTAGTATATGCATCTCTTTTGTTTACACGGAATGTATATCTATTGTACATTTCTTGAGCGAGAAAATAACCGATAGTTAGTCACTTCCTCGCCGGCGGCGGCGGCGGTGGGACAACTGCCTTACGATGGAAAAACTTTCCACAGTAATATTTAAATATTTTTCTTTCGTTTTTCTTTTAATCTTTAAATGTTTTAACTAAAAAAATGCACTAGCTGATATCCAACATGTAAGTTTATAGAAGTGAAATACTATCTTATCATCAATAGTATTTTTGGAATAACATAATTATATTATTTGTTCTTCCAACGGTACCGAAATAATGTAATGTAATAAGAGATGCCAATTTTCTTCCATAGATTTCGCCTTTGGTAAATGTATACCGGTGTACGAAAAAGAAGTGGAGGAAGGATCACTTTATCAGTAAGTTACCTTTGACAGCCAGGTTTCTCATTCACTGAAGTAAAATCATCTACGCAATTCTATTAGAGTTCCGTAAATGCTATTCTTTTCATCCATCTGTAAAATTTCTTGCTAAATCACGTCAATGTTGGGTTATATTCCTCTGTCCTTTGGCAATAAGACGATTGATTACATATTTATCAGTGATCTTCCTTGAATAGCTATTGATTCCTTCATCTTCATCCTTGCACAGGTATGACATGAGCTCGGAGCAGCTGCAATGGTTCGAGGGCGAGCTTCAGCGGCTGGCGACGCGCGGCTACCACTGGGAGCATGCGTACACGCAGTGTGTACTGCAGGCCATGCTCTACACGCTGCGCCAGGACCTGTTAGTTATATATTATAGCACAAAGAAACCTTCCGAAATACAGGTGGTGATTGTAGTCTGCACGTTGGTCAAAGATTGGTGATCAGATAAAATCACAACTACGTACTCGTTGGCCTATCGGAAAACGTCCTGCTTGGGACGACGCATACTATTTATGACATTCAAAGGGGTGCATCAGTATTTTTCAGATTTTCCTCCCTATTCAATATTTGCTCTATCTATCAAATCAAGCATTCAAATTAAGTGTTTCGTCAAATGTGCAACTATTTTCGGGCATGCCTATAATTGCCCTGTGACTAAACATTTTCCATTAACTTTTACAGTGATCCAGCTACCGTCAATACAAAAATATGTGATCATTTTGCTGACCCTAAATTAAGTACTGATACCGAAGAAAACCCTGAAGAAAATGCCGAAGAAGTAAGTTTTCTAGTTTTTAACGAATCACTTGTCATGATTGATAAAACCGTTCTTAATAATCGTGTTAAAATACAGATTGAACCAGATGAGACAGCGTATGTACGCTTTATGCCTAACTCACCGATCTCCGACTCAAACTTTGCTAATGAGGTATATAATCCTCCATTGACACCGGATGACGACCCGACTCCCTATATACCCAAAGGTAAAAAATACTAAACATTTTAGAAGCTATTTTCTTTTAATTAAATACTTAATGAGATCTTATTTTTTTTATTGAAGATGACGAAATAACGGATGGCGAAACGCCAAGTGACAAAATACGCGATTTGATGTTAATGGGCGGAAGCGAGGAATCTCCCATTATTTTACCATTTTCAGGATTCAGGGAACGCATTCTGGCTGAAAAAGAGCGAAAGCCAATCAAAAACGCAAACCCTATGCCTAGGGTTGTTATCGATAAACAGAAAAAATCCGTGTCTGAAATGCTTGGTGAAAATGAACCTAACATGGCGTACGCTGACGAAGAACGTGTGGGAGCTCATTTCCGCAAGTACAAAACTAAAGCACCACCATTCACTGCGGAATATATCACGAGCAATAGATTTTCTCCGCTAGATGAAGAAATCCGTTCCAATGCTTGGAAGAATTATAAACAGAGTTTTGCTGAGAAACACTTTCCCTTTGAATACGAGAATCCGGGTGAATTACCTGAACCAAGGGTCTATATAGATGAAGACGGAATAGATGAGTTTCCCATTGATGCTGGCAGTGGGGAGCTGGACCCTTATCATATCAAAGGTAATAAAGATATCCTGAAATAACGACTTTGTTATTCCATTTATTTGTTTATGCTATTTTTAACCGACAAATGCCAGCAAATCAACCGCGATTGCTGCTATCGCATATGTATGCATTTTTTACGCAATCACACAACATAACATCATGCCTGTATACTCTAAAGGGGTACGCAGATGTGTTCAGTATCCACCGTACACCCTCATTTCTGTCAAAGTTGTTATTGGGGTACCTCTAATCTTGCAAGTAAATTCGGGCATAACTTTTTTAAACGACTTCAACAAAGAAGGAGGTTCTTAATTTTTTGTTTATGAATTGATTGATTAACGGACTTCAAAAAAAATGAGGAGGTTATCAATTTGGTTAATTTTTTTTTGTATGGTTGTTCGGGCGTAACTCCGTTTTATACTTATAGGCGGATTTGCAAAATTCTGTCATGTTTCAACGGATAAGGTATGCCTCAGGGATGGCCCCATATAAATTTTACTAACTTTGCTTGGGTAGTTTTTGAGTTAGCTTCAATAATACGACTTTTTTCCACTTAGTTTAAATTGAATTCCTGTCACTAATATTTACATAGCAAGTAGTGGTATATGAATTCGTGTGGGGTAGCTGCAACTAAAAAGTGAAAAATAAAAACTTTTTTACAAAAAAAAAAAATAATAACAACAAACTTCCAAAAAACACTACAAAGCGACAAATAACTTTAATTTTGGAAGTCGTTATTTTTCACAATGTAGTGTTGTATTTTTGGAATTAGGTTATTTTTTTTTTTGTAAAAAAGTTTTTGTAACGCTGCAGATAATTCGCCCGCACTAGACGCTAAACATTCGAAACAAATGGAGGAATACTTCATGAACTACTGGCGAGATGTCATTGATGCTAAACAAAAGCCGCAAGGCGCCCTTTACGCTGAAGGAGGGCCGCTCAGGGCAGACGAGTTGCAAGGTGAGTTACATGTATCGCATAACTTGAGAACTTAGAGTTACCTCCGTGTAAAGACGGCAATTTGTGTTGCTTTCTGCTTCGTTTGCATTGTAGGTACAACAGCAACATTATCTCACTCATTCTGTGTATTGACTAACTTTTAAATTGATTTCTCTTATTTGTAGTTCTCAGTTAACAAATGTGTTATTTTAGTTCTTGGCTATTTTTTTCACATAGGCCCCTTGATATCAAGAACTTCGACCCGTAAAAGAGATTCAACCCAGACCGAGGGTGTTACACATGCCGACGATGTTTCAGGTGAAAGTCCCAAATTTTACCCCGAGGATATTCAAGATTTGCTTAATAACGAATGGGGCTTTAAGCGTAGGGAAAGAGACGATGTTAAAAAGCCTGGGCCACGCCTGGACGCAAAAACATTAAAGATTTTATACCACAATAAATCAGTGACAGGTTAGTGTCACAGCGGCCTGAGATAACTGTTTTAGATACCTATCGATGTTCCCTCGAATAGAGTCGGGCTACAGGCTAGAGCATCTCAATTAAAGTATATTTTTTTACTAGTCGCACTTCCTCGTCTTGTATAGAAAACCGCACTAAGTGTTTCCCTCAGCACATTTTAATTTATTGTGAAAGACGAAGCATGGGCTGTAATAGTCCTTTGTATGAAAAGTGTTGCCTATGTGTGATGGATGACATCTAAATGTTTTGTTTTGTGGCGTTTCATTTGTACTCTTCGATGTGTTGATTTTGGCCCACCCTGTGTGTTATTTATGCTGTCATTATGTCAGCTTCAATGTTTATAAATATATGTTTTATATCATATCTATGCATACCCCCATAATACTCAGTTTTATGCGCTTGACTATGAGCCAGCGCAGACGACGGACATTTGTCCGCAGACTTTTTCGTCCGCCAAAATAGAGCGCTTAGAACTGCATCAAGTAACACACACGAGGGACTAAAAATACCACGGACAAAAAGTCCGCCTCGTGTGTGTTACTTGATGCAGTTCTAAGCGCTCTATATTGGCGGACAAAAAAGTCCGTGGACAATTGTCCGTCGTCTGCGCTGGCCCTATATCTACATGAAAATTGTATTCCTTTAATATCTGCTTAGTGACCATAAGCCAGTATTTGTAAATCTTGTCTCTTTTGAATTCGATCTGCTATTTATTGTTTTCGCAATTAATATTGTACTGACTCAAGACTGTTCTTCACTCATCGAAAAACTATGCATGTTTCAAGTTCTATATCGGTGTTGTCTAAAATCGTTTGTAGTTTTGTCGCCCTATTTGCAGCATCGGTCTGATTTTATGTTTCAGCACAAGGTGTGCAGCCCGTAGAAAAAGATGAAAAGCCTGGTGATCACGATCACAATGATTATGACTATGATCCATCATACGCGTACGTCTTGTTTAAAAACAGGTGAGGACTTTCACGTTTCCAAAGTTTAAAACAAAAAATAAATGTTAAGGTACTTTCCCATTGATGTTATAATCGGTTTGCCTCAGGTTCCTAACTGACTGGGAGAAAGGCATCTCGTTTATTTCAAGACTAGAAGAAATGCTTGGTTTAGAGAAAAACACTTTTACAAACCCCCGGTAACTTTAATAAAGTCTACTTTAAAATCTATAGTTTTAACTTTTTTTTATCTATTTATTTATTTATATCTATATTGCTTAATGTGATTATAATATTCGAACAATACAACCTTTTGTTTCAGAGTCGATCCAAGTGAAGTTACATTTAAAGTTGAGAAGAATAATAAAGGGTATGATGCTATGGCCGTAGCGCGACACGTTGGTAAGATATTACAAGATGGCACTACCCATCTTCCCGACTTCCTTCACCTGTAACTACTGACATATATATTTTTTGCTAAATATTCCTTCCAGATGAAATTAAAGATGATTTGCGTCGTGAGACTGGAGCGCAAATTCTATCCACTGGCATCGGTGACAGAGTAAGCATTCAAACAAGACTTTGGGCATAGAAATGAGCATTTCAATTTTCCCCAGTTAATTTTGAATCTGTGATTGCAGAGCAAGCGTCCAGTGAGTCATCACTTGGATGCACCAGAGCCCATACTTGGCCTAGATCTGTCAGTACTGTCGGCTCTCATTGGGAGTCTGATGGTCCTGGTGGTAGGAGCTGTGATCTTCGCTGTGCTTTTGAGACGAGATATGAGTAATAAGAGGAAGATGAACGGCCTATCTTCGGCAGCAGAAATCGATGCTGAAGCTACTAGGGATTATCAGGTAAGATAACTTTGTAGTGTACACTAAATTTTTGCCGTTAAGTATTATTACTCGTGTGTCCTAACGTTCATTGAGCTTGTCACATTGCAGGAGCTGTGCCGAGCACGTATGTCGGGCAAGTGGACTGGCCCGCAGCCGGCTGCCGCACCTACGCACCCCACTGAGCCGCCACAGCGCATCACCTCGCTCTCCAAGGAACCAACTGAAGGCAACTCTCCTTCGACTCGATCTAGCACTTCATCATGGTAAAAAAATCTTAAATGTTTGGCTAACTTAGCTTAAGACGACTTGAGATTTTCTTTTGAAGTTGCTATAGATTATGTAATAAAAGCAGACTAATAGTATATACGAGTAAGGTGCCTTAATGTTTCTTTGCTTTATTCCAGGAGTGAGGAACCAGCTCTAACCAACATGGACATCTCTACCGGACACATTGTTTTGGTAAGCAAAGCTATAATAAAAAGTTTGTACAAATTGACGATTGCATTATTATCATTTTATTGCCGGAGTATCTACTAGCACTGTTGAACAGTCAAGAAAAAAAAGAAAAGTGTTTTTTTTTTAATCTTTTATTTTAGGGACTTTTATTCAAAGAACATGCCAGCCCCGTTGAGACATAAATAACCAATACAACTACACAAGCAATATTAATCTATACTATTCTAGAGCACAGGTAAATAACAGGATTTCACTGACGCGTGAACACTTTAAATAGGTTCATTGCAGCAGACGAGAGGGGATTTGCTAATATTATTAAAAAATTACCAACATCCATCATATTTCATTTAAATTCACGCACCAGTGATTCCCGAAAAGTGATTTAAAACAACTTCTTCAACAGGCTTACATGGAAGATCACCTGCGCAACAAGGACCGTTTGGAGCAAGAATGGCGCGCTCTGTGCGCGTATGAAGCAGAGCCCTGCGCCAACACCGCAGCCCTGAAGCAGGAAAACACTGGCAAGAACCGCTATGCTGACGTGCTGCCCTATGACCACTCCAGGGTCACGCTCAATACGCTCTCTAACCATCTCGGATCTGACTACATCAATGCTTCGACCATCGTAAGTCAACTGTTTTTAACCGACTTCACACAAGGAGATTCTCAATTCGGTTGAATATATAATATATATTTTTTAATGTTTGTTACCTCAGAACTCCGTTACTTATGAGCCGATTTGCAGAATTCTTTTTTTTATTTGAAAGGATATACATATTTTCATATTGTTTCCATAATAATTTCATCAAAATCGGTTATTATTATCATTATAGGAGGAGGTTCTCATTTCGACCGTATTTTTTTTGTTTATGTTACGCGATATCTTCGGCAAATTGTAAATCGATTTCAAAAATTATTTTTTTAATGGATAGGGTATGCCTCATGGGTGGTCCCATATAAATTTAACACTTGACAGAGTTTTCCAAATGCTACCAACCCAACTGGATCCTTGTTTGTTGGAGGTTATATTGATGATGTTATAATAACTTCCTGTCATTGATATTTACATAGCAAGTAGTGTTATACGAGTTTGTGCGAAGTAAGTACAACTCAAAAGTGAAAAATAAAAAAAAAATACGAAAGAAAAACAACCGACTACCAAAAAAGACACTACAAAGTGAAAAATAACTTTAATTTCGGAAGTCGATGGCAAACAACGAAAGTGCTAACCCTATAACACTGACTTCTGAAATTAAAGTTATTTTTCACTTTGTAGTGTCTTTTTATATACCTACCACTGTTTATGAGGCTATTTGAAGCATCACTAAAATGTTTTTAACATATCCAAATCTATGGAGATACTCTCTTCTTGTTTAATCTTTTGAACGCCAATCACTTGTATACAAGTTCGTTGTACACAAGTGATTGGCGTTCAAAAGGTTAAAAGGACATTGGCATTGTTTACGCAAGGAAACAGCAACAACTGATATCTTGCCTCAAAATATTTAACTATTATTTTACCATTCATGTACACACATATATAAACAGACAAGAAAGAACAGAACAAAAAAATAGGTACAAAGGTGATGCTTATTTCAGATTTCATAAGAAATCTCTTCCAGCATACCTGCGATAGGACATTCGATAGAGAGATGTAGATAGCGAAAAATCGACTTTACTCAATTCCCAGTGGGAATTTCATACAGCTTTCCATATTTTGTCTCCTCTCTTTGCAAAACTTATTCGGATGACCCCATTTGTTCTCCAGACGGACCACGATCCCCGCAACCCCGCGTACATTGCAGCCGCTGGCCCCATGGCCCACACGGCGCCCGACTTCTGGCAGATGGTGTGGGAGCAGGGCAGCGTCGTTATGGTCATGCTCACGCGCCTCACCGAGAACGGACAACAGCTCTGCCACCGCTACTGGCCTGAAGAGGGATCTGAACTTTACCATATCTATGAGGTGAGTTTCTGGTGGAATATTATTAGGACTCTTACTTAACCAGTAACCACCTACCACCGGTCCCTGGGACCGCAACGGCAACTAGCAAATACAGGTTAAGGTAAGTTTACTTTCATTACACACACTAATCCATTTTGTGACTATTGTTTTTTTCCTAAATAAAGGATCTGTAGAAAAGTTATATAGACGCGCACTGTCCTACGACACTTACACATTGAAATATTTGAATGCAAAAATACGTTGCGGTCTCAGGGACCGCGGTGGTAGGTGGTTAAGGGTTAAAAAAATATTGATTGATTACTACTTCTGCCGTGCGATTCTGTAACCATCTCACCGTGAAAGCTTGGGTGAAGTGAGCGTGGAGTGAGCTGTCATTCGCTAAGGATTAACACTATTAAGTTCCCACTTCACTTATGATTTCACGGTGAGATTTTTACAGAATCGACCGGCTGAACTCGTAATCCTTAAAATTACTAGTACTGCGAGGGTTTTGCTCAACAATAACAGGAGGCAAAGATCATGTAAGCTGACATGGAGATGTCACGTCATAATATGATACACATTTCAAAAACTCATACTACACGGAGAGAGAGAGAGAAAGTCTAAGAAAAATTACTGTGCTCGTCGCTGTAAAGTGAGTGCAAGTGACATCTACAGAAAATTTTCTGAGGGAGATTGGGAAAAAAATCACTATTTGTCCAATAAATTTTACTGTACAGCATAAGAAACAAACAGTTAAAAATATTTTACCTAAACAGAATAAACTGCAAAATGAAGGTAAAGGACTGGCTTACTTCTCTAACCTATGTATATGGAAACTGAAGATTTGTTGGATAGCAGCGCTGCTTAAGTCATTGCATTCATACCACACGCAACTTAAAAGGCACACATCCGCAACTGAACAACACACACATACACTCTCTCACACTACACTCACCCTCACACTACACTTTACCCTAACACTACACTCTCCCATACACTACACTCACTTCTCCACATATTTATAGCAGACATTAATTAGGTTGGTTACTTAAATTGTATCTACATATATTGTATTTGTTACAGGACATGTCCTAGTTTGGGTGTCAGGAGTTTCACACAACGTGCAATTACTTAGTAAAAAAAAAAAAAAAAATTTTTACTGTGCATTACCACTCAAATGCACTCAGATTATGAGATAGAACAGTAATTTTTCTAAGATTTTTCTCTCCGTGTACTTAGATACAGATTCTAAAATCCCTAGGTCTATGATTTATTACTGTTGCCTGGTGCACAGAAGACAATAGAAATATGTAAATACAACACTGCATGTTTCAGGTGCATCTGGTAAGCGAGCACATATGGTGCGACGACTATCTGGTGCGTAGCTTCTACCTGAAGAACCAACGCACCGGCGAGACCCGGACTGTCACGCAGTTCCACTTCCTCTCCTGGCCTGAGAACGGCGTGCCATCATCCACCAAGGCACTGTTGGAATTCAGGAGGTGAGCCACTTATAGATACCTACTTATTATTACAATAGCCAAGTGATACGTAACTTACATTGTGTAGTAAAAAAAGAAATGAAAATGAAACCCTTCTTCGCCACAGAAACACGTATAATTTTGATAAAAGCATTAGAATATATAAAAAATAGAAAATACAACACACGTAACAAAACTTGATAAAAATGCACGACGGGTAGTTTTAAATTAGAAAAACAAAGAAATAACTTAGGCGTGTGTAACTTAGTTATTGTGTTACGCATCGAAATAATGATACGATTGCAATCGCGTTTAGTAGGTACGGCTTTAAGTGTATTCAAAGTTTTAAAAATCGTATTTTTTTTTTTAACAACAGATTTTGAGGCAATGTTCTGAACTATAGGAACGTTATTTTAAAAAAAGGAGTACGAGTAACTATGATTACTAAAGAAAAAATGACTAAATATCTGTAACATACAGTCTCACCTTCGCAGTGACGATAAGACTCTGTCTGTTGTCCCGGTATCTTACTCAGGAACTTCTAATACATTAGGTGACAAAATGGCCAATCAAACCGGCTCGCTGTCTACGGCAGCCCAACTGCCGGTGGGTGGACCGAAATTCGGCTTGAAAAATTCTCGGACGAAACCTAAAGCAATTAACGTAAAATGATGACCCGAGATGCAAGCAGAATCTTTTAAAACAAAGGTGGCATACCAGCCGGTCGATTCTGTAAAAATCTCAACGTGAAATCATAGGTGAAGTGAGCTTGAAGTGAGTAGTCAATAGTGGTAATCCCTAGCATTAGTCTACTGAATCTCACTTCACCTGAGTTCTAACAGTGAGATTTTTATGCATAGATTACACTACAGTTTAGTAAAACACGGAAATCACGGTTTGGTGAATCACAGGGAGTCACTATCTTACCGATTTTGAAGAGGATTGCCATAGGCAAACAAAAAAACATAATGAAAACGAACACGACGTTTGTATTATCAAAAGAAGGAAAAAGTATTTAAAAAAATGGAAGTTATAATTTCTGGTCAAGCAAAGTACCAAAAACGAGGTATATACCATTTTTTAAAATAAATAGTGAAAAGAAATCGTTTTACTGCGGCGCGATAACTAACTTTTTACTAAGTAAATTGCGATATCTGGCCATTACCGCAAGAAAAATTTAAAAAAAAAGTTTTTTTTTTTAATATTTTACTATTACATTAAGAATTATTTGATGCTAAACCACCAGTTCTTATTAGTTTTGTTGTAACTTTTTTTTAATTTAAATATATAGCAATAGAGGAGGCTTTTGTAAACTTCATGTTTCACAAGAATTTATGAAATAATTATTTTGTTTTCAGAAAAGTGAACAAGTCGTACAGAGGAAGATCATGCCCCATTGTGGTACACTGCAGGTAAAATCTAATTTACACTGTTAAATATATCGATAATTTAGGTTTCAGTAACCTAAATTATCGATATATTTAATAGTGTACCTTGAACCACGGAATATATTTTCGATTAATGATCTTCAATGACAAAATTGATAACCCTGTAGGTAATTATATGGTACGGTGTAAGGTATGGTAATTAATAATTTAATCACGATCTTGATTATAATCTGAATTAATTTAATTTATCTATACTACTAATAAAGCTGAAGAGTTTTTTTTTTTGTTTGACCGCTCTAATATCTGGAAGTACCAGTCGGATTTGAAAAAAATGTATTTTCATTGGATAGCCCAATTGGGTAGTTGCATGATATTGAATACTATATATTCTAGTAGATAATATATCCACACATGTAATACAATAATAGAATTCGAAATCAAATTTGAAATCGGTCGAAAAATAAAAAACTTATAACTTATAGAAACTTTTTGTCTATCTCTTTCTCGCAAAAGGAAGTTTTGCATGTAATTTATATGGCGATACTGAACTATGACGTCACAATTCAGTATTTCCCTCTCTGTCTAATTGAGAGTTTTGAACGCTCATATCTTTTCAATTTTTAAAAATATTAAAAAAACTGTTTATACCAAGCTATTAGTAAGGTAAAAAAGCTTCAATTTAAATAATAAAAAATAATTAGTCAACTCGCGGATTCTCGATAAAGGCTAATTGACAAGAATATTTAACAATACGCTAGGACCCTTATGAGCCGAGAAAATAGAGACAAAGTCAGAAAGAACGCTAAGAAAACGAAGTAACAGCCGGTCGATTTTGTTAGAATCTCACCATGAGAAGTTAGGTGAAGTGAGCTGTTATTCCATCGGATGCTAGAGATTGACACTAATGACTGCTCACTTTATGCTCACTTCACCCGAGTTATCACGATGAGATTTTTACAGAATAGCACTACAGCGCGGACGGGCGATGCGATGCGAGGGGGTGGGTCGGGGGAACAAGAAATTTCGCGAGGACGAAGTCGCGGGCAGAAGCTAGTATGAGATAAAATCAATAGTTTGCATATCGCGTCCTCACGTAAATAAAAAAAATATAAATAAAAAATTATATAATATTAAACGAAAACATTTAATCGCGATATGGTAACACCTATCATCAAAGAAATGCCAAAGATATTTTCGACTTACTGATTAGTGAGCAATATCAGGATACAAGAAATCAAAGTCAAGATATCTGTTCAATTATTTTGATATTATTTTATCTCGATTGCTTTAATTTAGCATAAATACCTACTTATGAAGCATAATCTTCAGCATATTATGCCTATATGATGATATTGAATGAGCCTTGGGAGCGACTGGTCTGGACTGGTAAACTGCTCTTTGAAATAGGTTAAATAGGAACTTATCGTCCTTCTCACTGCATCTCAATATCTCACATTTTCCATATTGTTAGATCTCGGCGTACAACCCTATATTAGGTGACTTAACTTAACACTGTTCTGAATGAAACCTTATCAAAACCCTTGCATTCCAGTGATGGAGCCGGTCGCTCGGGCACCTATTGCCTCATCGATATGGTCCTGAACCGCATGGCTAAGGGTGCCAAGGAAATCGACATCGCGGCCACATTAGAGCACATCCGAGATCAACGCACTCGCACTGTCGCCACCAAGCAGCAGTTCGAGTTCGTGCTCATGGCCGTTGCTGAGGAGGTAGGCGTTTTATAAATAATAAATAAATAATATACACGTTATTAATGTTATTCTTAGACCAACAATCGCGGAGTTACAAGATATTCTTTGTTACGTTAAAGCGCATTGGTGATCACAGATCAATCCCTACGTGTTATTCTCCGAAAATATTATGTGGCTGATGCTGCGTATTTAAGCGTGCTTCAGGGTTCGATATTCGGCCCTATTCAAAACGAAACAATTATTTTACAAGTAAAAGGGATTCAATTACTTACTATAAAATTATTGTTTGAATGATTAAGTTCAAATGAAGTAATATGTCTTTTCTAAATAATAAATACTGTTTTTATCTTCAATCTAAAGGTCCACGCAATACTGAAAGCTTTGCCGGCGCACCTGCAACAACTGCAAGAGAAAAAAGACAAAGATAAGGAAAAGGAAAAGGAAAAAGATGGCAGTGACAAGGAAAAGGAGAAGCCTAACTAAACCGCGCACCCGACACGAACACACGAACACGTTACGTTACGTTATTTAACATATATTAAGTATTCTATCATTGTGGAATTGATGTATTTCTATCAACTCCGAGTTGAGAATTTCGCTACGTAAAACGAAATTATGATTTAAGTAACATTCATGTCATAATTGGTAGGTATGTAATTTTGTTTTTATTTGTAACATCCGGCTGGTATATTAAACCCCAACAAGACATCTCCTGGACTGCATTATTTATAACTCACAATTGGAAATTCTTAACTTCGGATTATTTTAACTTGATGATGGTTACTTTGCCGATAGAAATGCTGAAAAAAGATCATCCAAAGCATGGCAAGAATAAAAACTGACTATGTCTACATAAGCGCTAACTAAGGTTTTATTTTTTTTAAAGCTTTTAATACTTTAACATGAGCCTATTTATATATTTAGAAATTAAAGAACACAAACTATGAAGTTTCTTTGTTTAGGCAGTTGTGTCTGCTTTTTAATGGGATGTTGGAGACATGGTCAATTGTTAGAGTATCAATTCTAGTGGTTTTCATATGTGTTGCGTAAATTATAATTTATTTATTTCTACTTATAACTATTTAAATACGATAATTTAATTTAATAGCTGTTTTAAATTAATGGTGTTCTAATGTAAGCTACAAAATATTTTTTTGAACTGCGTTTATTAGCTTTTACTTTGTGTTTCGTTTTATAATATGTTATTGTCACGCATATAATGCGTATCCTGTGAATTGATCTAGTCAGTTACAATGATACTTAAGCCAGTTTATAGCGGTTTTTAATTTAATAAAATGTTTAATCTTTTAACTTGTACTTAAATAGTTATTTTAACAATGGTCAGATGCCAACATTGATTAAATATGTAGCGTTACTTTAAATAATATAACTGAAGTAGTTATTTTCAAATATTGTTGACAACTGTACAGACGCAAGCACATCAAGCTACTACATTCTGTCAAATTTCTTTAATAGATTTTCAACTTTATCGCTAAAGCATTAGGTTCAAAGTTGATTGGTAAAATTTGTCAGTTTCGGGTAGTTTGACGTGCTGGCGTCTATACGTGTAGTGTTAGTGTTACTGACCATAGTTAAAATATGTTTATCGTATTTACTTGCTTTCTGTTTAGTAATCGTGTCTAAAAATTTTTAATACATATTGTAAGTACATTGTTATATGTATAGATCTACATTTTGCAACTTATATACTTATAACAACAAAGATAAAAGATCTATGTCTTTCCCAATCATATCCTGAATTAACGGAATACCTGAGAAAAATAATCAGATTTAAAAAATCAAAATAAAATATTTTCTGAATGTAGCAGAAACCATAATAGATACATACTAATACGTGTTATGCACGAGATTTATATAAGATATATTTATTGCATATTATGTGGAAAATGTAAAAAAAAAATAAAAACCTACCCACGAAATTATGGATGTAGTATTAGATATAAGAGAAAATATATTTAACCGTATTTCTGTATGAAATTATATGTAGTTTTTATGTGAATGATTGAATAATGGATTTTGATTAAATTGTTTTAGGGAATAAGATATAAGTATCCTAATTTCCCAAACAAAAGATCCTCTCTTCTTATCGGCTGACAGAGTGTGCAGACGGTCTGCAAAATAGCAGTTTGGATGCGGTTTTTGAATATTCATCTTCTACCACGCTACCTACCGTACTACAAACGGCAGGGTAATTGCGTAACACACTATCAGTAGCTATGGGTTTCATTTTGACAGTTCAACAACAGCAGTTCAACAGCGTTGTGGATTTCGGGCCACTCTCTCTCACCGAGTGGAGGGCAGTGTCCCAGCAGTGGAAACATTATTGTCTAATTATGCTAAATCGATAATTGATACTCGTAAGTAGGTACGTGATCCTCACTATTAACTATACGTGTGCACGCACACATAAGTTTTGATCTTAACAAATGATTTTATCAGTAGCGTTTGAATAAACATTATCACTTTGCGCAACGTTCACTTCCATAATCTGGTCGATGGCTATGCTATGATAATACAATCAACGTGATTAGAATTCTTATTTTGTATTCCATGCAACAGCCGTGCGATTCTGTAACCATCTCAACGTGAAAACTTGGGTGAAGTGAGCGTGGATTGAGCTGGCATTAGGGATTAACACTATTGACACTGCTCACTTCAAGCTCACTTCACTTGTGATTTCACGGTGAGATTTTTACAGAATCGACCGGCTGGTTACCGTCTGGTGCTCTTTTTTGGCCTCGCTATATCCAGCACGAGGTTCTGAGATGTTGGACTAAATATTAGGTCTTTACCTATGAAATTGCCGTTCTGCAGTACTGGCCATTTCAAATCAAAATAATTTTACGTTTGGCTAAGAATTCTAATTTCAAATTAATTTTAGGTATTTAAAAAACATGGAATTTTGTTTCCAAGATTAGTCATTTGTTTATTGATTAGTGTTACATTTTCATCGCATTTCAATCTTTTTCGTCATCATGGATACGTTAAAAATTCGAGTAATTATGGAATATGAGTACCGTCGTGGCAGCAACGCGGCACAAGCGGCACGCAACATCAACGACGTTTAACGGAGCTAACACTACAAACCAACGCACCACCTGTTATTGGTTTGCTCGCTTCCGTTCTGGAAATATCGACCTGAAAAATGAACCTCGCGGTCGACCGAAGACTGGTCGACAGTGACGAATTAAAGGCGATTGTGGAAGCTGATGATACACAATCTACGGCTGAATTAGCAGCAGCTTTCGACGTTAGCGTCAAAACAATATTGGTCCATTTGCGTCAAATCGGCAAGGTAAAAAAGCTTGACAAATGGGCGCCCCACAAACTCAATGATCGCCAGCGCAAAGTACGCGTCGAAACGTGCCTTGCACTGCTCAACAGACACACAAATGAAGGAATTTTGAACCGCATTGTTACCTGCGATGAAAAATGGATTCTGTTTGATAACCGCAAGCGCTCAGCAAGTTGGTTGGATCCTGGTTCAGCACCAAAACAATGCCCTAAACGAAAACTTACCCCTAGAAAAGTGATGGTCACTGTTTGGTGGTCTAGCGCCGGTGTGATTCATCACAGCTTCTTACCAAACGGGGTGAGCATTAGCTCACCCCCAAACCCCCCCCCCCACACCCCCAAAACATTGTATATCCAGAATTCTTTTAAATATGTGAATAGAGGTATTTTTCATATTTTTTTATGCTCTTTTTAATGGTTAAAGTCATTTTGGAAATTTTTTATTAGAAATAAGTATGAGAAAACTGCAAACCATAATTTTGGGGTACGAACTTTGAGGGTGATTTTCACCCTTTTAAAACGTTTGTTAGCAAAAAAAAAAATACGTATCTCATCATTTTTCACGTAGATTATTATAGTAAAGCCGCAACTAAATCGGTGAGGGACACCTCGCGAGGTTTCCTTGTTAGATCATATTTTTTTTTGCTGTCCCTTAAAATTATGGCCGTTCATCCTCTCTCAGTGACCTCTTGTCCCTCCGTACTCCTTTTCCTAACTCAATCAATAGGCACCTACTTTCTTTACTTTGTACAGACGCCAGCACATCAAGCTACCCGAAACTGTCAGATTTTCCCAATCACCTTTGAACCTTATGCTTTAGCACTAAAGTTGAAAATCTATTAAAGAAATCTGACAGATTGTAGTAGAAATCTGACAGATTCTGTATAGGCTGTATATAAATGTATAGTCTCATTCTTTACTTTAAATAAGATTAAGTTGTAGTTTTTCGTCATTGTAATTAGCTCATTATTAGATATGGTATCACCGTTATAAATACCTACTGATTCTATGGATATCTGTCCTGTGATCCCGTTATCTACACTAATAACATTATAAAGAGGAATTTGATTGTTTGTATTGAATAGGCTCTGAAACCACTGGACCGATTTGTAAAATTGTTTTAGCATTAGAAGCCGACATTATCCCTGTTGAACATAGGCTACTTTTTACCGCGGGAAAATGCTTCATTCCTACGACAAAACGGGTAATAGGATTTAAACGGCGGGAATTCCGAATTCTACGCAAGCGAAGTTGCGGACGGATGCTAGTTAATAATATTTTCGTTTCCATACATTAGCTAAATGCACAAGCCTCGCATGCCAAAAGAAAGAAAAAAGCAACGGTCTTGACAATGTCAATAACACTAGCAATGTTGCCAACTAACTTACGTACTCTTCACATTCAGGTAATTTCATACTTACAGAGCGGGTTCGAGTTTAGTTTAGTTACTGCTTGGATATTATTTATTTATCTCGAACGTGAACGGTATACACCAATTACAACTGAGCGACCTTTTATCGATGTAAATCTTGTATTCTTGTATCCTACATCCTACTATGAGTGGTGGATATGGTTGGTAGATCTCCTGATGAATTTCACTTATATGATAAAATAACCTCCTTATTGATAGATACCTTCATAGCTCTGTCAATGTCCTAGAATAAATTAAAATATGGGATATACCTTCAGGGGGTAAAGTTAATTGAACAGTCACAAACACTAGCCGTTAGTTATGACCACTTTTAAAGAGATTAAGCTAGAGTGTCATTCATAATACCAGGAGATTAGATAGCTGGGGATTTCTGTTGTGAAAAATTACATCATCACATTTTATCATTATAATGCTAAAATGATAAAAGATGATGATGAAAGAGCTGGCAACTCTCTTTTGGAGATTCATTCATTGTCAAGTTGACATTGTAACGTGACACTGGCTGAATGCACGAACCGTGCGACGCCAAAAAAAAAAAATTGACATTGCAAATGTTCTGTTGATTAGTTGGTGGTGACTTGTCACTGACTTGACATTAGTGACAGTGCGTGGCTAGATGTAGGGTGTTTCGTACCTGCTTTCGTAACAAAAAAAACTTTTATATTTAATAATAAATAGTTTTATCTGCGTTTACTGTAGTAATACGTAGTACTTACCTTTATATTTCTTCAGTAATCTCAGTAATTAATAAGACACTCAAAATGATTCACGGCCGTGCTTTACATTTCGTGTTCAAAGTCGCCGATAGAACCCTGACTGCGAAATTCTACAGAGAAATCTTGGGAATGAAGGTAAGAAACTACCTACTTAGATTATTACATAGAGAATATTTTGTCAACACGTTCATTAGAAAATGAGAAATCGTGAAGCGTTACTAAATACTAGTTTCAAGATCTGTGACCAAGGTCAAACAGACAGATACGTCTACACTATTAAAACATGTTTTAACTCGCCGGCAATTTGTGACTCATTATTTGTAAATGCTGTAAATTAGAACTAAAACTTAAGCGTAGCTAATGATCGGACTTTGGCACAGTCATTGTTATGGCTAATGGAACTAAAAACTATTTAATGCCATTTGAACCTGTTTCTTTAGGTTTGACCTGTGTCCCTACACAAGTTGACTCTAATCCTTATGATCTAGGCCCACAATAGTAAATCTACCACTAGGTTCCAGAACAGTTGCTGCCAAATCATCACTACATAGTATAAAACAAAGTCGCTTCCCGCTGTCTGTCCCTATGTATGCTTACATCTTTAAAACTACGCAACGGATTTTGATGCGGTTTTTTTTAATAGATAGAGTAATTCAAGAGGAAGGTTTATATGTATAATACATGCATAATATAGTAGAGAAACACTGATCATTTTAGGGGTTTCTAATGTGATGTCGTAAATAAACACATTTTATTGCGCTTACATTGCAAACGCTGGCTTAACCCTACGAGATAGATCAAAATAATGTACTACAGTATTGTACACCTTAAAAAGGTCTACAAAAAAGTCCGCGATGGCATATGTCTATCTCTTAGGGATAACCTACAATAACCATTTTTTATCCTATACTTTTTAAGAGAAATAATGGCTCTAAAATTATCAGTGTTTCTCTACTATATTATGCATGTATTATATGCATATAAACCTTCCTCTTGAATCACTCTATCTATTAAAAAAAACCGCATCAAAATCCGTTGCTTATTTTTAAAGTTCTAAGCATACATAGAGACAGACAGACAGCGGGAAGCGACTTTGTTTTATACTATGTAGTGATAGTGATCAGCATTGCACCCGTGCGAAGCCGGGGCGGGTCGCTAGTGAACATTATTTAATTTCAAGTAATCATCCAATTCTGTTCTACTACTACTAGTACTACTAGTTTTCAATTGGAATCTTAAAAATCATCAAGAACTCAATTAAGAATAACATTTAAAAGGAGTGTAATGTAACCTTAATAGTATTATAATAAGAGCTACTCAGTCAATAAATATAAACCTTATTCTTTTTTATTGATCAAACAGACACTTCATGTTGTAGGAAATCTTATTTTATACACAAAAATGTATGATATTAATGTATAAAATAATTTTCCTTTAAATAAATATCCAACCATGTTGTAGTGTTCAATTAGCAAAGTAATAATTAGAAAATTACATAATGTGTCAGATAAATTAATAATAACTATCTCGGGTACCTGGCTTCGCTCAGGGAGTTATAATAAGAGCTACTCAGTCAATAAATATAAACCTTATTCTTTTTTATTGATCAAACAGACACTTCATGTTGTAGGAAATCTTATTTTATACACAAAAATGTATGATATTAATGTATAAAATAATTTTCCTTTAAATAAATATCCAACCATGTTGTAGTGTTCAATTAGCAAAGTAATAATTAGAAAATTACATAATGTGTCAGACAAATTAATAATAACTATCTCGGGTACCCGGCTTCGCTCAGGGAGTTGATATGAGATTGTATGGTAGTTGGAATAAAAGGATAAACTTTAAAATATAAGAGGTACAATTTTTTTTATTGAAAATACATTCTAACTACAGTACTTCTAGTTACAATACTTATTTATAAACAACATTATTTATTTTGTTTTCTGGGGTATATTTTGAATTGCCTACTTGAGAGCAAGCTACATATAGTTAACTGTGAGAAAAAGAAGGAGTCTTTGAGCTGTATATACCCCTACCAATAGGAAGCTCCACCCATACAAAAAAGGCTTTGAATGTTCCACAATGTTCTAGAATATTCTACAACATTCAAGAGTGTTCTGAAATGTTCCACAATGATATAGGATGTTCCTGAACATTCTACAACATTCCAGAATGCTCTGGAATGTTGTGGAATGCTCTGAAATACTCTCGAATGTTCCTGAACATTCTACAATATTCCAGAACATTCTGCTATCTAATGTTCTGGACTGTTCTAGAAATGTATAGAAGGCGACAATTCCAGCCCTTATCTTTAAAAGCAAGCCCTTCAGGTAAAAACGGGAACCTTCTTCATGGACAGGAGATAGAGGGTTACCACACCATATAACTACCCTTGATCGTACCAGGACTCGTTTTTGAGTTTTAGCGGCATGCACATTGTACACTTTTTTGTATAATATATATTTATTGTTAGCCTCTAATGTGCCCATGTCACATTCGTAAGTCTAGAACAATAAATAATGGATTGTGTCTCATTAGTGGGTGATTGATAGGGTAATGGCAATTAAATTCACATAATTAACCCTCCCACAGTCCCTTCACACACATGGGTCATGGTGATTGTCTAATTATTGTGGCTGTTTCCGGACAGTGAACATGTTCATTTCTTAATTGGGTTAAGGCTTGGTATGTAAACTCAAATGTAATTAATATCATGTAAACTATAATATTATTATCTATACATATAGGCTGATTTTATTACACAGTAGAAACGAAGTCCGCCTTTGTACCTTTTTGTGTGTGAAAAGTTTAAACAAATAAATAAATAAACTCGATTATCTGGCCCTCACTTATACAGATTCGTGATTATCTGGACTATCAACCATGACCAACCAATAAGTGCATACATTGTATGTTGAAAAATGTATCTCTTAATAATTTCTTAATAAACATTCATTTTCATTGATATGTATGTGTTGTTTTTAATGAAGACATAACATTATGTATGTACTACATATGCACAAAACCTGCTTTTCTTCATACATTCAATTATCCGGTAAAAAGGTGTTGGCTGTTAAGGGTGGTTTTTTCAATGAAACAAAAGCTTGAATAGAGTACTGAAAACCTACAAGATATTTTTAAAATTCTATTAACTAACAAATCTTTTAATGCATGTAATGTCAAATTAACACATTAATAAAAAATATGTCCCCATTTTTATACTTTTATTATTTATTTTATTTTTTCTAGAAACTTTTTGCCGATAGTGTATATACAACGTGTAACGTTAAATGCGCAAAACGACCTATTTCAGAGAGAAAATAAGTCATTAAAAAATTGTAAAGGTTTTCATGTGTTGTTTTAGTTTTACTGGCCATTCTGATCGTTTCTTGCGTCTGTGACGACGCTTTACCGAGGGAAGAGTCGTCACCGGGCCGTTGCGCCGCGCTGACATTGGCTTGCTTGACCTATTAATAAATAGACACGGCAACGTTTTTAATGAAGATTTTTTGAAAAATGTGACCTATATTAAAAAGTGGTTCAATTAATTCTGCTCGCTATTCTGATCATAACTAACCACTTTTTAATATAGGTCACATTTTTCAAAAAATCTTCATTAACCCTCCGCCAACCGTATAGGACGATATCGTCCGCGCCAAGTTTGGATCTGATGCATATCTTTGGAAAGAGAAAAGAACGAGGCCTTGAACCCCTCTGTAAAAAAACTTACACTTGCGCATACCTCATAGGCACAAGCACGTCAGTATCCGTTGTAACATCAGTGAGCACGAGCATGTGCAAGTTTGCGGGCGGACGATATCGTCCTATACGGTTGTCGACGTAACTTTTACGAAGTTTTAGGTATGTGAAATATAAATATTTTTCATGACATTATCATCATTATGTATATCAGTGCTCTGAATGAAAATTTAGTGTAATAAAAATCATTAGATGTGATTTTTTCAAAATTTTCATCGTTCGTTATTATGGCTGAAGTCAGACACGAACATCACTATTATCTACGTGATCGACCTGTAATAATTCACGATGAAACTAGTGAATCAGAGTCTGAAATTGAATGTGAAAGTGAACATCACTCCACCGATAGCCAAGATTTCGATGAGGATTACACGTTAGATTCTGATGTTGAAGTTGAAATTGAAGAGAAATGTGAATCTAACCCTGATCAAACAGCGAAGCGGGTTCTTTTTGCAGAACCGCAGCCTGTGATGAACATCGAGTGCACCTCTGTTTTGAATGCAAATAAATATTTTTATTCTTATTTAAATATTCTCTTTTCTCTTATTCTCATATTTTTCTGGAAATTAAAAGCCATTTTGTATAAATTTCTTAATAATAATTATATGTTTTCCAATAAAATACTTATTTTTATTAAAAAACGTTCCTTTTATAAATATACCGTTGTCGGGTGTTAAAATAAATATACTCTTTTTTGAGCGGTGTAAGATTCAATTAGTGTTTTTTGAAAGCCCTTTATATGAAGAATAAATCCCCAAAACATTTCTTCTTAAAACCAATCTATACCTAAGATATCGATATTTTAGTGAAACCTTCGAAATTACGATTTTTGCAGCGATTACGAAATTTTATTTCGCCAGGGGACAAATCATCATCATCATCATCTGCCTAGCCTTTTCCCAACTATGTTGGGGTCGGCTTCCAGTCTAACCGGATGCAGCTGAATACCAGTATTTTACATGGAGCGACTGCCTATCTGACCTCCACAACCCAGTTACTGGGTAATACGATACCAGGGGACAAATCATTCAAGTCAAAAACTATGGGAATAGAAAAACGAGACCTATAACATATTCACTGAATTTTTTTTTCAGTTGTTCCCTACCTTTAAGTGGGTTAAATTATCGCCTGGGACGATATCGTCCGTGACGGTTGGCGGTGTGCAAAAAAAAACACACGGTTGGCGGAGGGTTAAAAACGTTGCCGTGTCTATTTATTAATAGGTCAAGCAAGCCAATGTCAGCGCGGTGCAACGGCCCGGTGACGACTCCTCCCTCGGTAAAGCGTCGTCACAGACGCAAGAAACGATCAGAATGGCCAGTAAAACTAAAAAAGCACATAAAACCTTTACAATTTTTTTAATGACTTATTTTCTCTGTGAAATAGGTCAATTGAATTAAAAATCAGTTGGGGTGTCTGAGGTTTTGCGCATTTAACGTTACATGT
Source organism: Eremobia ochroleuca (assembly GCA_949629135.1). NCBI lineage: Eukaryota > Metazoa > Arthropoda > Insecta > Lepidoptera > Noctuidae > Eremobia > Eremobia ochroleuca. Next base: position 14,956,981 of record OX451396.1, read on the forward strand.
TGTATATGTAGTTTGGTACGTACTTTAAGCATGCAGGAACTGAGACACAGTTTTCAATATTTTTTTGCAGGTCCTAAGACATGAGGAGTTCAGTGAGGGATGTGAAGCTGCTTGCAATGGGTGAGTAATTGACAGCTTCAAAAATATACATTGAATAATTTGAATAATATACAACATACAATGTAGATTGTTGCTAAATGCTCTGAAAAACATTAAGAAATTATTATTTTATTTCTAGGCCATACGCAAACAGATGGAGCAAGACTATGGTTGGTTATGGACCAGAAGACTCACACTTCGTAGTGGAACTTACATACAACTATGGTATCACAAACTATGAAACAGGCAATGACTTCATCGGCATTACAGTCCAGTCCAGCGAGAGTCTCAAGAGGGCCGCTGCTAACAACTGGCCTGTAAAGGATCAAAATGGACTGAAATATGTTGAAGCTCCCGGTGGCTACAAGTTCTTCATTGTTGACAAACCACAGCCTGTTGACAGAGGTGAGTTCCAGTATTGAAATAATATAAAGCAAATAATTAAGTACCTACTTTCATTTTTTTTTTTTCAGCAAAAAGTCTTTGCTGACCCAACTAACCTATTTGGCAAATAGGTTAGTTAATAGGAAGATTTTATATAGCAAATAGTATTTGGCAAGCAGAATCCTTGGAAATTATTACTGGAAGATAAAACTGTAAAAAATGTAAAACCATCAATCTCATTATTTTTTTGTTAATTTTTTTTTGTGGCTTGTCAACTCTGGAACTTTAAGGGGGGGGTAAGGTTAATTCGGTAAAAAAAAAGGCATGTTATCAAGATTTTTTTTTGGCAATACAGATGGTGTTAGTTTATTCAGTCGATCCATACATGATAATGTAACATTAGAACAATATTCTCCTAAATTTTCATTGCAAAATATCAAAAATTGAGCGAGTGACAGTGAATCTCCGGAGGCGCCTCGAGAAAAGTCCGTGCCCACCATAACTAAAAATCTACTGGACCAATCGTTTTGAAATTTTGCACAGTGTTTCTTCACATAATTCCCCAGGTATTGTCGAGAGGTTTTTTTTTTTCAATAATTATCAATTTTACAACAGCAAATTAGCCGTTTTTTTAGCGAAAATCTGGTTTTTGGCTTCCAAGTGCTACGAAAAATCGAAAAGAAAAAAAATCCTCTCGTGAATACCTCGACAAACATCTCCTTTAACGAATGCATTTTGATTTTTTTGTTTCTGATGATTTGGTTGCGAGTTATGATGGGCACCGCAAAACAACTTTTTCTCGAGGCGCCTCCGGAGATTCACTGTCACTCGCTCAATTTTTGATATTGTGCAATGAAAATTTAGGAGAATATTGTTCTAATGTTACATTATCATGTATGGATCGACTGAATAAACTAACACCATATGTATTGCCAAAAAAAAATCTTGAAAACATGCCTTTTTTTTACCGAATTAACCTTACCCCCCCCTTAAAATAACTCATCTTCATCTGCCTAGCCTTTTCCCAACTATGTTGGGGTCGACTTCCAGTCTAACCGGATGCAGCTGAATACCAGTACCTATTTTACATTGAGCGACTGCCTATCTGACCTCCACAACCCCGTTACTGGGTATACTTCAGACTTTTGGGCTTCTGACGACCCGTAACCGTAACGACTGTCAAAGATCCACAAATGACAGCCGGCACCAACGGCTTAACGGGCTTACTAAAATCTAGAATTGGTATAATTTCCTATTATTATCATTGGAAAAGTTGACATATCATGGTGATTTTGTAAAAATCTATACGTGTACTTTTTCATGTTTAGCTAGTGTTGATTACCATACACACAATATGAGAATGATCGTCATTTACGATAATTATTGTGTATTGATAAGATAAAGTACTTATCTGCTGAAACATCACTGTCTGAGATGTTTTTTATCATGTGATGTTGTCAATGTTTTGTGGATAAACTAGGTACCGACAGTAACTATGCGTCGAGTGCGAATCATGTGATGGCCGCATGATTCAGAGAAACAGAAAGCTTCACGCCAATATAAAAATGAAACAATCTCTGCCTGTAAAAATCATATTTTTATGGCCATACCATATAGACACTTATTTCTATTCTAATGAATAAAAAAAAATTCGCTTATAATATTTTATTTGAAAAAATAAGTAGGTACGCGAGGCTATTTCTAACCGCTCCCGCCACAATCCACGCGCTCCTGGCGAAAACGCCTCTTCTTCCCGCTCCGACAATGAGAGCGAGTCAAAGCTTCTAGAAGATTCTAGATGCTTCCTTTAAAAAAAAAATAGTCGACGCGTACCCCTTTTTTGATAAGAGTCGTGAGACGTCTGTCAACTGGGCTGCGCACCGAATGTGTACATTATTTTACGAGTCTATCTTCACCCCAAACCCTATTGTTTTATATAAAACGTGTAACGTTAAATGCGCAAAACCTGAAAATAGTTTCAACAGAATAACGAGCAGAATTAATTGAACCACTTTTTAATATAGGTCACATTTTTTCAAAAAATCTTCATTAAAAACGTTGCCGTGTCTATTTATTAATAGGTCAAGCAAGCCAATGTCAGCGCAGCGCAGCGGCCCGGTGACGAGTCCTTCCTCGGTAAAGCGTCGTCGCAGACGCAAGAAACGATCAGAATGGCCAGTAAAAATAAAACAGCACAACACAATACAACAATTGCAATACAATTATATTGCAAGCTGCAAATCTATTCAATAACGTAAATTATTGCGCGCAGACGGTCTTGCCTCGTAGACGGTCTTCCCAAAGTTGACCTTATAGGCTGATTATGCTTTATGCATAAGTTACACCAAATTAAACAGTACTTAAACCATTTTTTTCCGAATTTAAAATAATAGCCTTCTCAAGTTGCGTCTGGTGTAACTTGGGCCTTCAGCCCTATTTACCACTTTGGCAGACTGTCTCATTTTCGTACGGCAGCATCATGTAGTTCGCGCGCGATACGAAAAAGAAGACCTATTAATTGTAAAAAATATCATCCACAGATCCAGTGGTTAAGGTGTCCCTTGCCAGCTCAAACTTGGAGAAGTCCATCGCATACTGGAGTGGTCTACTCAGTCTGAAGATCTTCGAGAAGACAACCAAGACAGTTACTTTTGGATTCGGCGATCAGCAAGCTAAATTGGAATTAGTTGACATTGGTAAGAAACTTGTGTATTCCTGTAGCAAACATGTTGAAGTAGGTAGCTGACTCAGCGAACTTCGTACCGCCTTATAAACAACGTTCTCGAGATAGCATCAAAAAAGCCGTTGCATACAAAACGTATGAGAAAATGAATTATATTCATTATTTTTTTTTTTTTTGTTTTTCGTGGATTTTGGCCATGTTACAAATCCAACAAATCAAAGATCATAAAAATCTGTTCAGCCGTTTTTGAGTTATAAATCGTGTAACTAACCCGGCTTTGTTTTATTTATATAGAGATTTTAGTACACAACATCTTAGAATACTAGGTACGTGTTTTCTTAGAATAAACAGCGGGACAAAAGATGATTAGGTATTTTTAAGAACCATACATAAGCACGATGTTTGCATAATTTATTATTATGCATGTGACTGATGAAATGTACATATTTAAATTGTTATTATAGCTGTTGGTTCTCCTAGAAATAAATAAATAAATAATGCGATCTAACTCTCGACTAGCTGCTGCCTACGGCTCCGCCCGCGTGGTTTTCGGAAATTATCCCACGGGAATGTGCCTATGTTACTCCGTATAACATCAGCTATCTGCCAATGAAGAAAGTTCTTTCAAAATCAGTTAAGCCGTTTAGGAGATTAGCCGGAACAAACAGATAGACAGACGAAATGATTAAAAATTGTTTTGTTAGATATAAGTACCGTATATACTTTCATAAACATTTATTAAAAAGCTGTTATTTTGACATAACAAACACACTCCAATTTTATTTATGAAGGTAAACATTCTTCTGTTAACTGTTTTTATTTGTGATTATTCCTACTTCCATCCGAAGTGGAGGCTTTTATTTAGAAATTCTGTTTGTGTCGGTTTCTTATGTTATATGCCTTCGAGCAGTAGTTTTCCACGCATATTGCGTCATCCGTGCATATTAAGTTGTATGTTAGGGTGCTTGAATAAAGAAGGGGGTTTTCGGGCCCAACTCCCTGTACAGATCGCTGTAAGTGGATCTTTGGAAAGAAACGGTTACATGTTTTAGCTGTTTCTTTATATGAGAGCGCATAAGTTAACACGGGAGTATTTCACCCGCACCGATCGGCACCGACTTGTCTTTTCCGGGAACTTTCATCTTTATGCCAGCACGTTTATGCAGGAGTTGGTGCAGAACACTACATCGCGACGCAATGCGTTTAAGAATTTCGGATGTATGAAAAAAAGTCACATAGTCACATATACACATGTAATGATGACAAAATATATTTTATCACGACAGAGTACCATGCGTTCCTTTGTTAGATAGACGCTATCTTCAGGTATTTTATCAGACGGAAAGTAGACAACAGAAAGTGGGTACCTATAAAATCTATTTAAGATGATGCACCTTTTATCACTATCACGACGCGTGAAAGCCGTGTGATACCTAGATTTACACACGCCTCTGACAAAGGAAAAGATTAGAAATCGACAAATAATTTGGACCATTCGCACTTGACACTTACACATGCCGATTGATAAAATCTTAGATGTGGATGGTAGTTGACACTCAAGCATCTACCTAGGAAAATCTGATAAGAATGTTGACTATTTCTGTCGACTTCGTATGACGTAGTATTACCGAAATACAAACAAAAGTACTTACTTGCCCTTTTTACGTCTAATCCGTGTCAATGAATACCTTAAGTTCTAACAGTCACACAGTCGTTGAGCTCCTCAAGTTCTGAGTTGAGCTACACGATTACTGACAAATGTTTGCACTGACTGGACTGGTCCACCCAAATCTGTGTGGTACTTTCCTCAAAATACCATTTCAGACGTCAATCTACACGGTCTTCACATGATCTGACCAAGATTATGTCTGGACTTTAAAAGAGGAGTTAGGAAACGCTGACGTCATTTAGATTTACAAAATTAATTATTTTATTTTATTAATCTTTTTACCAGCTTCACTTGTAAAAACGAATTGTAGCAGCTGTATACAACGTGTAACGTTAAATGCGCAAAACCTGAAAATAGTTTGATCAGAATAACGAGCAGAATTAATTGAACCACTTTTTAATATACTTACGTCACATTTTTCAAAAAGTCTTCATTAAAAACGTTGCCGTGTCTATTTATTAACAGGTCAAGCAAGCCAATGTCAGCGCGGCGCAGCGGCCCGGTGATGACTCCTCCCTCGATAAAGCGTCGTCGCAGACGCAAGAAACGATCACGAACAGCACATAAAACCTTACAATTTTTTAATGACTAATTTTCTCTTTGAAATAGGTCAATTGAATTAAAAATCAGTTGGGGTGTCTGAGGTTTTGCGCATTTAACGTTACACGTTGTATAATATCCTATTATAGTTCTTTTTTTTGTGGTTCTATAGAAAAAAAGAAAAAGTAAAAACGCAAATATTTTACTCGCTTTGTATTAAACTCGATAGGTAAACGAACTGTGTCCAAAATTTCCAACTTTTAATTTAAAATATCTGAAAAACGAGCCTCTATGTTACAGCTCGATATTAACTTTCAACTAAAACGCTTTCATAGTCAAAACTGGTTGTCCCACTTTTGGGTATGCTACATATCGCATTTGGCCAGTTGCATTTTTATTTATTTGTATTCAGATCACGGGCAACCTTTAAAAATAAACTGCAACTTCGTTTTACAAAATTCAAAAGACTCTAAGAATAAAACGTCACATCGATTTTCGAATACCTATAGTAATATATAATTTAATGCAATTATTTCAGGTGGGCCAGTGAACCACGCAAAGGCGTATGGCCGCATCGCGTTCTCGGTCCCCTTCGAAGAGCAGCCAATCATCGAACAGAAGATTCAGGCAGCCAAAGGCACCATCCTGACCCCGCTCATATCTCTGGACACGCCAGGCAAGGCCACTGTTAGAGTCATCATTCTAGCGGACCCCGACGGCCACGAGATCTGCTTTGTGGACGACGAGAGCTTCCGACAGCTGTCCCAAGTCGATCCTGCCAGTGACGCAGACCTCGATAAGTTTATCAAATCAGACAAGTCGCGGGCGTAAATCTAACTTCAATATCTTAGCTATCGGGCAAGGGTACTCATACACTTTTATATTATTTTCTCTAGTATTTGAGTTTTTCTCCGCTCAGCGTCACAATTTTATTGCTTCTAAGTATACTGTATGTATGCAAACACTCATCCTCGTTGTTCTACATAAAGGAGTGTTGATAAATATGATATTATTATACAAATTATATCGGCTTCATACAATGTAAGACTGTGTTTATCATCGTCTGTCTAAATTATTTAATATATTGAATTTTTATCTTTATGTGTAAGTATTAAAGTTAATTTTACAGTGACAAGTATGTTGTAAATTGCCACTTCATTTTTGTGATAAGTTTGTCTTAAAATAACCCTCTTCAGTGTAGTTTAGCATTCCACGTTGTTTTGTAAGTGGCAGGTATTAAGTATTATTTGAAGTTGGTTCAAACATTGTTGTAAAGTGATATGTGTATTGTATATTGTGTATGTTTATTATCTATTGTTGCGCTTAAGTACACAGCAATATGTTAACTAAGTATTAAGAATATATCATTTGAATTTCATGTATTTCTTATAATTTATCGAAGACCTAGAAATGACAATAATTTACGAGGCTTTAGAGGAAGACAGAATGCTGTCTGAACTATAAAACAATCTCATAAATCATAATAACAAATGGGAAATACCGCTCCCAGGTACTTCTATATTTGCCGGAAAACGTTAAGTACAAAGACGCAAGTCTTTCTTCACGAGAGTAGGCAGAAATTACAGAACTTTGTGTTAATTTCCGTAACATCATCTATGTTACGAACTTCAGTTAATTCGTCTCGCTTAAGGTTAGTCAGCGATAAGATAAGAAACACTATAAAGAAGCTTCCCCTGGGCCAGTTCACTTCTCGAATATGACATGGATTCATCAATTATCCGATCTCACGTCTAGAGTCCAGACTACCTTACCACGTCTTCGTTATGTTGGCTACTCTTTGAGTATTTGTACAAATATTCACGTATTTTGATAAATACAAAACATATCTATTTATCAGAAAAGTTTATTTTATATTAGCGTACGGTCAGCAACAAAAGTATAAAAAGCTAAGAGTTAAGTTATTTGACTTGCTGCTGACTGTACAGACGCAAATGTTTATACAAGTACCAATTATAGTGCCAGCAATCAATCTCAAGCCTCTGGCTGTACTCGGCTGTAGACTGTTATCATTTGCCGATTTTTTCTTCATGGTCCCTCCCTTCAACAGGTTAATCCTTGTACCGGCCAGTCCAAATAACTGATTTCGTCACGTTTTAGACTAGGCGCAAACGAGCCATCGGCAGCCTAGCGGCAAGCAGTTCACATGCTTTTTCATGTCTTTTATATGGATTAGATCCGTAGCGGCTTCCGCTACAGCAGTACCCAACACCGCAGCAAGAGGCCGCCGGTGGTCGTGGCCGGTGGCTCGTGTGCGCTTACCCTTATAGCGTTTGTCCACCGCCACCGTCAACGGGACGTCAACGAGAAACGCGATTATTCGAACCGAACGTGACGTCCCTTTGACGGGCGTGTGGTGGACACGCGGTCATAGTAAATGTATTTCAATTCCAATTTTATAATAATGGCTCCATCGTTTTATCGATGATTCTGCCAATGTCAAGGTTGAAGGAAGCAAAGTGTATTCGTTGAGACAGACCGGTTATACTGAGCTTGAGTCCAATCCAACCTAATTTCATAGTAATGGCTCCATCGTTTAATCAATGATTCTGTCAACGTCAAGGTTGTAGGAAACAAAGTGAGGATGACCGGTTATAGTAAATGTACACTATGGTGCAAAACTGAACCATTACAAAGTAACGTTTTGTTTCTCAGGGAAAGAATGCATATTTCTTGAATTGAAAGTCATATTAAGAATTCACTACTGTAGTGTATTTATTATCAGGTATTAAATTATAATATTATAAAATTAATGACAATATAATACGACAAAACACTGAATCAGTTTTGCACCAATATAAACAAACTCACACTCACACTTTCTAGTATTTTGACCATAAGCCTTTAGCTTTCTTAATTTCTTCCAATCTTTTTTTCATATTTTTTACTATTTTTTCGCAGTAATCTGATGAAATTTTATCCCATTGTTTTTGAATTCAGTTCCATAATTAATTTAAAGAGGGTGGCGGTGAATCATATGCATTAAGAATATTATGTTTCAATTGAGACCACAGATTTTCAATAGGACTTACGTCTGGGCTTTGTGCCGGCCACTGCAATAGCTGAAAGTCTTGGGAAGCGAGCCAGTTCTTCACTAATTTCGCGTTATGTTTGGGATCATTGTCTTGCTGGAAGACTATTTCATTGGTCGGATAAGGCATAGTCTTCACTGTTTCAAATAACTTGTGTCTTAAAATATTTCTTTATTAATTTTCCCAACAATTCTTTGAATAGGTCCCAATCCATAAGCACCCCCAAAGCATAATATTACCTCTCCCATGTTTAACAGTCTGAATAAAATCTGTGCAACTTACTGGCTCACCTTCCCTCTTCCATTTCCATTGACGACCATTAGTTGTAAATCGATTAATCTTTGTTTCGTCTGAAAAAATAACCTTCTTCCAAACCTCTTCTGACCAGCGTTCGTATGTTTTTGCAAAGTACAAACTTGCTTTTCTATTTTTTTCACTTAATAGTGGCTTATTTTTTTCTCGATTGCACGAAAATTATTTCTATGTAGTTCGCGTTGTACTGTCCACTTACTAATCGACTTCTCAGTATCACACTGAAGAAGTTTAGCTGCGTGAGACGCCGACAAAGCTTCTCCAGTAATCATAGTATATTGAATTATACAATGACTGTTCCTTGTACTTAATTTCTTCGGCCGACCGCCAAGTTTTTTTTTTTTAATTTTTGCACGTCTTTTTGACTCTCTGAACAGAACTTTGGCTCACTTTTAATATTTTAGCCGTTCGACGCGTACTAGTGCCCTCCAATAACATCCCTTTTATTTTATTATGCAGTGAACGTGAAAATCGCTTCATGTTAAAAACCAATTGAAACTCTATTTATTTTACACATATACTTACATGTATTGAAAAGACGTAGAGTTGCGATATGAATTGCGTGTTGTTGATTTATTTAATCGTCGAAAAACAATAATTGTATTTCTCGTATAAGTTTCGGTGCAAAACTGAGTCACACAACGTCTGCACAACGTTTGCTTTGACAATGCCTAAGTTCATGGCTGTCTCTAAGACGCAGATAGCCATAAATATGCGTTGCACCAACCAGCGGCTACCTAAATTCTTATGATATTAAGAATAAAAAAATGTCTTAGTTAATTAAGCTCAGACTTAGCCGTCTTTAGTGCAGAAGGACATTCAAAGCGTCTCTAAGGCCTCGGTCTCGAAGTCAGCGATTGCGGGGCGGGAGCGGCGCGGCAACGTAGACCAGCATGGTAATTGCGTAACACACTATCAGTAGCAATGAGTTTCATTTTGACAGTTCAACAACATTCATTGCGTTATTTACGTTGCTGAGAAAACACATTTTTCCAACATATGGAGCAATGGATTAGCAATATGATTCAAATTGAAAGTAATAGTGCAACGCAACGCAATTAGGGTGCCGATCTCGAAGCCAGCGGGCAGAACGCGCTGCGCTAGAGCGGCGTAGTGTTGTGTTATGAGAAATTAATGTCTTTGTTCGCGAACGAAATATCTAAATAGCGACGACAACATCTTTTTAATACAAATTTTCTTACATTTAATGCAAAAAATAAAATGCACAACACTACGTCAACGCAGACACGCGGGCACCGCTAGACTGGTGCCCATCGCTCCTATGCCGCAGCCTTTGAGGCCAATTCCATCATATGGAATTGGCCTCAAAGGCAGCGGCATCTATGCATTGAAACGCGCCACTCCCGCGCCACCGCCGCCGCCGCCCCGCGCCCGCTGACTTCGTGTCCGTAGCCTCAATTTTGACGTATCAGTGAAAAGATGCCCGTGTGCCTCAATGGGGAGCTGTTTTTTTACTTCAGCCGTTGAATAACTAAACATCAGTCGAGTTATCGAGGACTAGCTTTTGAACAGAATATAGGTAGAAACATGGTAGATACTCGATTTGAGACCAATTCGTTTCGTAATTCGCAGTAACAAAGTTTGCGATGTGGCGCAGAGTAGTGTTGCCAATTTTGTAGGAACATTTTCTACTTTGATAACCCACTGTCACCGGCCACTTTGTATCTATCCAAAGACAAAAAAAAACCTCTTTACACCAGCTATTAAAGAAGATTAAATAAAACAAATGAAGGACATCCTATCCCAAAAATATAATTGAGGTTATGCCATCGGAGTCTCCAAGCTAAGGGCGCTTTCAATTTAGACGGTTGGTGCCGGACTGCTGCAGTCCGGGTATCGTACTGCGCACGGGCGGTTATGATTTTTCATACAAAATGTCTCGACGCAAGGTCGTGCGAGAGATGAAAAATCATAACCGCCCGTGCGCAATACGATACCCGGACTGCAGCAGTCGCCGGACTGGTGCCGACCAACCGTCTAAATTGAAAGCGCCCTAAGATAACATTCAAGCCATTCGCCCACGTTCCTGTCTACCCCGAAAGTAGATTTGCGTGTTACCGGCTACAAAGCGATAAACGCCTAGATATAAATCGCGAAATGAATCGCGGTGAGCGGTTAGCGCGCCAAATGACCTGACCGTATCGATCAAATAGCTCTAGAATTGCGAAACGAAGGGATCGCGTGACGCGAGCCTCGCCTACATCCGCGAGAGAAATCGGGAAGTCTTGCCTATCTGCACTCCGATAACAATCGATTTATCTAAATATAGATAATTATGTTAAAAGTACCTACTAGCTAAGGGGCTTGTGGCTAAGTAATGACAGCCACACGGGTCGATCGATCAGGTTAAGCTACGCTTGCCGCGGTTGATCCGTGGATTGGTGACCATCTATACATACTAAGACCACCCCTCCGTGCCCCGGAAAGCACGTTAAGCCGTTGGTCCCGGCTGTCATTCGTGGATCTTTGACAGTCGTTACGGGTCGTCAGTAGCCCGAAAGTCTGACAAACAGTCTTACCAAAAGGTATCGTATTACGTTGTATCTGGATCGTTGTGGAGGTCATATAGGCAGTCGTTCCATGTAAAATACTGGTATTCAGCTGCATCCGGTTAGACTGGAAGCCGACCCCAACATAGTTGGGAAAAGGCTAGGCAGATGATGATGTTAAACGTACCCACTCTGCTTAGGGTTTTATATTGAGTACAAATAATAGTACGATGAATAATGAAAATCTGCAAAAATACAGTCTTTATAGTTCCTTAGAACCATTTTCTCTAACACTAATCTTCTTTCACATTTGTCCTTACTGACCCATCGAAACGGATCACCCTGTAAACTGGCCATTGCTAACGCTGTGTGCTGTAGAGGCAACATCCAGTTAAAAAAAAAAAAAACTAATTCTTTTGAGGATCCTCTTTGTTTTGCTTCTCGCATCTTAAAAATGTATGCTTAGTTGTACTCAGTAAGTAAAACATTTCAGGTAACAGATTCACGATAGGTACATAATTATGAAAAACCCAATTTTGAATCTTTTGAGATGACAGCAACACTGAAAGGAAGTTTTATTCCGTGTTTATACCATATGCCTGTGTCTATGGTGTAACGTGTACTTCTTTGTTCAAATATTTTGTTCATTTTTTTTGACAATTTATCAAGTTTTGTACGACTAGATGTCTTCAAAACTTGTTTTAGTAGTAAACAATAAACGAAGACAGTAGATACAACATATACCTACCTACAATTACTTTATACCATAGAGAGTAAACACGGTGTAGCACCCATACTAGATACATACAGTACTTCTGCACAAGCAAGCAAGGCAGCATTGTATCACTCTTAATGTCAGTAATGTTTACGACCATCTAATTACTAACATGTCCGTTCGTGCGTCTACAAAACTGTCAAGCGTCGTAAATAATAGCATCGCTGGGAAACTCCAATGCATTGTAAATTCTAGTTCTGCGACAATTATGGAGTACTTAATCACAAGACTCATGATGACTGCGACGGCAGGAAACTACGTTCAGCGTTTTGAAAGACGGTGTAGGTTTTTGTTTTAAGTATAAAGAAAAGATTAAGTACTTAATTGTCTGTAAAAATGAAAAAAAAAATCTTATTGAAGCTTTGCAATGAAACTATCAAAGGCTTTAAGAAAACATTTTTGGACGTTAGTTTTTTTTTTTTTGCAGGGACTATTTTAGAACGGAAACTTGTACAGTCAATATACAGTTTTCACACGTTACATACCTACGTGTTTTATTTTTATACGTCTTTTAGTTTCATACTTGTTTTAATTGCACAGTTTCTTTTAGCAAAATTAATTAAATCAATCCCAGCTTTTTGTACCGTACGCACGAGTTAGTCATTTTTGTATGGCCATACATAATATCCATATTTATGTAGTTTGATTGACATCTATTTCTTGCTGAAAATGGACGCGACAGAGAAAGTGCATTTCTACATAAGATAGGTACGTGGTACCGAAGGTAGCAGAGCATTTGCGCGAAAGAAAAACATTTGCGCGAAAAGACATTTCTGCGAATGGACTTTTGCGCGACTGGACTTTTCCGCGAATGGACATTTAGATACGCGAAAGACACTTGGGTTGGGTAGGGGTATATAGTACACCGACGATTCGCCGCCATCTTAGATTTTTGTTCCCTGCCCAACACTTTGAATGAATACATGCGTAATGTTATAAGAAATCTCATTCCCGCAACTTTTTCGCGCAAGTTACCTTCGCGTAAAAGTCCATTCGCGGAAATGTCTTTTCGCGCAAGTGTTCCCTTGCGCATAAGTTCATTCGCGGAAATGTCTTTTCGCACAAGGGAGGTACGCGCAAGTGTCTTTCGCGCAAGTGAAGTGTATAAGTTTTTTTTTTTTAAGTTTCATGAGAGGCGACAATAAGTACATATATTAATAGGTACTGTATATGCATCTAGCGTAGGAGGTACAGTTAGTTTGTCTACCGTAGGTGCGTCCATGTGTCGTAGGTGCAAGCTTCTATATCTGCGGCCTTCAAAAATCCCTTCTTCTAAATGTATGTAGGTATTTTTAGTAACATTTTGTAGAAAATTAATAATGACAAAGAAATGAAGTATAACGTATACCTTCTCTAAAACAACATGAGTCTCGCACCCGGCAGGATATACTATTTTTCAGTGATGTGCATTTTGTACTCCACATTTTATTTGCACGGACATTTTCATCGAAAAGCAAGAGCTAGTGAGGCGAGCTCGAAATTTTCTACAGCCCGTCTCATAAGTTTTTTTTTTTTTATAAGAGAATGTCTGAGTGAGCGAAGCAAACTCGATTTTTTTTTTCATGCTGATCATATTTTGTCTTTATTGGGATTTGATTAGACAAAATGGGTGCCTGAAAGTGGACGGGTGGCGTCTCCGAGGACGGCCCCGAAAGTGGTGGCGAGGTAACCTGGACGCACATCATGAGTGTTGATTCGTCTTCGAGGAGGCGCAATGAAAGAGTAGGTACCTGGAATTATTCGGGGAAGGCCTCAAGCAGCGGGACAATAAAGGCTAATAAAAAACCTATTATTGAAGCTAACTCAAAAACTATTCAAGCAAAGTTAATAACATTGACATGCGACTATCCCCCACGCGTCTTCTACCGAATGAAAAATCAAAGAATTACTTAAATCGGCCCTGCGGGTCGATTCTGTGAAAATCTCAACGTGAAAACTTGCGTGGAGTAAGCTGTAAGTGTCATCCCACCGATGCTAGAGATTGACCAAGCATACATTCACAATCATAATCGATATTTTAATAATATTTATTGTGCTAATTCTATTGATCATTTTATATAATTTCAAAGCTAGTATTTTAGTTGTCAAAACATTAGTATTTTGTGTAGTTTTAATATAAAATAGCAAAACAGAGACTTAGAATATCAATTTTCTTTTTTTCTTTCTTTTTTTCTTAGACTAGTCTTTTTTTTCCTAGATTAAAACCCCGTGATTAATATTTAAATCCATGCTAAATTATAGCTTTCTAGCACTAAGAGTCTCTGAGCTTAGCTGCGGACGGACGGACAGACGGGCATGGCGAAACTATAAGGGTTCCTTTTTTACTAAGGATCCCTAAAAACCGGTCGAATACATAACATTCTCCTTTTTTGAAGTAGGTTAAAAACAGCAATTTTCTTATACAACGTGTAACGTTAAATGCGCAAAACCTGAAAATAGTTTGATCAGAATAATGAGCAGAATTTATTGAACCACTTTTTAATATAGGTCACATTTTTCAAAAAATCTTCATTAAAAACG